>JAHDVE020000930.1:0-331875 GCA_022606495.2 Halesus radiatus
ATATTCTGGTCCATCATCTGAAGAAGGACAAAATGGCTATCACTCCTCATAATCATACTACCAGAGCAAAGCAACTAGACAAGCTAAATGTACCTAAGAATAATACTACTTTTGGATAAAGAAAATCTGAATTTTTAGCTGTAAAATTATACAAAAAAACTCCCACTTAGTATCAAACAATGTAATTCAATCAATAATTGCATTTAGTTCAGCAAAACATGGCATAAGGAATTAACAGAAGAAGAACTGACTAGTATTCGTAAAACAGCGTCATAGAAGTTACTGGAAATACCCTACCCAAACCTTGAAGTTGAAATATAGAAGTCGCTGAAACCACCTTATTCAAAATCTATTTCGCTTCAGCACAGGATCTCCTAGTGAGGACGACTATGAAAAAATCTATAATATATATGATTTTTTATATTAACAACAAAAAAACTTGGGAAAAACGTAAACCCGTGACGCCACGAGTCACAACTCATTGTGTGAACTCACGATTCACAATGCTAATGGCAGTAACGGATACTGTCGCGTATCTCATATTGTGAACCGTGACGTCACAAGCTTATCGACACAATTTGAGGACTTATATCTTCGGTATCTTCCAAAAATTCAAAAAGTTTTGTCCTCGGCACGCTCAAATTAATATGATACATTATAAAAAACGTGGAATTCTGTTGTCCGAGACACAACCTCATTGGAAAAAGAAAACCAGGGAGGGAAAAAATCTGAAATCAATGTATTCCAAATATGCGTACGGTACTAAAGGGTTTCAATGGATTAATCAATGGATATTTCAAAGTGGTTTGACCTCACTGACGTCAGAATTGAGACTTTCGTAAGTACGATTTCGACGGCTGGAAGCAGAGGTCACGTGACCACCATATTGGCACTAACTTTGGTTCACTGCCGTCCACGTTGGTTTCGCGTGATTTTAACCGCGGTAAGCAAATTACAAAACATTTATAAAAAGAGTCAAACTAAATATTCAGTTTTTTGTAAACAAGCCGAACCTTTCTACTTAGTTACTGTTTTACTGAAATTGGCGGCACGTCTAACTCGCCCCTATTATTTTGGTTTCTCCCCCTTGCGTGTTAGGACATCTCTATGTATAATTTGCTCTGTGGTTGACCTAGAAGTTTCTAAACATGCGAGATTTTTAAAGGCTTTATAATAAATCAGATGGTTTCATGTTTAAATTTGGCATATTTCTCTTAATTGTTGATCAGATTTAATTATTATTAAACCGTAACGTTATTTTTTATATGTATGTTATTATCAAGAGTTTTCTAATAATATATTTCTCTTCATTGTGCTAAATGCTAAACGAAGATTAACAACTTTTAGGCTTCGCGCTAACTAGGCGCTTGCGGCCCAAGGACGCCCGCGTCCGTGACCCACTTGGCCCGGCCCTGGAACCGGCACAATACTATCGATCCCCGACGCTGAAAGAGGAATTTACTCCCAAACTGTTATGTAACCCTGGTACTTGGTTTTGATTCTTGCAAAAGTCGGTCTTATGTTGGCCGTATAAACGAGTATTTTCAAAATGTCACAATATTTGAAGACATTTCTTCTCATACTTCCTCTAGCGCCTTTTCCTATCGAAGGTTATCTATTACTTTTCTCATAGAAACTCATACTACTTTTAGACAACCGAATTTTAGGTACTTTGCGATAAGAATTTTCAAGATTCTTCCAGATAGCATCAAAAAAAACTGATTCACAAAAAAGGTAAAAAATTGGATTAAAGGTAACAGGGCCTTTACCGGTGCACTCACCCAAATTCGAAGTTATTGAATTAACCATTTACGAAACATGTCTTAATATAAGTGTATATTCATGGGTATTATAAAATAATACGCAAAATTACGGCCAATTTCAAAGTTGCGTTAAATGAGACTTTATGCAACTTAATTAAAAGTTAATAAACCTTTTTGTACATAAACATCATTTAATTTTTGTAGGCTGTGCTGAAAACCAGCTGCACTCTGGGCTCCGGAATGTATAGCTGAACAGTGACCCTTTTGTCAATTACTAAAACTAAATTATGAGTTAAAATACAACATGTAAAATAAAAGTTATTGACAAATAAAGGTTTTATTATTATTAAAGATAAATAAATTCCCGAAAGCGATAAAACAAAACGGGGTCTCAGAGAGTTGAGATAATATTACCACCATTATTACACAAATCCTTCTACATATTAATTTATATGTATGAAGCCAAATTATTAAGACATTTTCTGAAATAAACGTGTGTGTGTGTAAATTTGTAAGCAGTCAAAGATGCAATAATGATTAACGAGACAGCTTTGCATTCGAAATGTTTACGTTGCGATCTTGGCCAGAATAATATTTCCCATTTGGCAATTGCATCAGGGAAATTATCGCGAGAGGCTAACAGATGGAGAAACAAGCTCAAGATTAGATTGTGAAAAGATCTGTAATGAGCCACAAATAAAAGAAGCGAGCAATTAAAAGCTGCATAAAGTATCTGCGATCTATAAATCTGACTGACCTTTCCCACGTTGCATACAACAGAGTCACTTTCAAAACCTTCCTTCAAACTTAACCATAAAGCGCTGTGCTCGCTCACATTTAATTGGAATGATCACATTAATCATTTTTTAAATATCGACTGTTTTATTGTAAACTACCCGATATGTACCCGGCCTTGCTCGGGATTATTTTATTTTTTTGGAATAAAGTTGTGAATTCTTGCTTGTCGTTTGGGTGCCATAATTGATTTGACTTTATTTAGAGATAGTAATATTGACTATTCATTTGAAAACAAACATTCATTTGAAAATATTATTTTATGCCAGACATTTATTTTTTCGAAATACATCTAAATAATAAAGTTCTTAAGTAGGTACGTACTTGTGTTTTCCATTTTTTACCCAAATAAACCTTCTTCTTTTGAATGTGTAATCTGTGGCGAACCAGAGTGGTATATCTATGGGTTAACCTAAATATAACATGGCGGGTTCAATGTTTTTCTTACAAATTTTAAAACGTTATAGCAACAGTTTTACATATTGGATATCATTAAAACTACTTTCTAAACCTTCCCGCCACTAATAAAAACAAACTGTGCTATTTTCAGTGAAACCGGTGGGGTAATTTTAGAGAAAATCGAGGAAACAGAGACAAAAAATCATTTTTATATATAGAGAAGTAGAGACTAGCAGACCCATGAAAAATCACGGATATTATAGTTGTAGCATTGGTGAAGCTTAAAATTTGCACCCTTCTTTTAAGACAGAATACATATTTATTTTTTGCTATAATAAATAAAAAATAAAATAAAAAAGTAAAAACAAAATCTTGATGTTTAAAAAAAATGCCACGGCCAAGAATCGAACCCCGATCAACTGCTGAATGTTCACATCACATCACATTCGAAATTACACTGTTTAATAAGTATTCCGCTGAAAATCTGCTCGTGTGACATCTGAAGCAGATAACTCTATAGTAGTGAGCAGTGGAGTTATGAAAGTTGCAAAGCTTTTCTGTGCAGAATTTGTAGGCCAATGCGATTATTTCAAAGATTATTTCCATCATGTACAATGGAGCTTTTAAATACAGATTTATATTGCCATATTTTTCAAATCTACAATAAGAACCCCCTGACGTTGTCCACACACACCCCCAAATTAATTTACCACGGAATCCCTCAGCGGTCACGAGGACCCCTTGAGGTCAGTAGGAACTACTTTGGGAACCACTGGTATAAAGTAATCAGACTAATCACTCAGAGGTTTGACATTACATTAAATATGGAACAAAACACGCTTTATATGTGAACCACTTATTAAGCGGTTTATTAAATCGGTGTTTTGTGACTGAACGACTAATGGCTGATTTTCACAGAGTGACTTAACTTGTGCCTTTAATGCTATCAGATGAATCCGATTAGAGGTGACTATACGGGAAAGTGTTACTGTTGTGTGTCTCTACAATAACAGGTTTGTGTCGGCCGGTGTAGACGTGTTACGAATATTACGCAAGAATACAGATACCCCAGATTCAAGACTTGATTCATCCGGCGGACTTTACGTTAAAAGTTACCACAATACTGTTAAAATACGTATGAGAAATATTTAAAAAAAATTGATTTGCAAATATATTTAATATGGCCAAAGAAGGGCTAAAGTTAATTAAATTGTTCGGCTTATCCCATGAAATAGGCTCGTGCGGAAGGTTCCGACACGTGTAAAAAAAATGGCCGCCCGTATTAATTAGAATGGGCTTTGACTTGTCCGAGTAATTTGGCAGAATAAGATTAAATATTGAGGTAATTATGGGATCCTTTGAACTATGATATCCCTAGTGAGACACGAACAATAATAAAATATATGAACGAATTCTGTAAAGATAGAACAAATATAAGTATATAAATAAGCGTGATGAGTAAGATTAAAAAACGGACGCTTAGATGGTTTGGGTGTGTTTTTATGCAGTAACTCCTTCAAAGCCTATATATATCGTATTTGATGATGCTAAGTGGAGGGCCTTTTAGAGGATAGGAAGGAGTGAATCTGGGTCCTAAAGTGACCCATGTTGTAGAAGGGAGGAAACACATAGGCCGGCATATCATTCCATAGCCGAGCTGTTGAACAGAAGAACGAGTCGTAGAAGCGACCCGTTCTCATGTGACAAATGTCAACCGTGTATAAATATTGGGCGCGCGGTTGACTGTGCACCGGTGCCGAATCAATGACGCTAGTTCCTCAGACCATCTTCCATTAAAATACCGATAGATATGTAGAGCGAATGAACACAGAAAGGAGTGTAAGGAGAATATATGACGCGGATGTGAATGGAAGAAGAAGCCGGGGACGCCCAAGGAAGAAGACATGGCACGATAAAGTGAATCAAATACTTGAGTTGGGCCATGTCAGAAGTCGGAATAACAGAAGAGAATGTACGAGTATGATGACGTATGAATACGAATGAAGGAAGAAGTGTATGCCATGATCGAGTTGGTTGGCGATACGTCCTCTCTGCCTACCCCTGCGGAGAAACCGGTTGATGGTTAGTTAGTTTAGAATAAATATAATCGCACCCAGTGGCGGCTCGTGACTTTGTGTGCTAGAGAGCTAAGATTGAAAAAATCAACATTATTGATGTTGTTGCAACAGAAAATAATTATATTTAAAAATAATTATTGTTTGGAAGAACTTTCAGCAAACCGCTTAAATGAAAATTCCTGAAAATCTTAATACATAAAAATCGAGTTTTTGAAAAAAAAAAAACAATAAAAAACGTTTTCGACTACAATATCACAGAAAAATCACGAGCTTCAATCAATATTAATTTAACCTAAGTTTACTATATGTACACATAGCTTTTACTTTTAAGTCCTTCATAAACTTTTATTCTTATATATACTCTCTGATGTCATTGTACGACCTAATGACACATTTAATAGTCACCTTTTGAAATTATTTGTGCTATATTCTTATGCTTGTAGTTAAGAGAATTAACATCTAGGAAATTGTTGGTCTAGGATAGCATGGTTAATAAAAATAGTGCATCCTGAGAGAAAGAGGACGAAGAAAATATTAAGAAAAAAATCATGTTCTGAAAAAAAATAGTTTCTCTTGGTATGGACCCATTTTAAACGCGGTCAAGCGACTGTTCAGACTGAGAGTAGCTATGCCACTGTGTACATTAGTGGTGGGCGAAGCCGCTCGGTTTAGTGATCCGGATCACTAAATCAGCTCTCTGTAAAGACAATCCACATGAAAACTGGACGAAAAAGTATCGTGTAAGAGCGTCTTAAGGGCGTCTTTAGGAGGGCTAAAGGAGCGAGGTAGAGGGCATGGTGCGGGAGGACGCGAACCGTCGTTCAAACGAGCCGGATCACCGAACTGGTACACTACAAAGAGCTGATTTCGTGATCCGGATCACTAAATCGAGCCGCTTCGCCCACCACTAGTGTACATGCAAGATATAATATTATGTATTATGTTGCACCTATATATTGACGGCCTGCGTGGTTCAGTGGTCACGATCCTCGGCTACGAATCCGAAGGTTGCGGGTTCAAACTCGGCGTGCGCAAGTACATTTTAGTTGATTAATTTGCGTTATTTCACAACCTATTCAATAAAAATAATATATAGTATATTTGCGGCACGTTCCAAAGTGGTAGATACTTTCAGTATCGCCTTGATGAAAGACCACCGTTCTGAATCAAAACGTTGCTTGAAATGGTTTTAGCCATGTTTGGTGCCCAGATCAGAATAGCCAGGTACTTTCCCACCTTCTTCGTCATCTCCTTCCCCTCCCCACAACCTTCACCCGCACAACATCCACAATTGTAGATGCCATAGTTTCACCGGCTCACAGGAGGCCCCGAGGGAAATAATTTCCTTCAAGGCCTATATCATCTTTGGGGATGCTGTGTGGAGCGTCTTTTAGAGGATAGGAAGGAGTGAACTTGGGTCTTGAAGAGACCCATGTTGGAGGATAGAGGAAACACAAAGGCCGGCAGATCATTCCACAGCCGATCTGTTTTTTTTTGTTTGTTTTTATATGAATACCGCACAAGAGTCCCAACTGCTCCCAACCGTCTGGAGCAAGTGAGACTATGGCATTCCTTCATTTCCTATGCATGAATTTGAACACGAGAACGAGTCGTAGAAGCGACCCGTTCTCATGAGACAAATGTCAAGCGTGTGCAAATGTTGGGCGCGCGTTTGGCGTGTTTCCCGACTATGCCCGACTGTCAATAAGTGGAGAACATAATATAATAATGTGACGGTAGTACAACAGATAATCATAAAATAGATAATAAGATATTATGACTATGAAGAGGCCTTCATCCAGCGGGTCAATAATTCACCACGATAATGACTATAGTATAATAAGTATGATTTTCAAATGTATGCAGCCTATGTGGTGGCAAACGTTGATAATTTAGCATAAATAATCTAAGACCTATGATTATATTCTTCGTACATTGTAAAGTGCAGGTTTATTTCAGCTCTCACCTTGAACTTATCGGCTAAGAATAACGGTAGAGTCGAGAATATTAATTTACTGTGCTGTAAGACACGTATTGAAGCATATTGCCTAATGTTTGCACGTACAGCAGACGGTAGGTACTTAATTATAGTTAATCGATACATTCAGAGAATTAAACATCGTATCTTCTTCTTCTATTATATAAATAAGAATGTCCCAGGCGGGCGGTGTGTTTGTTTTGCATACAAATCTACAGTTTTATTAATAGCTTGATGAAATTTTGCACACTTGACCTACAAAACGAGAGGAAGGTCGCTGTCTACATGAGCTTTCTAAAAACTACCACCTTCCCCTTACCCACCCTTAAAGCAAAATTTTGGTTCTTCTAGATGAAATTTACCAAACTTGACATTCAAAATAAGAGGAAAATTGCTGGGTAGGTGTAGAGAGTAGGAGTATGAGATGGGGTAGGAGTAGGGGTAGGGTTGGGGATTATAAAACTTCGCTCCAAACTATTAATCCCGGGGCAACGCCGGGTAGGTGCTACGAATATTGATAATTTTAAGTTCTCTACAAAAGTTTTCACATTTTTGTCGGATATTTAAAAACAAAAATAAATCAAATACTTCTCATCCGTACTAGATATTTACTAAACCTTTAAATAAAAAAAATGGATCACTCAGTTTGGATGGGCATTTTGACCTCAAATCCAAAGTAAGTTTTGTATGAAACAGGTAGCGCAGCCGTTCCCCTTAATATGAAATACTTTGTCTACACTACTGTTTAATTACATAAATATCGACATGTTTCGGAAGCGAACAGTATACAGTACACATTATACTTTGTATCCTGATGAGGGAAGCTTCGCTTCCGAAACATGCTGATATTTATATATTAAACAGTGCTGTCAACAAAGTATTTCATATTAATTTTGCTAATAATGACGGCGCAAAATAATTTTACATTTACTGAAGAAAAAACCTTGATACGATTCCTAACATTATTCTGAAAATTCCTGGTTTCTGGGTCTGTGGCCACCCAAATAAAAAAAAACAAAAGATAGACAAGCAAAAAGATATAAAAACATTTTTATGTTAATATAATCAAGTCATACTTTGCTCCGTATCAGAAAAATAGATGGCGCCATTACAAATTGTCGATGGAAGCTAGACCCAGCAGCACGTACATAATTTCGACTAATAAACATATAAATTGCAACTGATAAATTCAATTGAGAATCGTTACGGAGGTCGATTGTCACGTACACGTTCCAAAAAAGTGCCATATAATATATACCAACACCCAGTAGATACCTACCGCATATCTCACATTATAGTAAGATACATTGAATCGAGATGCGAACATTAAAGGCGTCCCTAGTACGACATTACTAGAGGCACTAGAGAAGTGGATAAACGTAAGAATAAAATTATGCAAATCGCTGTTTGTTCGTGGATTTGCGTGCTTAATGTAGAGATTCAACATAGACAATATAACGACAGTAAAAACCGATCCTTTACGTAAGTCACCTTTCATTTTTTGTTTGGCTAAAGTGCATAAATTGCAACATAATCACATCTGCAACTAGTGTCAAAAGTCCAAAATTATTGCCAGATTTGTTCTGTAAATATCCGACAGAAATACAAAACTTTAAAATTACAGTAGATATTTCAGTTGGGGCATGAATAATGAACATTACTTTTTCATAATTTTTTATAAATATAAGTCATGTTTATAAAAATATATTTCATCCGTAGGTACCACAGAACACATAACGTAATGGGAAGAAACCAAAATAAGGGCAGCGAGCTAGGCGTGCCGCTAATTTAAGTAAAAAGATTTGTTTACAAAAACAGAATATTTTGTTGGAGTATTTAGTTTGACCCTATTAATTTGTTTTTTATAATCGCTTACCACAGTCAAAACCACGCGAAACAAAAGTAGACGGCAGTGAACTAGGCTGGTAAGAAAATGGGTTTCACGTGATCTTTGTCTGCATTAAGGCAACTTTTTAATTTTGACGTCAGTGGTAGGTGCGTTATTTTTAATGTTTTACGACCCTAAAGGAGACGCACATGTATTAAAAACAAGTTTACTATTACACCAAATAAGTTGTGCATACAAAGATTTTTTTTAATAATTATACAACACATATACTAATTTTCACAGTAAAACAAAAACCAACCAAAAATCAAAAGAAAAATTACATGTAAATTTTTAAATTTCACGACAAATGTGCATTGTGCATACTTAACGTTTATAAAAAGCGGTTATTAGTAATGGCGAGTGATGGACAGTAGAGACAGCCTACATAACAACATACTTTCTCGCATGATAGTGAAATCCGAAGGCTCAGCGTAACGGAACTAAGGAAGGAACCTACGATGCCACTCGATGCGCCATAACACCACCAGAGTTAGGTTCTGTCAATACATTGCGCTCCGTGCTTCGAATTCAACGTGAACGAATAATGAAGGAATATACAAGCCAACAATATTGCTACAAGCTGTGTGTCTTATGTCACCACAAATATAGGTAATAGGCATAAAATTCGCTTGGCAAGCGAAGTCTAGAAATGTTTGATGTAAGCGCAAAAAGCGGTTTTATTTATTTTGTATAATAATCAAAGGAATCTTTCACAAATAATCTTAGCTATAAAGCAATATTTAAAAAAACCTGTTTCTTTCATGCGTTCATAATTTTCTAATGAAAAAATATTATTTAGTAGTTTACGCTTATATTTTTTTACAACGCAATGAAGAATTTTATTTTAATTCTTATCAAGGGAATTTCTAGGAAAAGGTTCAATTCATCCAAAGCATTTTTTTTTTATTTATTTCATAATGTAAACCGATTCGTAGTATAGATTAATCGAAATGGTGATTTCACTGATAGCTTCACCTTAAGCGAATTTGGTTACGTTTTCATACGGAAAATGTCAAGAATCCGGATTATGAATTGAATCCTCCCTACTCCACAGAGCAAATAATACATAGAAATGTCTACCTTAGTGAAGTACGAAACGTATGAAAAAAATCCATCAAATTCTAATGAATTTAAATAATAATTGGTTACACAAATGTGGTTCACGCAGTAATCGGCCCTATTGCAGAACGAGATGCGGGATAACGGAAATCAAAATTGAACTATTTGAAAAATAATTCCGCTGAAGAAATTAGAGTACTAATAATATATAGAGTTATACTTAAATAAAACCTTGTATACAGTTAGTAAATACCAATGTGAGAGAAAGGATATCACTTCAGAGATAAATTAATACTACATATTTGTATAGGTTAAGCTTACTGTAACACTGTCCGAAATGTTGGCTAAAGGAGAAGGAAGCCCAACACAGCATAATATCCCAAAAACTAATCAAGAAAATTAAGAGTGACACTTTGATGATATATTGCTAAATTGCGCAATATAATGTGGAATTCTTATTGTCATAGGATTCATTTCGACCTTTCTGAGTTAGTTACAAGGCGATTCGTCTCTTGTCTTGCTAAAACACCTGAACATTTATAAAAAAAAAATACCGTTTTACGAGGATATAAATATTGTTCTCACATCAATCTCCAAGACTATGAACACTGTCCATTTATGAACCATAAGGCCGTCATGTCAGAATGGGAAGAATGCTGAATTAAAAACGTTGCCTTTTCCGCTGTTTCCGCATCCTTGAATGAAAACAATGACTTACTTAGGCAAATAAAAAATACGCGATCAACCTCATACCGGTAGCGCTAAATTAAGCATGAATGGAATTCAGCTCATAGACAGTACTTCTGCTTACCGTTCAAAATATTTATTGTGTACTAAACAATTATACACTTTGAGCTCTGAATGCAAAATATAAACAGCATAAAATAAACGCTATAAATGACTCAATAATTGATAACGAACTCAATGTAATTTTCATTATCATTGTTGGGTTTCTCTACTCAGCAAGAGATAAGAACGATCTACCTATCAAAGGGTATGATTCTTTTGTTTATAAATAACACCATACAATGACATGCATTTCGCTTTTTTTCTCTAGATGAAATACAAGAACCGAGGGAAATATTCGAAAAGATAAATTTGGGAGATATACACATAGCCCCTTTTTGGGGACAGGTAAATATTTGACAAAGCGATCGGCCAGAAGGAGAATAAAAAAAAAACATTTTGATGAAATATTCCCCCAAGGGCAATGTACAAAGCAAGGATACTATAAACTTTAATTTAAATTACCTCAAAAGTTTGCAATTCTAAAAAGATTAAACGATGCTTTATTAATGTTATTTATACATTTACTGATATCGTAGGCTGTGAAAAAGTTCAGACTAACGAGATAAAATGTTCAAAATGATGCACATTAGCACAAAACTACTTTTAAAATTTGATTTTAGGAACTATGGTTTAGCTTTGAAATAAAGTTTTGAACTCAATTATTTATAGTAATAATAAGTAAATATTCCAGCATGTGGGGAGGTTGGTGCAATCCCACACGTTCGATATAGTTATATATATTGTAATGTAGCCACCTGCTGAAATGGCCACTAATAATTGATATAGTATAGCCATCAAAACACACGAATTACAGCGATGATAATGCCATCTGTTTATTATATAGATTTGCCGATTATCACTAAAATTCCCATTCTCTTCCTCTTGTTCGGCAGGATTAGATCATATCTCTTTAATCAGTATTTAAATAATTTTTCTTGTGTCGTGTTTCAATTTATATTGCGCAATTTAATAATAAGTTTATTTTATAATAGTTATACAATAAAATCAACTAGTCTTAAACATTGGTGAGTCTTTTATTTAACCTAACACACGCTCCTTCGAATAATCTCTTATATTAAATATTAATACACGCAACTATATAATCAATAAACACATAATCCCAATTAATCCATGATTCCTATAATGGTGACCCCGACGTGATAAGACAATCAAAATACAAGAAGAATTTATGATTTCGACTTTCTGAAGAGATGAGTTTTGGGTTTTGTTCTGAATTCTGTTAAGGGAGAAGAATTGAATACATATTATAAACATTTTTGTTGGTATATTATGCGAACGGATTTTTTTAATATATATTTTTTTTTTTTATTGAAATTTTTTGTTACATAATTAGATTTTGAAACAGTTTAAAAATACAAGAAAATATGATAAAAATTAAATATGTAAACAAAAAATCCCACAAAGGCAAAGCCTGTGTATGAGTATTATAATAGTTTTTTTATCACATTTCTATGGCTTGTGTGAAAGTTTTCATCTTAAACAAAAAATAAGTTAATAATCAAAATAAGAAAGATGAAATATGACATAAAGTGATAATAAGAAACAAACAAAAAAACATTTCATTAGTTATTTCATTGAAATATTAAAATTTAAAACAAAAATCATCATAAAAAATAAAATAACTTAAAATATTTCCATTACCTCCGCCCACCTTCACCCCTCCCTCTGAAGCTCTTCCTTCCTTGCCCCCCACCTAAATTGATGTTCTGTCTCTCTCTTCTAATTTTCTATTAAATACCATGTATTTCTGTATTATGTTTAATATATTGTGTGTTCACTCCTGAGGAAGGTTCAGGTTGAATCGAAACCGGTTGGATGAAAAAATTATAAAGTGGAATTAAAACAAAGTTATTTTATTTTATTTTTTATAATTATGTATTCCCACAAAGTGTTTGCTACATGTAAAGATTCAAAAATCATCAGTCGACTGGTTTCAGAGGTTCGAATTATGAACCTGTGTTAGTATATCAAAACAAACTGAAAAGACTCGGTCATCAGTGATTCATGACATTTTTTACACATCATGCTTTAGGCGCTCACCGTTGCTAGGCGACTAATATTATCGGCAGAAAATCGGGCGTCGCCCATCATATGTGAAATATATCAATACCGACGTGGTTTCAAAGGAATGACCAGAGAAACTTTACTAACGATTACTCATCTACCGTAATCTAATAATACTTTAGGTCGGGGTATTTCAAACTTCTTAATTATGTGACTGTCCCCGCCGATTTTCGGCCCGTTTCAGCTTTTGATCAAATTGTGACCATAACGGTCATTGCTGTTATGCTTGTCAGCTGATTACAATTAGATCAGAAGCAGAAAAAGGCCGAGAATCAGGATTTAATGAGAACCGTAAAAAAGACAAATGTTCCTCAAATGTGATGCTAGTTTGAAAATTTGTTTTACTGCGATATAAACCGTAGTTATAAACTAGCAAAGAGTGGAGTTCGTTGACCCTAAACTTGAACGAGTCAGAAAATATAGAAAAAAATTGTTTAAATGATTCGATTTGCCGAAATTTCGGTATTTTCGCCGTTGTGTCAATCACAAATATGTTTCGGGAGAGCCGCAACTTTCATTCCATTGTTCGACCATTTCGGGGCTGGCAAAATAAAATGATGAAACGAAAATACCAAGATTAATAAGCGTGACCATTCTTGACCATAGAGACTTTTAACAGACTGCGGGCGTATGCATCATTTGTGTATGAGACAAAAACGATCAGCCAAAAAAACTTCTAATCGTGATTCAGCAGTATCGTAAAAGACGTTGTACAAAAAGGAACCAGACTGCTAGACGCAAGAGACTGGTACAGTCCGTCAGGAAAGTGTAGATAAAAATAGAGGGCGCCGGAACCTGATTCCGGTTCACTTCAAGGATAAGGCATTGTTTTTATCATTGGGCTTTAAGACTTTTTGCTTAACGGCGGTTCCGGTTCTCTCGGATGACAGCTATCATTCAGCGAATGAAATCCTTTAAAAATATCGACAATTGTGCAGTTTTAACAAAAGAAAAACTCAATAATATCGTAAGTATTGACTTTAAACATTATTAGTGAGTCATTGCTATGTTTGTAAAGTAGCTATGTCAAAAACCCTAAATGACAGATAAAAGTGATTTACATTCTAAAAATTATAACTACACGTGTAAAGTAAGTAATAATTAACTACAAGTGTTAACTATGTGTGATGCACCACATTTTTTTATATACCGTGATAATTAAACCACAAACTCATTTAAAAATATATTGTCATTGACATATAATCGGAATAGCAGTTAAGCTAAATGTCTAACCCTAAGGATAAGGACAATGCCTTATCCTTAAAAGAACCAGAATTAGGCCCCTGCAATCGTTCAACCGCAACTCGCAACACTAAGATGGTTCAAAGGAAAAATAATGTGATTTTAAAAAAGCACTACAGTGCTATACGAAAGGAGATGATTCTACATAAAATTCTAAAGAAATTCAATATTTGAATTTTTTTCAAGTGCATGATAATTGCGTGGAAAAGTTTTTTTTTTGCAATGTACATATCAAAGAAGACATTAAATCAAAATAAATTTTTAAAAAACTACGTGGAATAATTGCAAAATTTAAAAAAAAAAACGTTAAGAAAATTGAGTTATCATTTTTCCTATCCAATTTCAACTGTCATTTTCGAAGGCCACCCATAACCTCACATTTGAATATACTATAATTTGTTCTAAAATTGGTGTTACTCGATGTTGGCATAGTAACGAAATTTCTTAGTTTTATCTTATTAAATATCTACACTTTCTTGACGGACTGTACCCACGTCTAATACACAGTACACACCTCAAACGCAAGTCATCGAACTGTGTAAACTCCGGCTAAATAATGGCCCAAAATAATACATACGTGGGGCAGTTAACGCCAGGCGATAGGTCAAAGAGTTGAACATTCTGTACAAGCCGTGGGAGGATAGGGCGGAGGAAAGATACGGAGTTGACCCACATGTTAGACTGCTCTTCCCAGGAGCAATAAATTCTCTTTCTTATAAGCAGAGCTATCGAGCGAAGGTCTGAGATGGAGCAATATGTTTTAGCTTGAAACTGGAGCACAGGTACCTTACTTTGGTTTGGACAGCTCTAGATATTATATTATGTTGAAAATATACTAAACGAAACATATCAGCTTTGAGAACATTACTTTATTTTATAACATGCGAACCGGTTTCGTCGTAGCCGTGAATTCATCAGGGTAGATGGCATAAGCTCGAAGTTGAAACGGGAGCCGGTTAGCATGTTGTAATAAGATAATAATGTAGTGATGTGCCCAAAGTTAGTGTTTAAATGACACCGTCCTGACTCTGAGAGACGTGCGACGCATGACCTAGACAAGTGCGAGCAAGTATCAACAATAGTTGAACATTGATGTAAAGGACCGAAACAGTATTTGTTGGTTGGGACTGCCTCTAACGCTAGGAGCGCGGCGTGTGGAATGATCCATTGCAAAATTATGAAGTTACTAATTTCTGAATATTAATAAAATATCTTAAAAAAAAACAGATGCGTATTATGTAATAAATATTTCTTTGTAAACATTTTCATATATAAAATACATATTATATTTAGACACTTGGCAAATTTTCAACCTGATTCTCCCATCGCAATTCCGTTATGTAACAGAATATATTATCGGGGTTTCATATTTATTTTTAATTCAAATTTTCATTTTTGTTGTTTTGAAGTAGCGGTGGGCGAAGCGGCTCGGTTTAGTGAGCCGGATCACTAAATCAGCTCTCTGTAAAGACAATCCACATTAAAACTGGACGAAAAAATTATCGTGTAAGAGCGTCTTAAGGACGTCATTAGGAGGGCCAAGGGAGCGAGGGAGAGGGCATGGTGCGGGGAGACGCGAACCGTCGTTCAATCGAGCTGGATCAGCGAACCTGTAGTGAGTGATCCGGATCATCGAGCCGATTCGCCCACCACTATTTTGAAGTACAGTTTATCCAATAACATTTCGCTCACATATCAAATCGTCATATATTAAATCAATAACCTATCACAAAAATCATATTATCACATTAGGTACATCACAGCCATTGCCTCGTGTTTAACAAAATATTTATTGCCGTTTTAAGTAAGTGTATTTTAAGGTATAGGAGTGTAATCATTCTCCTCAAAGACATGATCATTGGCAGGTTGGTCCTTCATCTTGAAAAAAAGCCTGTTCTGCCTAGCTCTGCTGACGTTATCGGGAACATAAAGCGTAATACTTTCCAGAATATCAGGATTGCAAATGTGTCCATTGAGCAGCTTATGTGCTAATAACACAATTGCAATTTTTCTTCTAACATCTACATTCTAGACGATATAGTCCTAGCATTCCAGCAAAAAAACTAAGGGATACAACCAACAGAGCATCGCACCCAAACTCTCGCATGTAACGGTATCGAACACACTTTTTCGCACCTTTTCTACAACATTTGAGTGTAGGGCATCTTCAGGTCCCCATAGGAAGAAGTAACATCAGCATAACGTTATCAAGGAAGAAGTAAAATCCCCAAAATATATATCGTATTGTAAAATTTTCGTGAACAGTGCCAGGGAACATTTCTCCCTCTTCATGTGTCAATTGTGGTTAGAGGTGCATAAATGTGGAGATAATCTTCTCTACCCAGTGAGCGGGCTATTTTTATTTCAAAGAATTGTAAACTGTGTTTTAAGTACTAGCAGCACTTGCTAATAGCAATCTTACATTTAAGCCCACTCACTAAGGTAATGGAGGTTATAAGATAGAATTTGGGCGGATATATAGGGGGTCGGTGCTGGGAGTCCAGCGGCCGAAGTTGGAGATAGAGGGATTCGAATACGATTCTAATTTGGAGTAAAATGTTTAGGAGTGGAGGAAAAATTCGCAAAATTGAAAAAAAAATGTAACCTATATTATCAGCATAAGTAATAAAAAGCCTGCTTTAGCATTATTCATTTCTCATGTGTCCGATCACGTGTATAGCCCCATTCATGAATCAATGATCCCATTACTGCATGAAGGTGGCCATGTCATTTGCCATCGCATTTATTGAAAAAACGAACCTCTTTATTTGTGTTCCTAATTTAGACAAGATACGGTCGATCAGAACTCGACCGCATGCGATCTCATAAATAAATAATATCATTCGAATGGCAGGAAATGTGAATGGCATTCAGAAGCTTGGAAAAGCATATTATTTGTAAGGTAATTTATATTTTATGTTGATGTTTTAATGGGTGATGTTTCTCGTATGGTAAGATAACTGCTTGCATACTGGCTTGCCTTCGTGCAGCATATTTGCAACTTTGTAGAGGCAAACTCATTACTGATTCGTCATTTGGTATGTAGGCGATGCGAAGTGCGTTAGGATGAATATAATACAGTGATGCACAACCTTTTCTAGCCTTATCTTTAAAAAAAAACTGTTCTGACATTTTTAGACTTTTCCGTTTAATGTGGACATTTTTTAATAAGTTAAAAGTTTACAATAACAATAAAAGGTTTCTTCACATTCTACTTTAGTTAACTTATTTGCGTTAGAACTCATTCACACCTAAAATACCCTACATCTATTCTCAGAACAGCTGATTTTAAATATCCCACTGCTGCTTTAGGGTGACGATATGTTCGCGGGCTGCAAGGGTAGTGTACCTACAGTTGGACATCGTTTTGGAGTCCGTGGCGTCGTTAGTGTAGATTTTTTTTTAAATGTGAATATCGTACAAACGTCCCAACTATTCGGATCTATTATAAACTAAAAAGTTAAGAAGGTACCTACCTAAAGTATCGCATTATATAATAACTCAATGCCTAAATCTTCCGGTGAGAAAATATTTTTTTTTTTGAAAATAACATATATCGACACATCCGATTCATTCACCAGCGTTCTTAAAACTAACTTAAATTAAACAAGTACAGAAATAATTAGACATTATTAGGTGAAGGTAGTGGGAGTGGTGATTTGGAGGGGGGGGGAGTTAAAATAACTAGGAAAAATGGTTAACAAAGGTGATTTACAGAATGCTATTATTTCGCAGTAATAAAATTAAGTAACACAGGTACATAGTGATTAAAACTCTTCAAACAAAATGTCACATAGTTAATGCCCAAGAAATATTTTTAAAAAAAACTTTTTTTATTTTAACCATCATATAATGTAAAGTGCTGTAGGTGAAAAATTATACATCTCCAAAGTAAAACCAATTATTGTTGACTTTTATTAAACTGAAATGTTAAAGAACATATATAAAAATGCTTGTAATTTTGGGCGGCTGATTCAGGACAGTTAAGTTTGTCGCGATACACCTTCGTATTTTCGTAAAACAGAACGGAAACAGTTAAATATTTTGATCATAGCACCAGGAAATCCGAAAAAAACGATTGTTATTAAATAAAAAAAATATCAAAACTCACTTGGGGACCCCTATAAAACGAAAAATATTCTAAGCCCGAGGTCAAATCAATAAATCAATGCTGTTGATTTTTATTAAGCCAAGTGGACGGCACGGAAAGCCACGCGAGCGAAATGGGCTCGTGGGCCGCGGGTTGTGCATCACTGATATAATCATAATATTATAATCTAATCGACTATGGTGATGCAGAAGGAAATAACCACATTTACTCCATTTTACAAATGATGAAACAGGTGTCAATTAAAGATTAAAATTATTATGTGGAGTGTAGGTTAATTTCGATGATAATTTTTGGTCAGCTGTAATAATCTATGTTGGTGTCTATTTGTTGTACTCCGCCAAATAATCTGAGAATCATAAAAAAAGCACTTCAAATTGACGGATATTCCCCGTCTCTTATCTGACAATTTGACAGTTAAGTACTTGAAAAATTACGCTTCTTTTTTTTCTCGAAAATGGCTTCAAGCAGCTAAAGAAAGTGAGATAATGCGATTGTCGTAAAAAAATAATGGTTAGATTGTTCATAACAAATAAAATTAGGTGGAAATTTAAAAAAATATATAAGACGGCCTCAAGACGAAGGGCTTGAGTCTTGCTACGAAAATTCACCCACTACGTAATCATTTCGGTGATACTGACATTTAAAGACATTTTACTGACATTCAAACAAAGTTTTCAAACTACTACTATTACAAAGTTTTCAAACTACCACTATTACAAAATTTTCAATAGATTTCCTTTTTATTCATAAAAAGATATTATTTGCTAAGGTAACTTCTCAAAATTTTCAAAATTAAAATGAAAAACAAAATTTAAAAACGATCGGATTTTTATAAGTTGGGACTTAAAAAATTGCCATGGGAAGAAACGCGGATAAACTAATCAAATACGAACCAATTTTACGCCTGAAGCCTAAATCAGGTGCATTCTGTCAAATTTTCGACACAGTTATTCCAGTAATAGTTAATGCTATTGAATTATGGCATAGGCATTGTGTTACTGTCTTATGACATCATACGAGTATATAATGGGCTTCATAGTTTGGGGGACAAGGGCGAGTGAGTTTCGAAGCTCCGTTGAGCCCAAGTGAGCCACACACTTTTACTTTCGCAGTATCGTATTACGTGAACGCACTACGTGAGAACTACTGAGAACCTTCCCGACTTTAATAACAAGCTGGCATTCAAAGTAATGAGTTGAGACGAAGTATAACGTAAAAAAAAAACTCAAGCTCGGCGTAAAAATCTGGGTTACAAATAATATAAGGATGTTCAAACTCATTTTCGTACCGCTATATTTACTGAATTATACGTTATATGTGAATGATCGCAATTGAAAGAGGAGGTCCAAAATTTTCGAATCCTACCGCTAGATCATAGATTGTTCATAGAGTGATCGCGCCGCCAAGCGGTCATTTCGCGTCAATTGATAGTAAAATGGCTACTATGCAGCACAAGGTTTTTTGTGTTGGTGAATTCTGTAAAACTGAGTCGACAACTGTAGTGCAGCGTACCTTTCGTCTCCATTTTAACATTAAACCTCCAACTAGAAAGAGCATTTTTCGTTGGTATCTCCAATTTGAGCAAACTGGATGTCTCTGCAAAGGAAAAATCCCGGGCCGACCGCTTGTATCAGAGGAGAACGAAATTGAATCTATCATTTTGAATAACCCTGTATATTCCTCGTATTATCCCGCCATAAGACGTTTAGACAACTGTATTCTTATTTCAAAGGAAATTGACACTTCCTCCACGAAAATGAGTCAGCTTCCTTTTACATTTGTCTAAATAAAAAGTGAAAATTAAACGTAAAGCTCGTTTTTCAAAATATGGTATAAACTAAATACATTACATTGTAAATTCAGAAAAAAGTTGCCTTTCAACCAAAACATACCGTATTTCAAAGCTACATGTCACTTTACTCCGATTTACCGTAATGCGCCCCGAAGACGGTCAATACAAATTGTCAATAAAGCTTCAATAAAAATTCAAATCATTCGCGGTCAATGAGAAGTCTCAAACGGAAATCGGTTCGATTGCCTCTGTAATCGATCAATAATCGGTCGCATCAATCAGCGTCATTAACGTAAACGTTAACAATTTATATTATTAGACACCTACTTAGTTGGGATTTTCGATTTTGGGGAATCATTAATTCATTCTATGACGTACGTCATATAATATTTGCATTAAAATTGAATAATTCATTATTGAACACAAGTGGATTAATTAATTCGTAAAAAAACCGTTGGCTTAAGAAGCGTCACTATTTCCAGGAAAACATGACACCAACCGCACGCAGTGGACATGTTTTCCTGTCTGCTACTAATAGATTACTCAAACAAACGCAAGTAGTCACATCGACGCACAGTGAATTTTTTTTGCGAAATTCCAGTCCATAACCTCCAAATTGTGCAAAGTGACGTGGAAACTCGTTAAAAAATACTACGTATTTTTGTTTCAGGAAATAATGTAAAAAAATCAGATCGATGCCATTGCAAACGGTTGAAAAATTATCTGTTTTTACTGTTGAAAAGTGTATTTTTTTCACAGGAGGCCCTGAGCCTATGTCATCTTTGGGGATGTTAAGTGGAGGATCTTTTGGAGGATAGGAAGGAGTGACGTTGGGTTTTGAAAAGACCCGTGTTGTAGAAGGGGAAATACAGAGGCCGGCAGTTCATTCCACAACCGAGCTGTTAAACACAAGAACGAATCGTAGAAGCGACCCGTGCTCATGTGACAAATGCCAACCGTGTATAAATGTTGGGCGCGCGTTTGTCGTGTTTTTCCGACTGTGCACCGATGCCGAAGGGATCAATGACGCTAGTTCCTCAGAGCATCTTCCATTAAAATACCGGTAGAACAAGAACAACATTCCCACCTAACGTCCATGCTCCAAAGATTGCAATCCGCTTGTTAAGATAGGGTAATCTATTAAACGGACCGCTAGTTTCTGAACAGAGTCGAAGGTATTTTTTAAGATATTTTGGGGCTCAAGACTAGAGGTGGCTGCCAAATTCTACAGCGGGGCGCACTTGCGATTTGTACAGGGTCAGCAGTTGTGTACTATTAAAATATCTGTTGTATCTCTACAGTACGTCCAGCAACTGAGAGGCTAGCTTTACTCTGGCTTCGATGGAGCACCTATACCTGAGCTGGTCATTTAGGGTTACACCAAGCATATCAATGGAAGGCTTGTTGTGAAGATTGCTTCCGTTAAAGGAGACTAGATAATCATTATAGACGTAATCAGAAATGATTGGGTCCCTCCGAGCCGTTGGGAGTTTGTTTGCCCTTCAGGGGGCTTGTCAAACAAAAAGCTATAGTGGACTGTACTGTCATCCGCGCAACAATGCATTGGTGCACTTGTCAAAAGGTCGTTGATGTGCAATAAAAACAAAGTCGGAGACAGAACCGATCCCTGTGGGACGCCAGCATTTATTGAATGTTATGAAGAAATGAAACCTTCAGCAACCGGCTGAATCGATCTCTCCCTCAAAAAGTCGACAATCCACCTACAGAAGTACGCGATAAGTCCATAAGAAAGCAGTTTGTTGACAGGTCCTCGGTGCCATTGATATATCAATTGAGTAATTTTAAAACAAATGTTTAAAAAATAGATTTTATTGGGTTGGTTAAATGGCTACTTTTTTAGTAAATATACCAACACAAACAGAATAATCCATATAAAACAATTAAAATATACTTAATGCACATAACTGGATTCCCATTCCTCGCTCTAGGAAATATTAAATTCTTCCGAAATGAATTAATAGTGCAACGTGGTACATTTGAAATTGTTTCAAGTTCGAGGGACATGACATCGGCCCCGGCGGAAGAGGCTTCATGCGATAGCGTGATGTGACCCTACAATAATATTATAGTTATGAACGATAACGAAGCTAACGTCAGTGGGGATATATACAAAAATAATTAGGGACGTTACTGTGATAAGGAAGAAATTACAGTAGTAATTAATTGACCACAAATAATCACGAATTGTTAGGGATGCGAAAAAAAACAAACGTGGTAAATGTAAGAGACGATAAAAAAAGGTTGTTAAATAATAATCTATAAAACCCGAGATAAACAGCACAATCCTATTCGCCAAGCATAACTCGGTTTTGAAAATATTGTAAGTCGGTACACGCTCTGAATATTGAATTAAATCCGTCAGACTGCTAGCCGATGATCCCACCCACCGGGCAGTGGACCACCTCTTCCTTTGTAATAAAACACAATTTCTTGTGGGACTATTTCGACGGTCACTACTTAAACTAAGCCATCTACAAAAGAGCAATTTTACAGAAAAGCTATTTGAAGGAATAATTCTAATAACTTTAATATTTTTTAATTATTATTTGCCTTCCGAAATTTAGAAAATACCTTTATGTGAAATTTATAGATACATAAAGAATTATTTTTTAATGTTGTAAAAAAAATTGTATTGGTAAAAAAAGGCAAAAATACATTTTTAATAGATGTCCGTGTCTGTCTTCTTAGGAAAAGTCGATTTAGGTATAGCTTAGCATTTAATTGTAGATATTTATTATTTTGAAGTACAAAATGTCATTACTATTGCAACACCAAGCTACTGACATTGTCTTTGAAATGTGTTCTTCAAATTCAAATGTTTTCACATATTCTCGTTTGACAGTTTATCTGAAAGAAACAAAGCAAATCATCATAATTCACTTCTAACGTTTTTTTTTTTTAATTTTCATATTTCTATCTGTGAAATCCATTTCCATTTCCATTTTATTTAACATCTAATAAGTGGATATTTCGATACATAAAATTTCAGAAATACAAATTATCTTCCAAAATGTTAAATAATAAAAAATGTTTAAACATAAAATCATCTCAGAACATGATGTAGAATCATTCCTGTCGGAAAGTACGTACCACTAATTTCTGAACACCGCTTGGTTAAAGTGAAGCACGTGCACTTGGACCAATGTTTTTTTAAACATCGTTTGATTTTCTTATGAGCCATCTTTGTGTTGCCATTTAAAGCCCTTTAAACGATTGCAGCGCCTTCATTGCCTGTCTACTTTTAAACGTCAGACTATTTATAATCCAATTTTTTAATGTAATTCTAGAGCTGACATGCCAAATTAAATGCAATAGAAATTCCCTTCTCTAATACTCCATTTCTTTCTTCTGTTGTTACATAGCTTAAATTTATATCACAATTTGAACGTCAATGCGATAAGATATAATTCCACATTACCAATGAAACGAATCAATTTAATGCTTGTTTCAATTTTGAATGAGATATAATTCATAATAATTAAACACTGAAAGTACTCGGATACAATCCGTGCGGTTATAAAATATAGAGTTAAAAAATAAACAGATTCGAGTGGTGGCTTTCTCTCTCTCTCTCAATTTGGAGCGGAAAATCGTAGGTAAACATTCTCCTCGTGCGGCGTTAAGTGTGGGTAAACATGTCTACTGTTTACAGAAGTGTAGTGTGTAGACGGGTATAGCTAGCGTACAGACTCGCAGGACATTACCTTTGAAATAGAATACTCGTTTGAATCGCTACCAACGAATCAATTTCTCTAACAGTGACTCGCTCGCGTTCTGGTATTCCCGAATAAATGCAACACTGACTCGCTCGCGTTCTGGTATTCCCGAATAAATGCAACTCTAACTGACTTTATCTCATGTGCCCGCAGATTCCTCTGGACCAGTTCCGGGCTTATCAGACGTTTGGGTGACCGGTCAGTTCCGGGGGCGGAAGTACTCTCGACATGTTGTATGATAAAAGATATCAAAACGATTTACCTTATCTCACCACAATGTATTGAAACACCAGAGTAGCTGATAAACTTCATACTGACACTGAATGAATTAGGAAAAATAATATATCAACTTGATGTTATTTGTATAAAAACATTGAAAGGGGAATCTAAGAAGAACTAGGTTTTTAAGTAATGAAAGATAAAATATATGAAAATAGTGCATGAAATTAATCTTTACTTTCAAAAATATTCGTAAAGTACCAACCACTGAACGCAGCAACGCGTGCGCTACACCGACCGCACCACTATGACGTGTCAAAGGCTGGAACTAATTATGCAAAATGACTTACACGACATATTGAATATCATCTATTCTGTACAATCAAACGTACATGTGTGCGCAATGCGCGTCAAGGGACGACGCGTTTGTGTTATTGTCTAAAAAGCGGTGCTTTTTGGCAATGCCAGCAAATGTGTCAAACAGTGCCATCTGTTGGTGTATCTATAAATTAGAAAAACTTTACTAACGTAACAATGATAATATATCGTGATGGCTTTCTATGGCTGTTAAGTAAAATATGGAAATTTTATATATCCAGTAATTGACTTGTAATATGCATAAATAGAGCGGTTATTTGGATATTTGATCTGGCTTAGGTAATCTTAACCAACATGCTACAAGCCAGCAGCTTGGAAATTCTTTGCGAAAACTTGCACGTGTTGTCCGGGGTATTAAAAATATATGAATTAATTCGCTGTTCTCTCTGTTGCCTACCTTGATGTAACATAATTGTTGTCCCTGATGTGGATGCTACGGTACAATTGTCTGTAATAGAATTGTAATGTAACATAATTGTTGTCCCTGATGTGGATGCTACAGTACAATTATCTATGATAGAATTTCATGAGGTGTCGATGGATGGGAGATCCGTCAGAGGCGCCTGGGCAAGATAGCGGGAGACATAACTTGACATGGGCGGGGAGCTCGACGTGGTTTTTGGGAGGAGTTATGTTAAGTTACTGTTTCGTTTGACGCCGGAGAGTGTCTAATTAATTACCCGAAGTGGGTATGTTTTTTTGTTTAATGATGGCCAAATGGTAAGTGATGAAACCTAACCGCGCGTGCCTTGTGCTTTGGAGAGGAATCCCTGCGGAGTAATATGCGGACACGAGGAGTAGCTGCTGCATCGACGACCACACAGGATAAGGTAGCATTCATACATCCTATTGCCTGAACCTCACGGAAAAAGCTGTGGCGGATGGCGCTTCCGACGAGTCATCATGGACTTCGCATCATGAACATCAGGACTGGAGCGGCCTTGCCTGTTGCCGGAGGAGAAGATTCTGACCACAAGAGCCATCATTGATCCTTTTAATCCGTTCTTTTTAACTTAGTATTACTCTTCACTCTTCTCGTCCTCTACCATGATAATTGGGGTTGTATAGTCAATAAAGACTATGTTTTCCTACCTTAGGGTTTTATTTACTGTATCACCACCTCCCCGCACTTCATCCACCAGACTCACCCACGAATACTGAGATAAAGTCGAACAATAGCAGGAGATGCTACACTGATTACAAACTATATGCATCCCACTTCGCAATGGTAACCGGCCAATTCGGCACAGTGGTAAATCGGCACACTTTTGAAAAGTGATATAGTCATAAAAAATTATGAAAAAAATCTTGGTTAACTAGGTTAGGTTAAATTATGTTTTCAGGTTATTGTATTTTTTTCATGATTTTATAGCACTATTCACTATATAACTTTTGAAAAGTGTGCTGATTTAAAACTATGCCGAATTATAACGGAACCGTGCGTAATGAAAAAGATTAAGAATTGGAAGCTTAGATGGGTTGGAGGTGTACATCGGAAGGACGAAGAAAGTAGTGCCAAAACATCTGACGTGCAAGTGAAAGCAAGAAGTCGGGGGATACCCTTAAAAAATAGTATGATGAGTATGAGTTATCCGGCGTTTCATCACGAAATCCTCTAAATTACGTGATGGTTAATTAATTAGTTACCTATTCCAATACCTGTGTAAATTGATCAGATCCGGAAAATCAGTATGTCAACAATGCCTGTCAACAGGAATGTTTACCTATTAAATTCCCTTTGGATGAGCCAGGAGGACACGAATTGTTAACAGTAAATAGTGTAATAGGATAGAAAATGTCAGATTGAAACACTTCCACGAATGTCACATTGTAATAATACGTACAAAGAATTCTCTGATGGATTTTTCGATCACCAACAACAGGAAGTTTAAAGGATTCAATTATAATGTTATTTGTTACGCGATAAAATAACATCACTTATTTTTAAAATAATTTTTCGTGAAATTAAAGTTTGATAAACTTGCTGATTACAATTCTATTCTGACAGTGAAAATAAATGCTTTAAACAATTATATTATAATTTCAAATGGTCGGAGATGGTTGTCATTTGTAATTTTCCAACAATGGGATTCGGCTTCGCGCAATTGAGAGGATTTAATCTCAGGTGGATTAAAATTAAACAATGCCGACACTCTGAAATGATGCTGATGGCCACGATTCTGTCCGAATGACTGTCACTAATAATTATTATCGTTATAATTAAAACGAGATTTTGAAAATTAGTAAGTACAATTGATTTCGCAAGAAATCTTGACTTCATTGCGCAAATTAGCAATCTTTATAAAGTCGTTTAATTAACATGTAAATCTCTGTATATACAGGTGGTATCAGTGCGTACTGGGGAACCTTTAACCAGTGATTCCTGAGATTATTTGGGGTAAAAAAAAATAATTGCATTTTGGTCTCCGGTGACTTTTTTTTGTATTAGATTTAAATTTTTTGTTTATTTTTAAATAAACAAAAAATATGTCGCCGGAGATTTTATTGTCATTTTTTACTGTGAATAAGCTCAGGAATCACTGGTTAAAGCTTGTCGGGTACGTGCTGATACACCCTGTATAGTGCGAAACCGACGGCCTCCGTGGTTGAGTGGTTACGATCCTCGGATACTAATACGGAGGTCGCGGGTTCAAGTCCTGGCGTGCAAGGGAAAATTTAATTTGATTAATTTGTGTTATTTCATCATTTATAATATATAGTATATTTGCAGCATGTTCCAGAGTGGTAAATACTTTCAGTATCGCCCTGGTGAAAGACCACCAATCAGAATCGAAACGTTGCTTGAAACGGTTTTAGCCGTATTTGGTGACCAGATCTGAATAGCCAGATACTTCCCCACCTTCTTCTTTCCATCTCCATCCCGTCCCAAAACGTTCAGTCTCACAACTCACAATTGGGGATGCCATAGTCTCACTTGCCTCAGACGGTTGGAAGCGGTTGGGACTCTTGTGCGGTACTAACATAACATAATAATAACAGAATTACGCAAAACGAATTTCCAAATAATTTCAGGTTTCCCATACACCCAGGACCGTGTATTAATTAGGCGTTGGAAAATTCAAAATGTTCATTTTCCCCACATATTTCCCAGATTTTCCAAATTGGGTTACTACTTTGCGGAAAAAATTAATACGAAGTGAGCATCCCTAAAAAACACGAATACCATCTGTACTATAAAAAGTTAAATTTTTCTTATATCCCTATACAATCCCTGGCATTATCCGGAATTTCTGATATTGCTATTTTTTTATAATATTCATTTACACTAGACTTCATACAAAGTAACTATACTCCATTGGTCACCATGAAACAGGCAGCCGCCTAGTATGGTGATCTAATGTATCTACTCCATGTAAATGTCTCCATTAAATATCATGTATTTTATAAATAAATAAATATGTTTATTTATCAGTATCACCTTAAACTCGAGTAATAAAACTATTGTTAATGCGTAATAATAATATTGAACACGAGCAAACTCGATACACAAGATGTCGTATAAGTTATTTAGTGCCTTGTATGGAGAAACAACTTTCAATGTTAATGTAGGCATTACGCGGGTGTTACATAGCACATTATTATGCATTATCTAAAACATGTTGGAAGATAGTATAATGTTAAATTATTAGATGAAAATGCGTGGAGGAATACCGACCATAGCTATTTTGGACAAAAGGAAGAGGTGCTCAGCTAGAAGGCTGAAGAAGAAAGACATCTTAACAATAGGGACACCCTCCCCAATAAAGACTCCATTGAAATATTTGGAGTAAGTATCTCAGACCGCCTCAAGTACCGGGGCTCCATAGAAGCCCGAGCAAATCTGGCTTCCGAAAAACTGGGCGTCTTATTATTATTCAATAGCGACCAGCTAGTAACCCTGACCACATCTCAAGTACGTCTAACAATTGAATTTGCGAGCCACCTCTGGGCTGCAGCTCCAAAATACCTTATAAACCTTCTCGATTCTGTGCAAAGGAGGGCGGCCGGTCTGATTGACAACCGGTTGTTAACAGACCGGTTACCATATCTAATGCACAGACACAATGTATGTATGCATGCTAAGTCTATTCTACAGGTATTTCAAACTCGACGGACACGAGTGAAACACCAGTTCACAGTTGATTTCGGGTAAGAATGGATCGTTTCTCCGACTCATTTTCGTGTAAGGAGGATCACATATGGTATGCGTTACCGGCATCTATTTTTCTTACTTCATGTAATCCGGGCCTCTTCAAGACATACATTAATAAATCCCTTCCTACAGCCCATACTTTGACCCGCCTCACCACGCTGCCCGGTGATATAGTTCCACTAATCATTACAATAATTAGTAATTTATAATAATTAATTAATTACCAATTTATTTTAATTAATTATTCATTCATTTAATTAATATTAATGAACTAATAATTAATCAATATTAATTATTTTCAGGTCACAACATCGTTTATTATGAGCTTTGAAACGTCCAATTAATTAGGAACAAAATAGAAATGACGTTAAATTGATTAACTAAATATAAAGCAGAAACTTCGAAATTTTAACCACTTATTTTTCCATCATGAGCTAAGTAGCTTTGTAATATCCATTTAACTGGCCAAAAATAATACGCTATAATGTTTGTTTCATATTTTTCAATTACTGAATGTTGAAGTCGAGTAGTAAAACTAGTTCACGATAACAAAAGAAATGCGTCAGAACGTGTGGAAGAAAGATAAGTACACAAAAATAATTTATACGCATTTACAAATAATAAAAGCACATAGATAAACAAATCAATCTGCAAGAATAGATATAGTAGTTCTAAAAATATGTTCAGTCCTCAATGAATGTCTTGGCATGGATGCCCCGAGGAATGCAAGCGTACTCGACACTGAGCCAAATTCACCTAGAAGTACCAACCTACTCATAGGTGCATAGCTTACTCTAATTACTAAAGCACGCAAATAGAAATGACGTGTAACGAAAATTCAAACAACAATATTAATGGTAAATATTCAGTATAACTTCTTCTTGGCACTTACGTGACATCCTGAAACAATTTAATAGTCAGATACCGAAGGTCAACATACAATAAAGACCGCATTCACCAATCAAAATTAAGGGACCACTAAGTAAAAATGAACGCTTGGCAGAGAATTAGAGAAGGACTACTCGATTACTTCTCGACAATTTTTTTCAACTGAGCGCTTTTAAATTAAGTAGAATTGAAACATTTAAATATTGAATTACAAGAAAATATTGGTTAAATGACAAAACAGAACATTGAAGAAAAGTGATGAAAAGAGAAAAAAACTATCAATTTTAAATATTTTTAGGGGTCCTCAGGGGGGGGGGGTACTTCCAGCTCGACATGGTTAATTTTGCAGGCGATGACGTCGCCAGTGGAAATTTTTTTTGTGATTACGGTACTAAAGTCCCAACTGTCCGGAGTCAGTAAGTATATACCTAATTTATAAACAAACAAAAAATTACTCCATACCTACTTAAAATACTGCATTTCATAATTCCAAAGAAAGCAGAAGTTTCAGGTAAATCAACTTTCTCAACTTTTTGGATAGTTAGGTGCGCACTGTATCATCTATATATATATATATATATATCCTTACTTTTGTCTAAATCATAAAAATCGGGTATTTTTTCAGAAAGCAAATTTATTAAATTAGTACAATAATCTGACTTTTTAAAAACCCTATGCCGTAAATAGGGAAAGTGCTCATAGAAAGAAGTGAGTACTTTTATTAATCTGAAATTTAAAATTTTGGGGGGGCTGATTCATAATATTGAAGACAGATAAATTTGTCGCGATATTCTTTCGTATTTTGTAAAACACGACGGAAAACGTTAAATATTTTGATCATAGTACCCAGAAATCCGAACGATAGCTATTAAATAGGAAATATCAAAACTCACATCCGTTACTTCCATGTTCTCGAAAACACTATTTGGGCGTGTATCCCTATAAATGGAATCCGTTCAAAATATGAATTACAGAACTCCAAATTTTTTTATGCTCGATTCCGGTTGTGCATCAGTGATCTAACCTAACCTATTTTTAGCATGTTCTGTTTATCCGGTTACCGAAAATAGTTTATACTCGTACTACTTTATATACAGTAAATATTCCCATTTTAATTTACATCCTGGAGAGTATAAACAATATTGTTTACCTATTTTATTTGGCACATTTGTCGACAAAGCTATTTGGTTATGAGTTTATCACGTTCAGGGCGGTCTACCCGCAAAAATACCACGCGGACGTCACATTGACAGTTTAATGATTAGGGGAAATATAAAAATAGAGAGGTCTGAAAATGGGCAATGAGAAAAGATTAAATAATGGAAGAGAACAATTATGTTGCTAATATCTAATTAATTATGTAAACACTAGTGTGCAGCTTTTTTTTCTTAAAGGGGTATATTTTCATATTATTTATTTATATTTTCGTATTATATAAACAAAAAATTACAACCTGTGTTCGAGCGGTAAAAAATGATAATTTTATAAATACAAAAATGATAACCTACCATGAGCTAAATTGCCAATTTGCTCAAGGATTTCATTGAAACGTGCTACATACCTTATCGCATGTGTCGCCGATAAAAAATATTAATAATTCTTTTCACTGTAATAAATCGAGATACTTTTTCATTAGTCTCCTTCAATGTATCATGTTATGTTAAAACATTTGTTAAACACGAGCTTTTCCCTGATAATTTCATTAAAGCTGGAAATAAAATTTCAGGAAAGTTCCGCGCTGCAAAGCGGCCAGGAAATTACTTAAAATGAATTTACGTATCACGGTCGAAACTCTCTCAACGGTCATGTGCATAATATCGTATATATTTACAAAACATAAACCCGATAAAAGCTATTAAGCTCAGAATATACAATTATTTCCGCATGTATCATACAGCTCTACAAAGTTCACAAATATTAAATAGATTCATATACTTATTTAACGTAATTTCATACCTTTGGCGAATATTCTAATTTCATACCGCTTAACATAATTAACGCAATTTATAGTTTCCCTTGCGTAATTTTATAAAGTTTCAGATAATTTGGGAGCATTTATTTTATCTAAATTTCATACAGCTTCACATAATTTCAGCGTGGATTTAACTCAACTTCACACAGCTTCCAATAATTTCAATCATTTCATACAGCTTCACATAATATCAGCGTACATTAAACTGAATTTCACACAGCTTCCAATAATTTCAATCATTTCATACAGCTTCACATAATATCAGCGTACATTAAACTGAATTTCACACAGCTTCCCATAATTTCCTACAGCTACAACTATTTTCAGCAGGTTCTAGCTCAATTTTCTGAAGCTTCACACAATCCCAGCGGAACTTTAAAGCAATTTGAAAAAGCTGCGCTTCATTTCGTTTAACGTAGTTTCGGCGTATTTCCTGTTCCTGGCCACGTGACCCTGTGTGACCTACCGCAGCGGGGGATGCCAGAGCCGCAAGTCAATGACGACCCGTTGGGGTGGGGGCGGTTCGGAGAAGGGGGCAAGGAGGGGTCAGAGACGCGCATGCGCCACATCGACCGCTGGAATCTTCTCCGCCCGTTGTATAATAAAAAAAGCAACAAAATCGTGAACTGATTTCGTCCCACTTACATACTGCAGGAAATTAATAACTATGTGATAACATTATTGAATTAAACAATGTAACATTTTGTATATTCTTTATTTTATAGCCAACTAGTATGACAAAGGCATGATGGTGCCGAAACCGATTAGTAAAATAAATATAGTTGGTTGTTTACAGGTGAAAATATAATAAAAACAGTAATTATTGAATGAAACACTAGTATATATTGATTAACTTGGCGGGTTTGCGATAAGCCGACGTAGCTCAACGGTAGAGCATCTCACCGGACATCAGAAGGGTGCAGGTTCGAGTCCTGTCGGCGACATTTATCTTTGCTCGGAAAGGTTTTTTTTCAATTTGGATGAGTGTTTCAGGCTAATAATTATTGTTTATAAAATAATTATATTACCATTTGAATTTATTTTTAAACGTGTATTTTATTGTGAAATATATCATGTAAAATGGGGGAGGACGCCATTTCGATAGGTCGTCCCCGGGCACCAAATACCCTAGCTACGCCTCTGAGCAGAAGTCATGATCTCCAACAAGGAGGTTGTCATCCATGTAATTCGTCTAAAACGTATGTTTGAATCAATTAGCGCGGGGTACCACCAACCGATTTACATCATATTAAAATTTATTGTTCATTGAATATTGACACCGACATGAACTCACTCTTAGAGCTTGTATAGATTCAGGTTGAGCAAACCAATTTACACTTTACAGCGTTAACATTGATAAAAGCAGCAGGAAACATTTAACGTAACACAAGCCTTTGTTAGGAAATACATCAATACGATAGCGATCTTATTCAAATTCTGTTGTTTATATTACGGAGAGTATGAATTAATTCCGGAAGGTTTATAATCTATTTATTGCTCGAGAAAGCTTTATCAAAACGGTATTTATTAATTCCTTTTATCAGCGTGTTAAAGTATCTCTGTTATATATGCAATCCTACAAGTTTGATCGATTAAAACCGAGTTTTGAATAGTTACTATTTATTTATTTTTCATAGTCTCCCTAAAACAATTGTAGACTAATACATAACAGAGATTATAGATGTAGAATGCATTACAATAAATGAGAAATGTTAAAAAATATACAAGTATTAGAAATAACAAATAGTATAAGTAAGTAAACATTTGTATATTAATGATGTAAACAATACTAAAAATGATAATCTGTATAAAACATGCAAGAAGTGAAAGGGCGATAGGAAAAGTATAACAAGTCATGGGGGCAGTTTTACAACTATTTTGTGACATGGATCAAAATATAGTCGCAAAACTGTCTGTAAGTGGTCAACGGTCAATGCGGCATGGTTGCTCTGCTAATTGGCGTGTTCTGGTAAACAGAAGTTCTCGCTTTCGGAGCATAAACTATTTAAGACCTAGCGCACAATAAAAACACCCCTTGGTTATCCTCAACAAAAGCATGCGTACATGTTAAAATTTTGTTCAATTCCAATTAGGTCCTCGGACATCTCAACCTCCTCGACAGAACCAAATTTAACATAAATAATACAGATGGATTATTTTCAGCAACTGCATAAAACAAAGACGTTCAATAAGTAAATATAAAACAAAAATATACATTTTTTTTCAATATTTTATATGAGATATTATGTGATACGTGCAGCATGTTACATTTATCACTGCAGGCAACCAAAGGAGGAACGAACGAACCTTTTTTTCAAATCCATTAAATTATTAAGCGGTTCCTAATTGCAACCTATTTCTGAGTACTGGTATCACCAGCTAGTGCGCCCACGGTCCCGGTTTGCCGTTGCACACCCTGGCCTCTTTACATTCGCTTCGCGGCGTCGCTTCGCTCAACACCTCTGGTAGCACCGCGTCCTTCTGATATTTTATAATTTAGATAGAAAAGTTAATTGTTTTCAATAAATCAACCTTCAATATTCTTTTACCAGGTATACACTAATTTCTACCGTACGTACAAATCTAGACTGACGACCCTCCCAACTACAGAGATAAGTACGTCGATCTATACAGCAATTATCAAACAAGACAAAAGAAGTAAAGGAAGACATAAAACTCAAATCAGGAAGCAAAACAAAAGAGAGAAAAAATGCAATGCTTTGCATTTTTATGGTGTGAAAGTCTGTCGAGAATATTCATTCGAAACATTGAATATTATTCAAAGGGGAGAATGAGGAACAGGAATTATTTTGGTCATCCACCTGCCTGAAAAAAGGGTTACAGAAGTATTTTACAACTAAAGTAAAAAAAACACAGACCTACACCCGTCTCTTTCGTGTAAAAGAAACTCGGGTATACAAAATATGACCATTCCCGTTCATCCTTCTGGTTTCAACTCCACGTTTGCTATTATTTATCGTTCCCGCTTGTTTCTACGGCATGCACAGTACGACCACAAACTGACTTTATCCCTGACTAAACTTTAAAAATAATACGCAGGTAGTTACTTTTTTTTTAAATAAAAATGTTTATATTTTTGACGGAGCTCTCAGGACGGAGTCATATTAATAATTATTGATTAATTATTTTCGTTTTAAATAAACTTTTTTATTACACGAATGAAATGGCTTTTAGCCGTGTTTGGTAACCAGGGGCGCTATTCCCGTTCTTTTTAAGGAAGATTCCTTAACTTTTTCCTAAGGGCTAAAGCCTTCTTACTTAACTGCGGTTCCGGTTCTGTCGAATGACAGCTGTCAGCTGAATTCAGCGAGCGACATTCATAAAAAATGTCAATATTTGCTATGTTTTAACAAGAGAAAAACTCAATATTAAGTGTGTTACCAATTACGTTATTATTTACTTTAAACATAATTAGCGAGTAAACATTATATAGGTACCTTTTTATAAAACGTGATTCTTCGTTAGAAGGCTTATTTATGATATTTAAAAATAAAATAAAAATGATTTAAAATATAATATAATTGTTTTTAAATGTTTTAGTTCAAAATCTTATGTCACTCGAAGGTCCTTACTATCTAATGAGGTAGGTACCTTTTTATAAAACGTGATTCTTCGTTAGAAGGCTTATTTATGATATTTAAAAATAAAATAAAAATGATTTAAAATATAATATAATTGTTTTTAAATGTTTTAGTTCAAAATCTTATGTCACTCGAAGGTCCTTACTATCTAATGAGGTAGGTACCTTTTTATAAAACGTGATTCTTCGTTAGAAGGCTTATTTATGATATTTAAAAATAAAATAAAAATGATTTGAAATATAATATAATTGTTTTTAAATTTTTTTGTTCAAAATCTTATGTCACTCGAAGATATTTCATCAATTTGTGTTTTCAAATAATCTCTTGACAATCTATTTAGGATATTTTTACTATGTCTCACCGGAATTCCGCAGTTAATCAAGAAGTCTTTAGCCCTAAGGAAAAACGTAAGGAATCTTCCTTAAAAAGAACGGGAATAGCACCCCTGGATCTGAATAATAATAAGAGTTCATTTCTATAGCGCAGTTTTGTGAAGGTTCACCTCAAGTGCGCTTTATACTAACTAACCTAATCTAGGTATTTCCCCACCTTCCTCTACCCCTTCTCCTTCCCCTCCCTAATACCTTCAGCCTCATAACATTTCCCAATTGAGGATGCCATAGTCTCACTGGCTCCAGCGGTTGGGAGCAGTTGGGACTCTTGTGGGGTATTCATATAAAAAAATAGTCGGTAATGATTAGTCATTTTATTACAGTTTAATTCATGTTATTTTAGGTTGACGGAAGTTCGTATTATTGTGGGAAACCACGGAAATACATCGCAGGGAGGTACACTGCAGGTTCTTGGAAGCAATTTTATTTTTATCATTGTGACTCTGCTATGGCTTTTACTGGGAATTGAACAGGGAATTATTTTGACTTTACAATATGACTATGTCCACCAAAATTAAATATTGATCGATTACTACATTCATTCAGACTATGCCAATTCCTATGAAAGACCCTTTGCTGAAAACTCCATTGAAGGCTCTCTTTTTTATACATGCGTCCCTTCGAGTACCCCTATAATAACGCCTAAAATTTTGATAAATTCAGCAACAGGCTAAAAACCACATGAATTACGACATGTGGAATCAAATTCAAATGAGATGTTCAGATTACCATTCGTAATTGATAAATCATAATTCTATGGAAAACAGTCGGTATCGTTTGTAATATCCCGGTACTAACTTCGTAGCGTCATTTCAATCACCTGTCCCTCTCTTACACCTGATATAAACACACGTCTGTCGGTTACGCTACCCGCCTCACCTGTGCACCGACACGGTGCAGCCTCGCCCGAACGACCAGGTAAAATAAAGGATCACGCAAAAAGGGAACCAACAAGACAATCAGTCTTCCGATCACATGGTGTTTTTACTGTGGTCCTTTTTTGGAGACCCCTGCCTTTACTCGCGAAGGTGCGTTTGTCATTTGGCCAGCATTGCCACCGCAAGATTAGTAGTTAGTAGGTATGTATATATTCTCGAATGTAACGTTCTTTGGAACTTTATATGGCAGTTTTTAACCGGTGTCTGCGGGGAATAACGTTGGGAAAAGTCTCGTAACTGTACGAATGAGGATGGATAGATGAAGTTAAATACATTTTAGCTCACTGGAGGACAAATAATTTACGATAAAATACTATTAGGATTATTAATTATTACTAAGATTATAAAGAAGCCTCAGTTTATATCCAACACTTTCTTGGTGGCGTGAAGTGGAAAATACGAAATAAACTGATATGAAACATTCCACTTCTGAATTTGAAATAGAATTTAATTCGATTATATTATTTCGAAGAATTATTCGAATTATTTGTTTTATAAATATTTATTAATAATAAATTTCTTAACAATAATCATACAATTTGTTTTCACTATTTTTTTTGTTTCTCTTCTATAGAAGCGAACGCTTGTGTTGAAAAGAGGAGTGAGCTAATGCTTTATTTGTGGTGAAAGAGAGTTCAATTGATTTTTTAAGAAATAAATTTATATGAAATCTTTTTAACACATAATAGAATATAATCCAATTATATTAATTCTAGTCAAACCCAACATTGCGTCTAATGGTTTCTTTGTAGTGACAATCTGACATAGGGTACTTTTACATTATGTGAGCGTTGAATTCTTTCCAAGTGCGAATTATACATTGATTCTTTGATAATCATTTAGTTATGACAACATCTGTACTGAAGATCGACCAATAATTGATTAGTGCCAAATCTTCTAATTACAAGCGTAATAAAGCAAGGGACTGAATATGGAATTTAAGTAAGAAATGGGTTAATAATACACGATCTGCATTCCTTTGCGGACACACCCTACGAAAATATCGACGTAAATATCAACGAAAATCGAAACCTTACAGAAAAAAGTAATAAACAACGCAATTTCAATGCGTACTTCTCAATTATTACATAACGAATCTAGATAAACCAATAGCAACAAATGTATAATTTATAATTTCTTATCGGAATATGGCAAGTATCTAAGTGTTGGAATGCAATAAAATTATTTTTCCTACGCAGGTAAAGGAATCTGATAACATTTCCACGTAGATAATTGTTTTTTTTAATATTTTTATCTACTGTTTGAGAATACAATGATAGCTTGAACATGGATATCAATTACTTAATATTCATTACGTCTGGCGTCGATGAGGTTTGTTGATTCATGAATGAGACGATATATTTTGGGAATTTCTTTGTCACATCATGAATACAAAAAATAAGAAGCCCAGTGTTTTTTTTAATACTATGCAGTTTATACATTTGGTTGCCGTATAGACATGAGTATTTCAGTTAGAATTTTTTTTAATTCGACCTCTACAGAATAATTGGGTGTGTTTAAAATTGCACAAATAATAAGAAGAAAAATACCTATGTTGCGTTATCTGAAAAGGGTTTTTTTTAGTGCAGATTGTGCATATTCCAATCGAAGATAATACCTATTGTGTTAATAATGAAACTGATCAATAATGCACAATACATATTACAAAAAGAATCTAGTGCGCCTGGGTTTTAACCTTATTCTTACCTTCTTTAAAATATTGATTTGTAAGTAGAAATAATTATTGTTACCCGTTGAATTTTACGGGTTGTCAGTGCGGGGAGTGGTGCTATGGAATTATGTAAACTTGCACATAACATATTCATTAAATCATACCAAATTGAACCATAAATGGATAAACGAAAACGAATGCGAAAATATAACGACCCACAATCTCAATTGAGCGTGTTATATGAATAATTTCTGCATCCTGTTCATAATGAATGGCAATGTTTTAACATATTTTCCACAACAAAAGCCCACAATGCAGGATATTTAAATAATAACCGAATAGCTCGGCGCGGCAGAGGTACAATATCACCTGAATGCTCACAGCTCAGGTTAGGAAAGTGGACACTCTCCTTGCAGTTTGAGTGCCTGTTATGGGGTCAAGGATGAATCGATACAGGCCGAGTAAAATATTCAATTAGCTGGCGAATGATCAAAGTCAGACAAGATATTGCGAAAAATATGACTTACAATCTAAATGTTTCTTTTTCGGTCCTATCATTTCCTCCGTAGTGGCTTTGCATACTGATTTGGCCAATCCCTGACCGGCTATGCTGTGTCTCGCCGCCAGTAACCTGTCGTTTATAGTCTGCCCAGCCATTTTTACACTAATTCTTTACATACACTATTCACTATTTACACTGATCGGGGTACAGGGACCCCTTTATCACAATGTTTTCCCACACACAATCACCACTCGCGAAAACTCGACAATGACAGGTCAGCTGTGCTACCAGCGCCGAACCAACTAACTGAGCGGAATCGTACTAATACTAAATTTTAAGATGGCGAACTTGCGCAGCTGTGACGTCAAGAATATCAAGCTAGCGACTATATCATTATTTTATCTGTCAAATGAAAGCAAGCGTGGAAAAATGTGCATGATATGTTTTCTCATTTGTAATATTATTAAATTTTAACAAACCGTTTGTTCACCAATTGTTAATTTAAGTTTAAGTTGAATTCTGTGGGCGTTGTATTGCGAATATTTGAATTATTGAAACTACTTGAAAACCGCTCTAAAATTATTAAGCATGTCAACACGAATTAAAAATCATATCATATCACAGGTAATTATATTCGCTTTTATTATTAACTTATATCAATTTCGGCAGATCATAACCATAAAATATTATGTCATGATAATTTTGTAGAATATTTTTTACTTGACGACTGTCAGTTCAACTATTGTACTTGCTAGCCATATATTTTCAGAAAAGTAAGCACCCCTAGCAGATTTTTTTCTCCCTTTTCAAGAAGAACCTGATAAAAATCTGAATCAGCCTTTGGTTTTTTAAAATTATTTTTAAATCTCCAGGGGGTTTAAAATTTCCTGTGAACTTGTGTTATCAGTTATCGTCCTTTTAAAATTTCCTTTCTATTTACCATAAATAACTAACTAACCATCACGCCGTTTCCCCGCAGGGGTAGGCAGAAGAGACGGACCTCCAAACAACTCGATCTTGGCATACGCTTCTTGCTTTATTGACATTCATACATTCTCTATTATTCCGACTTCTCCTAGGGCGTCCCCGGCTTCTTCCATTCACATTCGCGTCATATATTCTTCTTACACTACTTTCTTCGTTCATTCGCTCTATATGCCCAAACCATCTAAGCGTCCCTTCGTTCTTAATGTTTCTTAATCTCAGAAATAATGAACTTTTAATCTGTTAGAGTGGTAACTTAATGTGATGTACATTATCAATGGATGATACTAAGATATATGTTGGCTACCAACATTATTTTTTAATTTTTCAACAGGTGTCTCACCTCGTCGGCGAAGATCTGCAGCACATAACTAAACCATCATCTTACAAAATATTGTCAAATAACGATCACAATATGTCATTTCAATTGCATCTTCCTTTTAAATATTTAAGTGCGATGAAATCATTCAAAGCTGCAATGAAAATTAAACCAAAAGGATTTATTAATACTGTCCTTGAAAGTAAAGTCAAAAGCTTCAGGGGAGTTAATTTTGAAATAGAACGTAATTTTTTCATTGAAAGTGCATTGAACGATGTATTGAACCCCACCATTGATGAATCAAAAAAGTCAAAGAAAATAGTAATTGACTACAGCTCTCCAAATATTGCCAAACCGTTTCATGTGGGACATCTGCGATCAACAATCATCGGCAATTTCATAGGCAATATAAATACTTACTTAAATGAAAAGGTGATAAGAATAAACTATTTAGGAGACTGGGGAACTCAATTTGGTTTATTGAAAGTTGGGGTTGATTTAGCTAAGTATAGTGAAGAACAAATCAAACAAAATCCCATTCAATTACTCTATGAGGCTTACGTTCAAGCCAACAAACTAGCAGAAACAGATGACAAAATAAATGATAAAGCTAAAATAGCCTTTACGCTGTTAGAAGAAGGAGATCCTGAAGAAATAAGGAAATGGGAAAAGTACAGAGAATACACCGTTGAAGAATTGAAAAAGCTATACCAAAGGCTCGGAGTAACATTTGATGAATACCACTGGGAATCTATGTACGGATCCAGACAGATAACAAATATTTTACAAGATTTAGAATCTCGTGGGATTTTAATATCGGACGAGACTGGGAAAAAGTTTGTCTCAGTTCTTGATAGAAAAGTCACTGTCGTCAAAAGCGACGGTTCAAGTCTTTATTTAACAAGAGATATTGCAGCAGTACTGGATAGATACAACAGGTATTCATTTGACCAAATGATTTACGTGGTGGACAACTCTCAGACAGATCACTTCAGAGCCCTCAATGGAATACTCGAGCAGATGGACACGCCCTTCAAAAACTCCTGCAGACATGTCAAATTTGGCCGTATTAGAGGGATGAGCACTAGAAAGGGAAACATTGTTTTTCTCAAGGATATTTTAGATGAAGCCAAAGAAAAAATGCATCAACAACAAAAAGAATCCCTAAGTAAATCATAGTTTTTTTAAGTATTTAGGTTATTTTCTTTGCAAATTCATTTTATTTTTATGTTTTATTTAGTCTCAATAATTTTTTGTCTACATAATAACAAATTACAAGGCTAATAAGATAGTTCAGGATGTTATTCATAGTCAGGGACGGGTCGTGACTTTCCAGTGTGCTAGACTGTTAATATTGAAAAAAAACGACATTTTTGATGTTGTAACCGCAAATGATTTCTTTAATTTTTCAAAAAAAAATAGTCATTTTCGGCTACAACAACATCAATAATGCAGTTTTTTTCATTCTTAGCACTTTTAGTACTCACAAATATCACAAGCCGCCTCTGTTCATAGTACTCCTCACTAGATGTTCCTGTGCTGAGGCGGACTGGGTTTTATTTAAAAACTGATTGTTTTAAGCTCCTATGACATTCTTTTCAAAATGCTGGATAACTCCTCTTCTTTGAGCCGGGTTTTGATTTGGATTTTGATATCATTTGCATATTCCGTTTTTTTATTATTATTGCTGATGGAAGTGACTTATAGAGCTCTTTCTGGAGAGATATTTATAGTTCCTTTGTCCAAAAATAGTTTTAAATTTGGGTATATTCATAATGTCATTTTGATTAGGTTAGGTTAGGTTATATGGTTTTTTTTTTTTAAATGTTAGTTAAAACGTTCTTAGCATAAATGTTTTGGATGTTAGGGACTGCAAAAGACTTGAAGATTTCTTTTGTTGGCATTCTTATGTGGGCTTTAAGGATGGTCTTTATGATACCCTTTTGGGTTTTAGACAATTGTTTCATATGATTTGTGGTTGTCGAACCGCATCCTAATACATATATATATATATAATGTTATTGTCATTATAAATTATGGACTTTGTTTTATTCAGTTTTATAAGCGAATGAAACAAAATTTATAATTTATAAACATAGTTTTTCATTTGAAAGTGGATCACAATATACTATTAGATTGATTTGTTATAGCCTTTTGATTGTAATGTTATAGAAGTTCGTATTTAAATGATATGATTTCCAAGCAAACACAGCTTTGTGTCTAACGCCTTAATGGTAGACAAATTTGAGCTGATTTATTACATTGGAGTGAAGTAATGTCAATTTCCTTTGAAGTACAAAATAAATTAAAATGTTACTTTTTGTTTCCGATAACATCTACGAACAGATTAAAGCCTAATTACAACATATTTTCTGTGTATAATCTTAAAATATTATTATTATTTAGTACTAAATAAGTGAACTTCTGTAATGCTTTATTTTTTCAGCAACCAAAGTAGATTTAAATGACGAATCGGTGTCTGACATTTTGGGAACAACAGCAGTAATCATAAATGATTTGAAACAGAAAAGACACAAAGATTACGATTTCTCGTGGGAAGCCATACTTCGCAGTCAGGGAGACACGGGGATTAGACTGCAATACCTCCACTGCCGCCTCTGGAGCATGGAGCAGAAGAGTGGAGTGCAACTGCCCACCATTTGCAAACCCGAATGCATTCAGGAACCTGAGGCTTTGATGTTGGTAAATGAACTTGCGAAATTCACCGAAATCTTGGAGAGGTCTAGAGAAGAAATGGAAGCGTACCTCTTAATCGTGTATTTGTTCAGATTGAGCCATTATGTCAATAAAGCCATCAGAGTATTGCAGGTTAAAGATCAAGAAAAGGATATAGGAGAACAGAGACTGTTATTGTTTCATGCAGCAAGAACAGTTATTAAAACGGTCCTAGAGATATTGGGAGTCAAACCATTGAATCAAATGTAAATCATCATCAGATTTTATGGTGGAATTTGGCCTCCTCCACAAATGCTCTCCATTGACTGTGATCACTAGGCATTCACCTTCAGTTCTCAGTCCTTCCCGTCTTGCTCCGATCCTCTTCCACGTATAGTCTTTTTACTCGGTCTGCCTTTGGGTTGCTTCTATTGGTCACGGTTTTCAGAGTCCTGTCATCGGGCATTCTTTCTACACGTCCAGTTCATCAAATGTAAATAAAGCAACAAATAAAACATTTTAAAGGTTTATTTCTAGTTTTTCTCTAATTTACTTAACTATTACATAACATTCACACATTAAAACCTTTATTGCAGTGATGTGCACAACCGGTAGCCCGCGGGACTTTTCGTGCGACCCACCTTGGCTAAATAAAAGAAATAAAAATCAACAGCACTAATTTATTGGTTTGAAATTCGAAATAGAAAATTTAGAAATAACAAATGTGAGTTTTGATATTTCTTTTTTTAATAGCAATTTATCGAATTTCCGGGTTTCATGACCAAAATATTTGACGGTTTACATTCTTTTTTTACAAAATACGAAAAGGTATCGCGACAAACTTGTCTATCTTCAATAGGATGCTCTTTAAAATTTTAGATTGATAAAATCAACAGCATTTAGAGGTTTGGAAAGGGAAAGTTTTTCATTATTTTTGCATGATGATTGCTTTGTTAAATGGTTACCGTTTTACAAAATACAAAAAGGTTATCCAACGAAAATTTTATTTGAAAACCCTGACTTATATATTTTTTAAATAAATTTTGATACAGCTTCTAAAGATTTTGCATTAACTTATTATGAAATGCAATATTTTAGGTAGGTACCTAGTTAATTTTTTGTAGTATAGATGGGAAGGTATTTACATAAAAAAAAATGTATGTCTACACTGGCGACAACACCGACTGTAAAGTTAACCATGTCAAGCTGTAGGTACCCTACCCCCTGCAGTCTGCGAATATTTTGAAAATTGACAAAATGGCTAGCCAGCTAAAAAGGTTGTGCGTCACTGCTTCATTGCAATTCAAATTTTAGGTGTAAAACCATTTGTAATTTACTAGTAATTATTTTTACTATTTTCACAGCTAGTAAAAACTCAAAATGCATAACTTTGAAAAGGTAAATAAATGCGGGTGGTATTTTTTAACGCTTCTTCCATGTGTGCTTCTTCCTGGCTCCTGGCTGTCCAGGCTTCTTTCTTTCCCTGAGACGTTTATCTCTTGTCAGTAATCCAGCTGAAATTGAAGAAAGAAATAAATTTAGTTCCACACAAACAGAAGGGTTTTGTCAATTTAGTATGAAAAAATATACACAGATGGCGAAGCACAGCTCCTTTTAAAGATTTTTTAAAAATTTTATGTAAATCAAATTTAATTTATTGTAATAAAAAATGAAAATACTTGCAGAACTTAACAATAATATTATTAAATTTAATTTACATTAAATTTAAAAAAATAAAATTAAATGAAGTTCTATGAATTAAACACAAAAACAACAAATGCCTTTTAAAGATATTTGTCCGTCGGGGATTATTGGGTAATCTGATAATTAATTTCGAAGTATAACTAAGATGCTCTAAGAAAGGAATGATTTTTGATATCATCTAAACAGCATGTTTAAATTAGAAAAAGTTAGGAAATGAACCACATAGTTAATCAATAAGAAATCATTGGATGCCGGTGCTGGCTTTTAATCTCTACTTTATCGAGGGAGTCATCTCCTTGCTTTATAGATTATACTCCAGGAATATTTAAACACAGCATTTATGATTGACAATGTGGCAAATCTCAAATATACAGCTAGTCTGCATTCCTGGCTGTTGCAAATCAAAGTACACTTGGGCACCCTGAACTGTCGTTCAAAAAGAGGATCATTTTTAAAACACAACATTATTTTCAACAATTGAATGTGTTGTTATAATGTATATTAAATTTATAATACTAAAAATATTTAAATTATTAAAAATTAAATAAATTTAATTTTTGTAAGAGTATCGATGTTTTGGGTGTTGATTAATTTTTACCAAAATTTTCTTCCAAAAAATTACTATGCATAATTAAATAAAATAAATAGAACCTCTTCATAATTTGATCAATCTTAAAGATTAATTATCTTCAAATTTAATTTTTTAAAATGCACCGAATTAAAATGGGGTGCCAATTAATGGGTAATTTTAACTCATTTTTACATGCTGGATAGCAGCCCTAATAAAAGTTGAAAAAAATGCAAAAAACAAATTGTTAATGTTAAAAATAACAATTAGAATGCTAATGAAACTTAGAGAAATAGATTAAAGTGTCTTTAAAACTTTTAATAAAATCATTCATGACGGTATAGATATCTTAGCGTAGTGTTACTTTAACTTTTCCTTACCGAGTCTCATCCTCTCCACCATGGCTATGTCCACGAAGCTGCGGAGGGTCCAAGCGATGCCCCATCGGATGGCCCCAGCCTGTCCTGCGTAGCCCCCACCCTCGATGTTGCACTCAATGTCCACACTGTTCAGCATCTTGGTGAAGACCAGGGGGAATAGCACCTACAAAATAAGGGAAATACTAATTAGGAACAGGAAGAACCTAAGTGTTGCCATGGAGAAGAAAGTGTGGCAAATAGGAAAAAGTTAAAGTATAGGGAATAAACAAGGACGCAACATAAATGGGGATTCTAATTAGGTAAGAGAAATAGGAAGAACCTGAGGTTGCTACATGGAATACAATGAGGCAAATAGGAAGAAAGGGTAAAATGTAGGGAATAAACAAGTATGAAACGTAAATGGGGAAAGTAGTATACTAGGCTCCCTCATAATGGATTCCGGGCAACGGAAACAATTTAGTTGTACGTAAAAAGAGTTTATTTTAGGAAATGTGGATGAAGGGATAGAGTTAGAAGTCTTAGAACCTTTTTAAAGATTAAAATCGACAAGTTATGTCTTTTTTACGCTTTTTAAAGGAGTAAATTTACATTTTTCACATGGATACGAAAATTATTACTTGTTTGCGTTGAAAATTTGATGTTTGAACTGACCTCCATTTAATACAAATAACTTGAAGTTTTCGACAACAGGTGGCAGGAAATACCAATTTCACACGAAGTGTGTCATGTAGGTAATAATAATGGAGGAAATAAAAGAGTTAGTAAATTAACTCTGCAGTCGGCCATAAGAGGGACTAATGAAAGAAGTTTTTTTTTATAAATAGTTAATCACAATACTCATTGTGATATGTTATAACCTCTATGACAGTATCTCGATTGCACAGATAAGTTTGTATTTACATATTTACCGATTTTTAAACTAGAAAACTACCGCGGTAGATTAAACTAGAAAATGCCTTCAATACACAAGATATCCGGGGGTAAAGAGCAGTAACTTCTGGGGGTGATTCTACATGAAAGTACAAGTAAAAAAGATAAATAACTTTTATCGAGATTCCAACGTTTAAGGGTAAGTTTCAGGGTAAAAAGTTGAATTGTTTGTATGGAAAAAAATATCTGTTGTGGAAAAATATTTTTGTATGGGAAAAAACAATGAAATTTCGAAAAAAGGTATTTTTCGTTTTTCCTTCTACCATTATGTAGAATCTTTTTTTTTTGTTTCAAATACATATATTTTCGTTTAGTTATTAAAATTTTACAAAGCTAATAAGATAATATATGATGTTTTTCTTAGCCCTCCTCACTAGAGGTTCCTGTGCTGAGGCGGACTAGGTTTTATTTAAAAACTGATTGTTTTTAAGCTCCTGCGTTATTTTCAAGATGCTGGATAACTCCTCTTCTATGATTTCTTTGAGCCAGGTTTTGATTTGATATATGAAATCATTTGCCTTTTCCGTTTTTTATGGCCTCCATCACCTCCCGAAGTTACTGCACTTTACCCCCGGACATCCTGTATAATTTTGAACACACATTTCATATGAATAACAATACATACACACTGTTAAAAATTCGAACATTGTCTTGAAAAAATTTATCGACAAAGGAAGCTATAGTAAAATATTTAAAATTACAAAAAAAAATTATAAAAAACTGAAAAAAGCTATCTGCATTTAGTACGAAATATTTTATTTTATTTTGTCTGTATCAAGTGCGTATATTATTTTTATTTAATATAGTGTATTTTTATTTAAATTCCTCTTACCGAACCCTCATAAGAAAATGGTTTATAAAATACTCATAGCCTATACAAAAATACGATAGTGTGGGAATAAAAGTGAAGAAATCACTGAGGAATCTATGGAAGAAACTTCTTAAATAATTGTATTCCCTGATTGATAGAAAATCATTACCTACGTAGGTACCAATAAAAAAATTATTGAATTCTTAAATTTAAACAAACAAAGGTTTCATGTGACTTCACGGACACAACCTAGTTTTAACGTAACGTATTTAACAATGACAACAAATCACCAAAATGACAATGTCAGTAACCCGTTTTTCATGTCGTAAACCCTGTCAACTCCATTATGAAGCTGGTCTGTTATCATTGGACCAGCAATCACTATGTCTAGACTACACTAGACTAATGCTCTATTCAGTTATAATATGTACAAAAATTAAATAATAAAAACACAAATAAAGCATAGAAAACTCCAATTCGACAAAAACAAAAAAGCTGGTTCACAATATTCACATTGGACGTCGAAAAATCTCGACGTCTATTTCTGGCCAAAGACAATCTCATAAAAATGTCGAAAATGGTCGCCATTGTTGCCACGGCAACTACCATTGGCTATAAAATGACGCCAGGAGTTTTTCCACTCTCAACATGAACAGGGTATGCAGAATAAAGCAGATTTGCAGAAGGACGACGAATCTGTCATTATTATCTTAACACGTAATACCCGGAGGTTCAAAATAAAACACATTCGGCGATGGTGGGTCCAGATAGACCCGGCTGAAATGATCAAATTAAAATGCTTTTTTATGCATTTTTCGTTCATATCCTTACTTTTATATGATATTATGTAATTCCTCATAAACTCATAACATATCCCTTGTGTTTCTTGTATGAAGATAGATGTTTTAGAAATTAGTATTCCGTAAATGTTGCGGTTCTTCGATATGCAGCAGCGCGGGGATACCACGCGAGAGCAAAACCACGACTAAATCGGTCGCGTCTTGAGACAACCGCTGCCATAGGTCAGGAGAATGAGGAGAGCAGTGCGGGAGGGGGTATAAGGACTCGACCCAGGAAGTCAGTGGAAGCGAACATTTTTGTTTGTATATTTATTAACATTTTCGGGAAATCGATGGTGTGTATTTACAAGTATATCATGTTTTATTTAAAATACCAGAAATAAAATTACTTATTTAATTCTTCCTTGTTGCTGTACCTCTAATAAGATGTGTAAAAATAAAATAAATTAAATTTATAGCCATATTATATGATGATTGCTTATGCAAATATTAGAAAATATTATAATATGGCGTTCTTATTTGAGTATTTTATTTTCTCACACATTTATTTGTCACAATTAAAACCATTGAATGACATACATTTTAGTTAAAAATACTAAAACCTTTATTTTTCAACAAAACAAATTTAAATGAACAAAAAATAAATTTAAATCAATAAAAAATTAAAGGAATCCGGAATTAGAGAAGTCGATCTGCAACGGATTCACTCAGATTTCCTACACTAACTGCATTATCACTTCCATTTTCACTTTCAGATATTTCCTCTAGTAATATGTCTTCCGGATCACTTTCAAATTCTGGATCCAATGCTTCGAATTCCAAGTCGGCATCATCACTGATCTCACTGTTAAGTAGCTTTTCAATCTCATTATCAGCTAAATAATGTTGCCTTGCCATTGCGTTAGTACGGTACGAAATAAAAAAAATTAAAACAAAGTTATAAAAATATATATTAATTGATAAACTAAAGTTCTTAAAAACTTAAGACAAGATTTTTGTGCATAGCGCAAAGGGTAACAATTATTATTTTTATAAACAATAATTATTAATCTAAAACACTCATCCAAATTGAAAAAACATTCCGAGCAAAGATAAATGTCGCCGGCAGGACTCGAACCCGCACCCTTCTAATGTCCGGTTAGATGCTCTACCGTTGAGCTACGTCGGCTTATCGCAAACCCGCCAAGTTAATCAATATATACTAGTGTTCCATTCAATAATTACTGTTTTTTATTATATTTTCACCTGTAAACAACCAACTTTATTAGTATGAGAGAGGCTTGTAACGGCTAAATCCCTCAAATAGATGGCATCGAGACAAATTATGTCTACATTTTATTGTTGAAAATTGCTTTGACTTGTCAAATATTTATTAATTGATAAACTAAAGTTCTTAAAAACTTAAGACAAGATTTTTGTGCATAGCGCAAATATAATATAATACTCTATTTGAGGGATTTAGCCGTTACAAGCCTCTCTCATACTAATAAAGTTGGTTGTTTACAGGTGAAAATATAATAAAAACAGTAATTATTGAATGGAACACTAGTATATATTGATTAACTTGTTTGCGAGCCGACGTGAACGTAGAGCATCTGACCAGACATTAGAAGGGTGCGGGTTCGAGTCCTGCCGGCGACATTTATCTTTGCTCGGAAGGTTTTTTCAATTTGATGAGTGTTTTAGATTAATAATTATTGTTTATAAAAATTATAAAAATATAATCACAATACTAGAAATGTGCCCGAATGGTTGACAACATCTGCGTGTTAAGGGCTGCGAGAGACAAAGACGGAAGGATAGAGCGAGAGATATACTGTTTCGTCGGCTGCTCAAATTCAACTGAGAAGAGATGAAGTTTTTGCGTGTTTTTATACACAATTATTCTTATAACTTATTTAAAACGTGTCCGATTTTAATCATTTTTGAGTCGAGATGTGGGTAAATATTTGATAAAAGAATAGACAAGAGGAAATTAGCCTAAACGAAATATGTGCGGCAAAATCTTTTATTTAAAAAACACTGGGTCAAATCAGACCCATCACCGGAGTCGAGGTGTTAAAGGTGTTTGAAAAAGATAATTTGAAGAACATTGCTTAGATAGATACAGGCATTAAATTAAAACCTATAACACGACCGTTCTCAAACTAGATAACTTAAACCACCTTTCCATCTACTCTACATCTACTCTGACGGCCTCCATGGTCGAGGGGTAAGGCTCTCGACTACGAATCCGAAGGTCGCGGGTTCAAATCCCGGCGTGCGCAAGTAAATTTTATTTTAATTAATTTGTGTTGTTTCACAATTAATTCATTTAAAAATAATATAGAGTATATTTGCGCACGTTCCAGAGTGGAAGATACTCTCAGTATCGCCCTGGTGAAAGACCACCATTCAGAATTGAAACGTTGCTTGAAATGGCTCTTTAGCTGTGTTTGGTGACCAGATCTGAATAGCCGGGTATTCCCAACCTTCCTCTTCCCCTTCTCCTTCCCCTCCCCAATACCTTCAGCCTCACAACATTCCCCAATTGGGAATGCCATAGTCTCACTGGCTCAGACGGTTGGGAGTAGTTGGGACTCTTGTGAGTTATTCATATAAAAAAAATATAAAAAAACTCTAGTCCTTTTTACCTTTATCCCACTCCTATGTTCCCCTCCACCCTCCCCTCCACTAACTTACATGTTTTTCTGTATCTGTCTGTACATAATTAGTTAAGAAATATTTGTACAGCGCTCTTGAGGTGATTTTTCACAAAAACGGCGCTATACAAGTCATCCAAATATTATTATTATTATTATTAAGCTAACTGATGTAAAACTGCAAATTGTCACACTTTACTCATAGTATTTATCATCAGCAGCGGAAAATTCATAATTGGCATGATTTATTGTTGTTATTGTTATATATATGTAAATTATGGTTTTGCTGTTAATTTTCCCAAAAATAAATAAAATTAAAAAATAAATCATTTTAAACTAACGCCCACTAAAATCTTATTATACACGTACATGTATGTCATAACTGATAAATAAATAAATAAATAAAATTGTTTGTTTCTCATTAACACTTTATGTCATATTTTATCTTTCTTATTTTCGCTACCACTTTTAAGAAAATGATTAACTTATTTTTTGTTTAAAATGAAAACTTTCACATAAGCCATTGAAACGTGATAAAAACTATTATAATACCCACACACAGGCTTTGCCATTGTGGGATTTTTTTGTTTACATATTTAATTTTGATCATATTTTCTTGTATTTCCAAACTGTTTCAAAGTGTAATTATGTAACAAAAATTTTCAATAAAAAAAGATATTTTTGCTTGTGTAGTGGTGTTCTGTATCGTAGAACTACTGCGGGGTTAACGGGGGACTGCGAGCGGGTGTTCCAAACTAGTTTGAACCAATTTGAACCACTATGGTGTGCGGAAATACATTAAAAAGTGCGCCTTTTTAAATAATTCGCCTGTACATTAGGTATAATTAGGAAAACGAAAAATTTTATGTTTGCAAAATATTTATTCAATGATAAAATTTAACAAATGAGAAAGGTATTCAAGGGTGCATGAAAACACTATATTCAATATAAAAATAATTAAACATGTTTTTATTATGCCTAAACAATTAGAACGTTAGATTTGAAATAATAATAAAATTGGTGAAAAATCTACTAATACCGTGTTACGTAATATGCTAATGGCTAGAAATTACTGCCTTAAAAAAAAACAAATAAGAGATTTTCATAGTATTAAAAATAAATTATGTATTTCAGAATCACAAATTGTTTTAATTTTACAAGGTTTGTTCCCAGGATACTAAAGAAAACAAAAAGGTCGGAATTTCATTTTTAACTTTAATTTTTTTGTTATTCAGAATAATGATGGGTATAATCGAAACATTCATATAATCATAAAATATTTCGAAATAATCGAGAAAATTACTACGAGATATTCCACTATGATTCTGAGTAATTTTCCATAATGGTGAAATGACATCGAAAATGCATTTTTGTTCTCCGTCCGGGGAACATTAAATATTGAATTAACTAAGTATATTATCATAGTCTCAAACAAGGTGCGAGAAGTACAAAAACTTTCAAAACATCTGAAATCGATTTTGAATGTTTCGAAATAATTTGAAAATTACCAATTAATTCAAGTGAATTACTAACAACTCGATTATACCCATAACTTATTTAAACCCATGTTTAAGACAAGGGTTCCCAACCTTTTTGAAGTTAGGAGTTTTACCCTAGTTTTAATGGAGATCGATCTCCAAAAAGAATTTTGGCTGTTATTTTTAAACTTTAACCATTAAAAAGCTGCAATAACAGAAAAGTACGAATCTAGCAAAATTAGTATGTCCTACGAACAGGACATAATTTTTTTTGTTCATGACTGTAAATTTAAAATATGAAAACATAATTATTTTCAAAATTCACAATCGTAATTATTGAGATCGATCAACATTTGCTCCGCGATCGATCGGTTGGGAACCCTTGCTCTAAGCGTTCATCATAAAACAAAATAAAAATCTTTAATTTGGCATTTTGTCCCATACATTACTAGATAAATAAAAATGCAAAATGGAGAAGGAAAACAGAATAAATAAAATGTGGAAAATTTTATCAAAGAAATGTGTAAATGCTGTGAAACTTATAACTACTAGCACTTCTTGACCATAAAATTATCAACTATACTAACAACTATCATAGTACACACAAATTCCCTGACTCAGATAACTAAATATAACATAAAATTACAACATATATTTACAAGAGCTGACGCTTATATCAAGATACTTAGGAATATATTATATACATTTAAAACCTAGGTTTTAATACAAATGTGAATAAGGAATGTAATGATCTGTTTTTAATTGCAACATTATTCCTATGGCAAATCATTTATCACAAATTTCATCAATATATTTCAACAATGGTTATAATAAAAATATTTACAATTCAAATCTTCAATAGAACTTATAATTTTTCACTTACAATTGAATCGAATGACATGAATAAATGTATAAGTAATGTATTAAACATCTTAGTTGTAATAATACAGCTTTCCTCAATTCGCCAAAAATATAACAAAATAGCACTATTAACATCAAGAAGAAAATACAATGTATCAAAAACAAATATGGACACAACCCTGTGTCACCAATCAATCGCCAATTATTAAGGAAAACTGATCCCAAATATTTTCCCCCTTGTAATCTATTGATTTTTCACTTATACAAAACATATTACTATGTGATGGAACAATTAACAGCCGACCATTTCTATTCATGAACAATAATTGGATTTCATAATAAAACTGAAAAGAGGTGACTTACGCGAGTATGACTTAGCTTAAAACATTCAAATAATACCGAATTAAATATATATAATTCGCTTAGCACAGCACATTTATCACCGACCTTTCTCTCGTAAAGCTATCTACCAAATATTCTTAAGTATTGGAAAATATTAGTGATGCGACGATTAGGATTCCAATGCACCGTTACCGCAGGTTATAAGAATCTAACAGATTATCGTAATGTTACACTTTCTGTACAATTGTCCAAAAAAAATCTAAACTTTTTCGAATCTGTTTCGATATAATCGTTAAATTATTAATAGAATAATCGTAATCGTCAAGGAAGTTGCATCACTACAAAACTATATCATAGCATTCGACACAACACATAAATAAAAATTCTTTTATTTAAAAACACAATAACATTCATATCACATTAATTTATAATTTAACTTCAAACTAAACAGCTTTAACAGCTTTGAGGAAGCAAACTTTAACAAGAAAATAGTAAAATTCAATTCAAGGCGGAATTCCATTTTGATATGAATTTTTAAAATAAAAAAGTCATATTATATTAATTAATACATTATTTGATGTCTTAGTATTAACACATTTAAAAAGTTTCAATGTTAAAATAAATCAATAACCAAAAGTGGGTACATAAATAAAATTGCTTTCGTAATCTATTGTCATACGTTCCATCATACAAAAATGCTGAATTTAGGAAAATTATTGAGCAATATAGTATGCAATAAATATATTTTTAAATACAGAAGTCCGAACGATGAAAACATTGCTTTACGAGACATGTCATGAATCATTACGAAATACAGTTTATTCCATTTCACACGGAATGTCGCTTGCCAATTTCACATGTTAGCATAAATTTTATGTAGGAATGTCATCAAACGAGTCGATGACACGAAACGAATTAAAACGGAAATAAAATGTGATTTTACAACTATTCATTTTACTCGTCAATTTAATTAATCACTCACGTCGTTGAATGTTGATTGTTGAATATTGACCTACTAGGCTAACCACTCGCAAGAATGACTCAAGAATATAAATGCAGATTTGTATAATGCACCTGAGAAAATCCTCTCTACTTGACGTAATTTAAATAGAACCTAGGTGTTGCAATAATATCTAGTATCTACAAGGAATGAAGTACGATACACAGTAGTTAACGGCCACTAGAAATGTCAGCATTTAGAGATGTTTTCTATATGGTGTTGCTCCCGAGGTATGGCGACTATAAGCTTATGAAGCATGGCTTGTTGGATTTTGAGCATATCTTTTAACTCTTTGATTTCTGTTGTTAATATATCAACCCTCTCCGATCCTTCATCCACCTTCATCTTCAAACCGTTTAAGCCGGTGTCGTAAGTATAGTCTGAGACGCCGGAATCGTTATTATTATCGTACCTCTTAAATGAATGGTATGTGGCAGAGGAGCCCTTGGAAGAGATGGTGTGGCCGAAATGCTTCCGCATCTTGGCTATGTCATAAGCAGCCATCATGATGTCCCGGGGTAGACGCTTCTCGCCCGGGTTGAGAGGCTTCACGCTTAGCACCACCCGATACGCCTGCGGGGACACCAGAGCTGACCAGTGTAGAATACGCAAAAGGAATTTAGGCAGGTAAGCGTTAAACAACGCCAATTCCATATACGAAATGAGCTTGGTCTGACGGACCAACTTGGACAACCCCGCTGTTTTTCGCAACCCTTGAATGTCGTGGACGGCGATACCGACCAACAAGTTCATCAACACCACGGTGACAAACATCAAGAAGAGTACGTAAGTAATCTGCGCCGATATCTCCAGGAGAAAGGGGGGATCATTCCCATCAGGATCGTTTAACAACAATCCTAGATCCAACTCCCCAATCATCATAGTCAGGACCGTGATAAAACCCATGAACGGATTCGCGAACGAAGACGAGTCGGGAAATATGACGCAAAAACTGATCGTAAATCCAATTAAGATGCATGAATAAGCCATGAAAAGCTTGGCGAATTCCTTTTGAACTTTCTGATACATAGCTACGTACGAACCGAAAACGGGCAATTGTCCTATCATGAGCATAAGATTGGTCCAGCCGGCCAGTACGGCGAAGGCCCCCACGTGATTCTGCCAAGTGTACGTGCTGTTGGTGTAGATGTACGATATCAGGAACACGCTCACTATCACAAACCACTCTATTATATTCTCTGGCTGTGTCAAGTATTGCCTGACCGTAGAATATCCGGCTATGCCGTATACTTTTCTAAATATTTCAAATATCGTAATGGCCGCCAGAACCCACCATTGCATTTCTATAACGAACGGATTCTTGCGGAGAAGGTCACCGAGGATCGACTGTTTCTGACACAATTCTTGTTCCTGGATGGTTTCTTCCTTGTCTTTACTCCCGTTATAACATTTGTGCGCCAGAGCTGTCAAGACGTATAATGTCAAAAACAGCACAAACATAAAACAAAAGAATAATCTCGCTATGTAATATTTCCTAATTTTCTCCCATTTGATATGCAAAAACGCCGAACAAAGAGGATGGAGCAAAATTTCCTTTTGTCCCTCGTCGACAAACGTATTGAGGTAACTTATTTCTCTAGGATGACAATGTTGCAAAATGTTCCTAAAATCTAATTCCAACTCAACTTCGCGATTACTCGAATCTTGAGAATTATGTAGAGTGATAGCGCAGTCGAGTTTCTGCGTTATCATAGCCATCGAAGCCGGTGTTTTTCTCGTTATCACATTCAAAGCTGAATTTCCCTTTTTAGATTTAGTCGTGACGTCAGCGCCGTGGAATATTAAAGTCTCTACGCAATGCGACAAACCGTCCAAAGACGCCAAATGCAAAGGAGTGAAGCCATACTCATCCTTTTGATTTACGTTCGCCCCCCAACTGATTAGAGTCTCGATTATATCGAACGCGCTCTCGGATTTTCCAATGGCCGCGTGTAATGGGGTTCGTTTATCATAATCCTCGGCATTTGGCTCGGCGTTTCCATTTCTCAGCAAGGATTCGACGCACTCGAGACAGGACGAGCGCGCCGCCAAGTGCAAGGCGGTAAATCCGCGATGGTTTTTAAGTTTAGCATCCGCACCTTTACTCAACAAGAGATCGACACACTCCACATTGCCCTCGTCGGCAGCGAGGTGGAGGGCGGTCGATTCTTTATCCCTTATCCTAGTTCTAGAGTTTATATCTGCCCCTGCACTGTTCACCAATATGTCCAAGCACTGGGTCATGCCCAAGTCGGCAGCCAGGTGTATGGGATTCATACCGCTGGGCTCTATGGAGTTCACATCGACACCTTCCGCAATAAAAAGTTGTAGGCATTCTAATGCGTTAGCCCTAACCGAACAGTGAAGCACAGTTTCTTCACAATTGGCCTTTTTCGTAGCGAGGTTAACTAGAGCTCCGTTGTTGATGAGTAGCTTCGCAGTTTCTGGGTGATTTCCAAAAGCAGCACAATGCAGAGGGCTGAAGCATTTCAGTAAGCCATTCACATCGGCGCCTTTGGAAATGAGGAAACTGGTGCACGCCAGACAGCCGCTGAAAGAGCTGAGGTGGATGGCAGTCATCCCCCCGGTGTCGTGACAGTTGATGTCGGCGCCAGCTCGAAGGATCGCCTCGAGGAGGTCTCTCCGCTTGTGGAAGGCAGCCCAGAGGAAGCAGATGTTCTTCTCCACTCTGAGGGCTGGCTCGAAGGCGGCGTAGGCGGCTTCCGGGGAGAGGGACTGGGTCTCGATCTCGTCCAGGAGTGAGGCGCGCACGTTCAACAGACGGGCCTGTTCGTGGAGCAGGATGCGGATGGAGTCGGAGGATACTTGCACGCTGAGTTCGGCCGCGGGTTCCTCGAAGCTGTCGTACATGTTGGGCGCGCTCTCGGCAGGTGGCGAGGGGCCCACCTCCATGTACTCAAAATCCCCGGAAGGCATCTCTTGGTCCAGCGCGGACTCGGGGTCTCCCCGCCAGCGCACTGCGACTGTTGCAGTCTTGTACTTGCTGGCTAGTGGTAACTCTTCCTGCTGCTTGGTGGAGTACACGCTGACGGCGCGCTTGGTACGTACGCGCCGGGAGGGCTTGCTCAGCACCCCCGGCTCCTTGTAGCCGAAGTTGTCCATCTTGTGGCGGGCCGGTCGGACTAGGTGAGACGGTCACTATAACTGCAAATAAAAACAAAACAAACTATATAAAGCGGGACAATTCGGCCATTAACTGTAAAGTAACAAAATAAACAACGATGGCTGATTCACAAAATAAGTAACTGTATCCTCTGATCGTCGGATTGGCTAATAGCTTGTTATATTTTTAAAAGGTGAGAGAGTGACTGAGGCTGCGGCTGATCCTGCGGCTAGTGCTACAAAACAGATCACCCGCGTGACAGCTGCCGTGGATGATCACTTAAACACTATTTCCATCGACAGTCACACATAATTTAGCCCGCTATTCGAACCGCTTTGAAGTTGAAATACCAACATAAAATCTTCCTACGTAATACTACATATAAGTACTACAAATATTTTCAAATGTAAAATATGATTGCGTATTTGTAGTTTAGTTATATACTTGGACAATTGAGGTAAACAACAATTTGTCATTCGCCGCGTTAGCACTAAACCCACCGCCATATAATCATCTTCGCATGTTTACTCTGGAATTATAAGGTCGTTATGGCTCCATATAAGCGAGATTCCTATTTTATATTATCTTGACAAATATGAACAACCAACTATAATTCAAATATTTGTAATCGTCACATGTATCAAGTTTTAAGCTACAACATGTTTAAAAGGTTATTCATGTCGGCGGGCTACGTAATGAATTTTGAGAAGGTAGGTTACAGATTCGAATCCCGCCGCAGCGCAAAACTATATTAACATTGATTTTATCATTAGACACGATAATTTGTGAATCTTAAAAAAACGACTGTCAAGATTTTTTTTTTAAATGACCAGACATAGTTACTACTTTTTAAATCAGCATTAATAAATTAAATAAAAACGTTGAATATCCGTAAAATATAATAATAATTAATCAATGCAGAAAAGATAAGTAAAATAAACTTACCAATGGTTTTATATCCATAAAGCGCATAGCCACTCGTCGAACACCCCTTTCCTTACAAAGTTGTACAAGATAACAATTTCAGCACTTTCAAAAATTATATCACAACACAAGTAACCACCACAAATCACGAACAACTGAAAACTGAAGCGTAGTTTCAGGCGACCCTTGTTAAAGTAGATTTAAATTATCGAAGATGTGAAGGTACTTCTTTATTAATATTAAAAACACGTTTTTTATAAAATTTGTAGACAATATTTCAAACATTAATCAATGTTATCATTAACAGTTTCAATTTATTGAAATGTAGCTTAAATATCACCGTAAATTACTCAATGCTTTCAACAAACAAATACACTTCTATCTTTTGTCTATGTAATTTTCAAGAACTTCCAGATTTGAATTCTCCGCAAATTCGATTCCAGGGCTTCGTTCTTTTTGGCGCAGGTTCTTGGCTTGTTCCCTGGTTGTTATTGGTCGTGTTTCCTGGGCGGGAAAAGGAGTTACGCGCGATTCAGAATTAACGGAGCGCAGCAGGCGGAAGGCATTGTTCGTACCGCGCCACGGCGACGACTGACGATACTAACTCTGACGCTAGTCACTTGCCAGTAAGGTTGGCCCGACTATCTCTCCACTAAATAAGCCTGGCTCTTGATTCCGTGGACCGACCTTGGCTTACCGCTGTGAGGCCTAAACACACATCGAGCAAAGACACTTCGCCAAACCAGAACAATAAATCGCCCTCACCTGAGAGGTCACCCAACTAATGCTTTGACCACTCTGCGAAAAACCTCCGGTTCATTTCGTGAACGTACGATGCTTGGTCAGGGTAGGCGCAGTATAAAAACAATCCCCGCAGTAAAAAGTATCCTGGCCGTTAAATCGGAAATAAAATATGTAATTTAATAAATACAAGCTTTGTTATGAAGAGCTTTGGTCTTCTTCATTTACCTGTACCTATCTTCGTATTTGAGGATTTTGCGTGGATCTGGCAAGGAAAAAATGGCATAAACGAGAAATAGTCACAAAGGCAGGTGTGGTTAGATAAAAAAGGTTAACAAAGCTCTTGACTCTGGTTGGTAAGACGATGTGCCACTGGGCGATAAACCCGATTCAAAGTCAAGAGCAAAAAATGGAAAATTATCTTCTTCAGCAAATATGCAAAAGTTTTAATTTGTCAAAACTGCAATTAAATTTTGCTTCAAATCACAAAATTTCAGCACAAATCACAAATACACAGGAAGCGGTTACGAAACGAAAATATTTTACCTCGCCATTAAATTATTGACTACTTTGATATTCACACCTCCCGTATTCATAAATATATTGACAAATAATTAAAATAGCAAAACCAAATAAGGCAAATGTACGGAGGATTTCAATTCTTAAGTGCTCATTAAAGGGAAGCTAGTAATCACCGCACAATATATTCCTTGGTAAGTTAAGTATCTCTATCAATTAGACCCAAACCCAAATGAATACTTAGAATTATTTTACTCCGATGGTACTTACTATTCCGAGCATCTACTATGCAATTTATCGTACCATGTAAGTTATTCTTCGATTAAATCGCTAAGTTGGTTAAAAAAAGTCCCGTATTATTGTATGGTGGTCAATTTCGAGAAGTGGATTGACGTAAGTTAGTCGAAGCGTCAATTTTGAAAATGAGAAACGTTTAAAAATTAGCAGTCGCTGATGATACGATAAATGATCTGCAGTTTGATAAAACGGAATGCCGGAAACAAGAAATAAGGCAAACGGTGCAATAATGGTGCCTAATGATAGGACTTTGACTTGTGTGGGTGGAAATGGCAACAACTGCATAGAAGACGGTCGGCCCTAGTGCATTGGAGCCAGAAAATAGATATCATCACGTTTAACATCAGAAAATTAAAGAAAAAAAAGAAATGAAAGAATTGCTATTTTTTAATTGCAGATTCTGTGCATAAATCTTAAGCACGATCAAAAAACCTGTAAAAACACAAAACAACAATATAAATCAAATATCTTTACTAAAAAAATGACAAAGGTCAAATAATTAGAGGTATGTAAAACAGAAATCCACTTTTTGAAGCACCAACAACTTACGGATGCCTGAAATGTCTAGTCAACACAACTGTTTTCAATTAACAACGTCATTTCCATGAGCTTTGGAAAAACACGTATAAGTATTAAGCACATCAATTTAACTATTTAATTTTAACTAACTAACTAACCATCACGCCGTTTCCCCGCAGGGGTAGGCAGAGAGGACGGACCGCCAAACAACTCGATCTTGGCATACACTTCTTGCTTCATTAACATTCATACAACGCCTCATACATTCTCTTCTGTTATTCCGACTTCTGACATGGCCCGACTCGAGTATTCGATTCACTCGATCGTGCCATGTCTTCCTCGGGCGTCCCCGGCTTCTTCTTCCATTCACATTCGCGTCATATATTCTCCTTACACTCCATTCTTCGTTCATTGGCTCTACATGTCCAAACCATCTAAGCGTCCCTTTCTTAATCTTGCTCACTACGCTTACATCAGCCTTGCATTCTTTACGAATCTCAACATTTTTCACTCGATCATATATGGTTTTACCACACATTCGTCTCAGAGATCTCATTTCTACAGCATTCAGTCTACTTTCATCCTTCCTCTGCCAGTTCCATGCCTCACTGCCATACATCAAGGTTGGTATCAGCACTCTATTGTGAACTGCTAGCTTCGCTTCCTTGGACAACTTTTTGTTTGCGCCAACCGCGTTCAGTCCTCCGTTAATGGAGTTTCCTGCATTCACCCTTCCTTCAATATCCCTATCTGTCTTTCCATCTCTCGTAAACATACTTCCCAAATACACAAACTCATTGACCTGCTCCAAGTATTCATCATTCACAACTATATTGCATACTGTTTTCGTACTCTCTCTTTCAAACACAATGACTTTGGACTTATTTACATTCATCATTAGCTCATTCTTCATACATACTTCGTTCATCCTAGATACGAGGGACTGTTGATCTTCCATACTGTTAGCAATCAGCACCGCATCATCAGCATATAACAGACAACATACTTGCAGACTACTCATTTTCGCGCCCAGGCCCACCTCTTTCAATTCTTGCATACAATTATCCATGTATAGATTGAATAACCACGGTGACATTACGCAGCCTTGCTTAACACCTTTTGTGATGTCAAACCACCCCGTAAAATCACCGTTTTAATTTTAAAAAGTAAGATAAGACGCCTTATTGTATTTTTCATATTTTCCAATTGATCGGTAACAATTTATTTTTATTTTTAATAGGAGCGTTGAAATCTCTTTGGTGAAAAAAAAAAATTTTTCCTGAGAGAAGCCGGATACTAAAGCTAGTGATATCATGGTCAGGTCATTTTTAAAAAAGGTATGCATTTACACAATAATTAATTGCACTACTTTCGTACCTTTTGCTAACAAGTAAGCAAGTTCAAACATGCAGGACAGGATTTCTTAGGCGAGAGTTGAAGAGGAAAATCTTCTCTGAATCCGGGAGATTAGATGTATAAAATTATGAGATTCGACATAGCGAAAAAACCCAGATTTAAAAATAAACCAGATTAACCGAGGCCAAAATTTGGCTATATACGGTAGATACGAGATATTTGTACATAATTATAATATTACGTATAGTCCCATTCTCATCATATTATGTTTCCGTTAAATCTCTCCGATTCCTTTGAACATTCCTTACCTATCCCCTTCTCCTTCTGTTATTTCCCACTTGAACATGAATCACATTTATATCTGTATTTGTTGTTAGTTTAAATTTTATCCTATCAAACGAAGGGTACTTACGAAACCGGTCGACATTTTAAGCTAATTAAATTTATTAATTGTTATTGAGATAATTAGTAGAACTCCATTTAATTTAGTTAAAAATTGAAAAATAATAAATGTAATAATGTTTTATTATCACAATTATTTCTGCGCAAATCGGTGTCTACTGAAAATATTAATAAATCATTTTAAACACTACAAAAAAATTAAATTGGTTGGTGGTATAAAAAATCATAAAGTAGGTCGTCTCAGTGCGGCCTAACCACAGTTTGAAAATGGCTTTGAACACCGAAACAGCTGTCATAATAATACAAAAAAAAACTAAAAAAATGCAGAACTTAATAATAAAATGATTAAATTTGAAACCTTTAAATTTAAAAAATATGATAAGTCATGAAATTGTGTTATTAATGATCGGTTTATGACCGAGTAGTTTAAATTGTAGGTTCAATCCCATGTGATCTAAGTCCTCCTTCATATCAGAAACTACAATTACAGTTTTTAATGATGGTATTAGGGAAATTAAAAAATATATTTGTTGTTTATTTATTATCAACTTCCGCACAAAAAAAACTGGCAGAAATTACAGAGGGAAGACATCCAGTTGGCCGCCCCAGAGGAAGCTGGGGAAAACGGCTTCAGAAGCTGTGCGAGGAGAGACTGGGCTTGAAATGAACTGAGGCCGCTGAAGTAGCAAAAGAAGGGGACACCTGGAGGCACCTTATCGAAGCGATGGTACAAGGGGAAGAAGGTGATGTTTACTGCATGAATATTTATTGTTGTTTATTCGCAACCCGAAAGTGCTCGCTTCTAAAAATAAAAATAAATTAATTGACCAGATTTTATTTAGCAAACAGTATTGTTTGAATATTTTACAACAAAGTAGGACGTACACACGTTAAAGCGATGTCAGCCAAATGACGAATCGCAATTTGGTTAGCCATAGAGGCACCATTGACAGTAAATTATCCAAAGTGGACCAGCGAAAATGCCACAAAGGAAAAGCCAAGTCAACAATGACAGTTCATGGGAGACTGGGTGGACTATTATTATATTTCGCACGGATCAGTTGACAAAGCGAATCCGCGCACGCTGAAGTCATGTCCAACGGGGACGCGAGGTGTATTAGCACACAACGTGAATTATTTTAAAATAGTGTGACGCATCAACAAAAAAATAAATCTAGAATGAACTTCGGAAAAAAACAACATACAAAGTTAGTAAACACGAACAGGAAATAGAGATGTCTTCATTACCCTTTTTAGATTGCTAATGAAAATCATGATATTCACGTGTTACCCATATTGTGTTTAAGCAGAAAATCCGCTGTCTAAAGCTGCATTAATTCGCGGAAGGTAAGCTCTGGCAATATGAAATTTGCATAGCTTTTTAGTTCTGTTTCCAGGCTTACGTAATTCTTATTTCCATCCCGCAAACTCCTTTCCACCATGAGCTATGGAGCTTTGAAATAAGACCAGACCCCACGTTTTTTATTAAAAAATGTAAATTTATTCAATAATTAGAAAGATTTTGTGTTTTCACTATAATTTTAGAAGAGAAAATAGAACAACATTAATGCAGAAAACCTGTTAATTGAATTATCAAAAACCTTAAACGTCACGAAATTCGTACACTTTTTTCTGTTTAGAATTTTTAAGCCGATGCAACAATTTTCAGCTCGCAGCGACAGGTTCATCATGAGCTATGGAGTTTTTTTTAAATAAATACAAAGTCGAAATTTAAACTCAGGCGAAGCAATTTAGTAAAACCAGTTCAGTTATAAAAGCGTTCATATTAAAATAAAGGAAAAGGAATGGGTGCTAATAGCCTGGAGTGATCATCGATCGAATCTATGATGTTATTGGCGTGACCTTTTGAAGATGATCGGAATGAGGCGGTCTCGGAGCGGCTTCCGTTACTTGATGTTAATGTCCAGTATTGAATAATAGTTTTCCTCCGTTCCCTCGCCAAGTCTTCTCGACAATATTCCTCACCAGACTAGGCTACTACCTACTATGTATAAGTGTACCGCTGATAACTCTGTTGTGACGTCTCCCTCTTTCTTGTTACAACGGAACTCTCAAAAATCTCAGCTCGAACTTCCTCTTTCTTATAAATGACATAATACCTAGACACTGTAACAGAAATAGAGCTAACAAGGGAGCTCTCAGCACCAGGATCATAGCTAATATTATAGTTCCTACTTCTACTGAACTAGGGATTATCTTATGTAGTTCCAACTGGCTACTGTATACTATAGGTGTAGTGATGTAACAAAAAGACATGTAACAACGGTGATATTAGGGGTAGGACTAAAACTCCTATAGTTACAACCAGCGACTCGTTTCTATAGTTCCTCCTTGCTGGTGGCTTCTATAGTTAGTACCTACTAGCAACTAGAATCTATAGTTCCTACTAGCTTCCAGACTAGATGGTTCCTACTAGCTACTGAAGCGACCTGCCAGGTAAGTATGTTTTTCTGTATCTGTTTGTACATAATTAGTTAAGAAATATTTGTACAGCGCCCTTGAGGTGATTTTTCACAAAAACGGCGCTATACAAATCATCCAATTATTATTATTATTATTACTAGATTCCATAGTTGGTACCAGCTTCTATAATTCCTACCAGCTACTGATTTATATAGTTCCTACTATCTTCCAGACTATATGGTTCCTACTAGCTATTAGATTCCATAGTTGGTACCAGCCACTAGCTTCTATAATTCCTACTAGCTACTGATTTATATAGTTCCTAATAACTACTAGATTCTATTTTTCAAAGGATCGTAAATCAAAAAATGGCCAAAATAACTTAAGAATACAGTCCCAAAGTCCATTTTTAGATGCATAGTTTGGTAAATTTGTCTTAACTTTGGCTGATAAAATTCAGATATAAATGCTTGGTACTAATGTTCTATGTTTTTTTTGTTCAAAAGTCGTTAGTCCTTTAAGTCAAGTAGGACGAAATTTTTAAAATCTTAAAATTATAAGAAACAATTGATGAAGTTTGTAAAAAAACGCACATTGAAATATTGAATTCCTGATATTTTACAGACAGTTTACTTATTTTGTAGAAACAAAAAAAGCTTAATTTGGCTCTCCTGAACAATTGATATTATTGACTTTATTATTTGACCTTTTCCCGCCGTGAAAGCTATATTTCCTACTAGCCACTAGATGTTAAAGTTCCTGCTAGCGCTACTGGCTTCTATAGTTTCTACTAATTACTAAATTTTATAGTTTTTACTAGCTACGAGATTTTTTTTATTTTTATTTATTTAAGGAGAAAATACAGATACAGACAGTAATATCCAAACAATATACAATATCTGGAGAACTCGCCTGCATCCTACCTATTTCTCACTGATTCTAATAGTAGTTTCTAATAGATACTAGCTTATATACTCGTAGTTTCTGCTAGGTATTAGATTATTTAGATCCCATACTTCTATATACTTCCTATACTAATTACTAAATTCTATAGTTTCTACAAGCCACTATATTTTATAGTAGTTCCTAATAGATACTAGCTTATATACTCGTAGTTTCTGCTAGCTATTAGATTATTTAGATCCCATACTTCTATATACTTCCTATACTAATTACTAAATTCTATAGTTTCTACAAGCCACTATATTTTATAGTAGTTGCTAATAGATACTAGCTTATACACACGTAGTTCTTACTAGCTATTAGCTTATATATATCCTACTAGCTACTGGACTCTAAAGTTCCTACTAGGTGCTAGCTACGGGCTGGATCATCGCTCTACGCGCTAGGAGCAGAGTGCCGCTCGCCGATCAAAACATTAAGCCACGACATTCAATGAGCGCTGAAAAGGAGATGCAATTTAGCATCGCTTTATATAAATAGCCGCGGAATAATGTCACGGTACAAGATACAGGACGACACTCTGTATACCGCCGCACTGCGCGATCCCGCGGCGAGAGATCCATCATCTCCCGGGTCCAGCGGGTTCCAGGGAAGACCGTAGAATTTAATACACCGGGAGGCATCTCGCGACGCCCGTGAAAGCGGTTGTGCACTTGACCCCGAGTGGCGCAATGGGTCCTCACCCGGTTGCATAAAGGGAAACGCTGCACTTTCTACGGGCCGCAGTGAGCCACTACTGACTATTTAATTATAGTTAGCCTCTGCTGACTAGTGGCTACTGACGGCAGCCAACAGCTCAGCAACTGTACCGCAGTGCCTGCTACAGCTATACCAATTTAACTCTAGCGAACGGGCGGGTTTTTTGCGATGACATTTGGAGCAAAGTGAATGTTTACAACTTTTTTACAAGAGTATTATTTTATACAGTTGATTTTTAATATCTTCGTGGAGACTACCATACGAATCTATGTATGTCACATAATCTCGTTTTTAGGTTTTCAAAGTAACGTAGTAAAAAAAAATAGATCTACATTCTACTTGTTTATTGAAACCGTTAATAAAGTGCATTTAAAGGTCTATTCACATCACCAGCACCGCGCAGAGGAAAACAGTACAGGCACAGCACAGCACAGAACAGCACAGACGCGAGACCAGCTGTCAACAACATGGATTTTATAATCCTATTCTTATATTATTAGTTTATAACCTAAATTCCTTGACCAATTCAATCAATTTATCGTTATCCATCTTCTCGGTTTTGGGAATATCTGCGTCTAATGACGCCAACTGACGATAATGGCGGTGCTAACGGTGTGTGTTCATACTAACTGAGCATGCGTAGACGTCAGAGCAGCCGCCAACACGTCAAAATATTCTAGCCGACAATCTCGGCTGCTGCTGCCCCATGCATGCGCGGATACGTTTCGCTTAAGTACGCCGTAATATGGATATGTTCATATGGTAGATAATGTAGGCAACTAATATCATATCTGTAGTGTACTGTTCTGCACCGCGCGGAGCTGGTAGATGCGAATAGACCTTAATACGTTGGGCATTTAGTCTGAAAATGCAGGTCAAAATAATAAAACAATTTAATCGTAATATTATAGCGCATAATATACGAGTACCATTACCTATTAAAAATTGGTAAACAATAAACTAGATTTTTTTGAATACCATAATTCAGAGTTGATTTTTTTATAATAACTGCTATTATTGTGTTTAAAAACAATTTATTTATAAAAAATAGAAAAAAATGATTTAATATGAATTTTTGACTCTAACGTTTTTAATGAGAATTCAAATGACATTATCATTTAAATAATTACTTACATAGTTTCCGAATAAATGAAAAAAAAAATTATATTGAAAAAAATCCTACTGCAACATCGATTTTTTTTTAAAAGGCAATGCTTTTCCTTAACCAAATTTTACAGCTAAAATAAAAACTAGATTTAACTATAAATACCAGAATCATACAAAATAATCTAATCAAACACTCCGCACACATTACTTAACCTTAGCAAACAGAATGCACATGTCGTAACAAAGAGCTTAAAGAATAATAAAAACGTGGCGATTGCTTACACGAGCAAATAAAATCACGAAGACAACGTGACTAACAAAAACGTTTACAAAAACCACACCAACGGCTCACCAAAACATTGGTTTTTGACAAACAAGTTAATAATTCAATAATACTTGAACCATTAGCAAAAGCTCCCGCAGTTTTCATTTTGTTATACATGCTTTAATAACGAGGTTCCGTTGCTTATTGCTTCAGAACGAGTCAAATTGAATACATGACACGCCTCGTTAGGCTCGCTTAAATGCCCCCTACTGATTTACGAAGCTAAATCACAAAGCACAGTAATAATATAACATTATTTAAATGCATTTCCTAAACAAAACATGCATATCCTAGGCGAGGAGTAACAAACCCCGCTAACCTTGAATTAAGTTGCGTCAACCGTTTGACTTCAACCGAAAATAGTTACGCTTACAGTGTAACTATTTATTTAATAATGCTCCTCTTCCTGGTGATGGACCTCCATTCAAAATTAAAACGTTGCTTTATTGTGACATGATACATAAACATTTGTACCAGGGTGACCACAAAAATAGTTCTAAGTTACCCGAATTTTCTAAAGCACGCAACATGAAAAAACACCCAAAGTCATATCAAGAAGTTTGTTTATTTATATTTTTTTCAAAAGATTGGTATTCACTTTGTGGCGTCATTATTAGTAAATGAATTAAAAATTACTTTGTAATCACAATTTATTAATATATATACATCAACATGTTTCGAAAAAATATATATGTACGAGTATATATATATATTGTATATTCCTGATGAGGAAAGCTTCGCTTTTAATTAATTTATTGTTTATTTATTTAAACATTTTAAAACAAATCGACAGTTACGTTAGTTAGTTAGTTTACGTATATGACGGCCTCCATGGTCGAGGGGTAAGGCTCTCGACTACGAATCCGAAGGTCGCGGGTTCAAATCCCGGTGTGCGCAAGTAAATTTTATTTAATTAATTTGTGTTGTTTCACAATTAATTAATTAAAAATAATATATAGTATATTTGCGCACGTTCCAGAGTGGAAGATACTCGCAGTATCGACCTGGTGAAAGACCACCATTCAGAATTGAAACGTTGCTTGAAATGGCTTTTAGCCATGTTTGGTGACCAGATCTGAATAGCCAGGTATTTCCCCCACCTCCCTCTGCCCCTTCTCCTTCCCGTCCCAAATACCTCCACCCTCACAACATTCCCTAATTGGGAATGCTATAGTCTCACTGGCTCCAGACGGTTGGGAGCAGTTGGGAGCAGTTGGGACTCTTGTGCGGTATTCATATAAAAAAATAAAAAAAGAGTAATTTACCAAAAATATAACCAATAATAGATTTTCTCCTTGTGACTTTACCCAGTAAGACAAAAAAAATTAAATAAATTCAAAATTACCAAATTACATATTTTTTTAAATCGCTCATAGCTCAAGTATAAGTTAAATATTATGTAACGGAGTTCTGATTAAGGTGTGGTAATTGAAGATGTCCACGAAATATATTATAACATTTTTATATTTTAATATCTTCGTCTGTGTGGTCATCGTGCAAACAAACAATATCGTTATTGCATTATCGTGTTTTTGAACGTACCTAGTCAGTCTTTCAGTGATATAGGTAAATAAATGTTTAACTAAATGATTCAGAAACTTTATTGCGTACACCACACATGTTGTAAACACATTTATTAGATATATTTACCCGCCGATTGTATATATATTATGTATGGTGCTTTTATGTAAATATTTTCTTTGTGTTTCTAATTAAAAACAAAAACATTAACTTTGTTTACATCATTTTAATTTGTTACATATTTTGCCGACCTTGTTTGTTCAAGTAAATTGTGGATCAACAGTTTGAAAATGGCCTTGAACTCCGAAACAGCTGTCACAACAATAAAAACAAAAAATTGCAGAACTTAGTAATAACATTATTAAATTTGATTTAAATAATTTTTTTTTAAATAAAATAAAATGAAGTTCTACGAATCAAATACAAAAACAATTAATACGCTGATAATATCCACAATTAATAATATTACATTAGAACGTAAAGGAGAATTTAATAACAAGGTTGTAAATGTTACGGTTGTTATGTTTACAGAGTTCTACAATTAATAATATTACATTAGAAAGTAAAGGAGAATTTAATAACAAGGTTGTAAATGTTACGGTTGTTATGTTTACAGAGTTCTACAATTAATAATATTACATTAGAAAGTAAAGGAGAATTTAATAACAAGGTTGTAAATGTTACGGTTGTTATGTTTACAGAGTTCTACAATTAATAATATTACATTAGAAAGTAAAGGAGAATTTAATAACAAGGTTGTAAATGTTACGGTTGTTATGTTTACAGAGTTCTACAATTAATAATATTACATTAGAAAGTAAAGGAGAATTTAATAACAACGTTGTAAATGTCACGGTTGTTATGTTTACAGAGTTCTGATGGTTTCATTTCAAGGCCGAAATTTTGGATGGAACATTAGTTAATTAACATATTGTTCCCCGCGTCTGGATTAAAATGATTCGCGAAGCTTTCATTAGCAGCGCGTGCAATAACACCAAGTACGTGTGTGCTTTAATTGAAATTCGGGGAATAATTCATAATTCTATTTATTGGGATTAAATTATTGAATATAATTTCATCAAAATATTGGTATTCACTTTGTGGCAGTATTATTAACCCTTACCACTCCTTTGTCGGGTGCCAGCCGACATCACTATTTGTACGCTACAACTCAGTTGTCGGCTGGCGGCCGACAAGATAAGACGTGCGCGCGCGGTGTATTTTCGCGCGAAAAACTTGACACGTGACGTTGTATCTTGTGATTATTCGATAAAAAAACATTTTAATTCACATTTTAATAAGATTTTGACTGTTTTCCGTTTTTGTTTCACTATAAAATAACCTTTTTGTAACTGCCTATCAATAAATTAATATTTTGACATTATTTAAATTAGAGTTGGTCGACAACAAATATGAAAAAATAATTGAGTGGTAAGGGCTAATAAATGAATTAAAAATGACTTTGTATTATGTATTCTGTATATTCCTGATGAGGAAAGTATCGCTTTCGAAACATGTTGATATGTATATATATATTTTTATATGAATACCCCACAAGAGTCCCAACTTCTCCCAACCGTCTGGGGCCAGTGAGACTAAGGCATCCCCAATTGGGGAATGTTGTGAGGCTGAAGGTATTGGGGAGGGAAAGGAGAAGGGGACGAGGAAGGTGGGAAATCCTGGCTATTCAGATCTGGTCACCAAAAACAGCTAAAAGCCATTTCAAGCAACTTTTCAATTCTGAATGGTGGTCTTTCACCAGGGCGATACTGAAAGTATCTTCCACTCTGGAACGTGCGCAAATTTACCACACATTATTTTTAAATGAATTAATTGTGATACAGCACGAATTAATTAAATAAAATTTACTTGCGCACGCCGGGATTTGAACCCGCGACCTTCGGATTCGTAGTCGAGAGCCTTACCCCTCGACCACGGAGGCCGCCAAAAATTATATATTAATAAAGTGATGATTACAAAGTAATTTTTAAATCATTTATTTATAAATTATTGAAGCTTATAAACCTTATTGTAATATTTAATCATTGAAGAAAACAACATAATATTATTTTTATCAATCTCACAAGTATGTCATAAAATATGGGAAACAATTTATTTATTTATTTTTTCTTTACATGTTACATTTATTATTTACAGTTCCATTTTTTTTTTAATTTGACCAGGAGTAAGTCTAGTATCGAGGTTAACAAGTTTATAAAAAATAACACATTTTAACACGAAAAATAAAGATTTATAAATTAGTTAGAAAACATTAGTGTAAATTATTCGAATGTTGGTGTTAATATTTGAATATCGATATATTATTATCGTTATAAAAATGTTGAATACAGATGGGTACTAAAGCGGATCGAGGGTATGAGAAATCATTATAACGAAGTAAACAGTGCAGGGTGACTCTGCGTTAATGTGGAATCTTATAATATAAGACATGTATATTATAATATGCAATTAATTTATGATAATGTTAGTAAAGGGGAAGTTCGAGATTGATAAAAATGACCGAATGTAACTAGGTCTCGACGGTAGAGGCACAAGCGTCCCGGTAAGACTAGCGGATCTCCGTTACCTTTTTATTTTCTGTTTATTCGTCTAACCTAACCTAACCTAACCTAACCTAACCTAACCTAACCTAACCTAACCTAACCTAACCTAACCTAACCTAACCTAACCTAACCTAACCTAACCTAACCTAACCTAACCCAACCTAACCTAACCTAACCTAACCTAACCTAACCTAACCTAACCTAACCTAACCTAACCTAACCTAACCTAACCTAACCTTTCATATTTTCATTGAGAGTTGTTAAAGGTAAACGAAACGTAAAACAGATGCCGCTAATTTAAATATTCTAGAAAAAAATACTTTTAGCACGTAATGCTTTTAGATATAGAAATGAATTATTTGCTGGCGCATGTACACAAGAAATATGAAATGGAATAAATTGTTATTGTAAGTTTAAAGCAAAAGTCCTTCAAGTAACTTATAAAAATACTATATTTTATTGTAATACTAACACATACAGGATTTTGATAAGTTTCTTGAAGGACATGAGCTTTAAACCGATATTAACAATTTATTCCGTTTCCTCTTTCGTGTGTGCACCCGCCAACAAACAATTCATTTCAATATTTAAAAGATTCCCACTCTTAGCGATTTTTTTTCGTATAATATTTAAATTAGCGCCATCTGTGAGCGCGTATTACGTTTCATTTACTGTTAACTGCTTCAATGATAAATAATTTATAATGTTGTGTGTACATTCAAAACAATGCAATTTCCTCATTGAATTGACGTCTGCCGGGTTTCACATACAAAAATTGGCGCTACTTAATTCATTGTCGTCTATTTCCATTCCCACTGCCTTTTGAAAACTAACTAAGAATAATTCGTTTCCTTAACAATTAACACAATATTATCGTTTGCCGTAAAACCAACATTTCGGCTATGTTTTTTTCTCCTTCGCTAAAAAGCATAAGAACACAGATAAAAAAAAAACGGTAACGTGAAATTAATCTTTGAAGATAATATTAATCCACACGATATCATATTTCGATTTCTAAGAACTGTCAATATCATCTTCAATTGACCCAGCTGTTAAGAGTAACGGCTGCGCGGCCTGTTTCATAGAAAACTTAATTTTGGATTTGAGGCCAAAATACTGACCTAAACATTCCATTTTATATTTTCAGTTTTCAATAGAATTTCTATAACGCTTTGAAAGGTGCATTTAAACCCACTAGATTTTACTTAATAAATGTCATATTTTTTTTAATGAATGTTTCTATTTTTAACAAGTACTCTATATTAAATGCATTTTTCCTCACAGCACTAACTAGTATCAAACACGTATAACTGTTATGAATAATTGATTACTCCATAAAATTTGTTTTTTCTCATCTATTTATAAGTAATTAATTATTATATTATTCCAGAGTGGAAGATACTCTCAGTATCGCCCTGGTGAAAGACCACCATTCAGAATTGAAACGTTGCTTGAAATGGCTTTTAGCCGTGTTTGGTGACCAGATCTGAATAGCCAAGTATTTCCCCACCTCCCTATTCCCCTTCTCCTTCCCCTTCCCAATATCTTCAGCCTCACAACATTCCCCAATTGGGAATGCCATAGTCTCACTGGCTCCAGACGGTTGGGAGCAGTTGGGACTCTTGTGCGGTATTCATATAAAATATATTATAAATTATCTGGTATGGTCGTACGTAAATGATTACCGTATACTTTTTCTTTATACTTAAAGATTATGAATTATTTTATTTTACTTAAATTATCGGGCATGCATAATTATTTTATCTATACAATTTTTCACTTAATTATTACACTATTTTTTTCCTTCTATATTTGTATAATGACACGTAATATGAACTAAACTTTTTAATTTGACGGTCCTAAAACGTTATTTATTCCTAGTTGGTCAGTCAGACGTTTTCTTACATTTTGTTGTTAAATATTTTGTGTTTCAAATAAATAAATATTATTTTTAAAATCAAATTAATTTCATATTAAATTTCCATATTTTCAATTATCCAATAAGAAAAAAAAATAACTTGAAACAGGGCAAAACCGGGCAGTAGTAACTTCTAAAGGTAATATAAATATTTGTTAAATCAGGCTATATCGTGCAACTCGGAAGAAGGGAATCGTAAAACAGATATTAAATCGAGACCATTAACGGCACGAAGATGTTAAAAACCAATTTACATAGAAAGATACAATAAATATAAGTGAATGACATTTTGAACATTGACTGGAGAGATAGCACGCCGCGATAACACGGGTGTAATTTAAAGTACCTACATTGTACACTTAACAAATGCTTTACTTAGACCCTAGACATTTTATAAAATTTATAACGAATAAACAGAAATCTGTTCATCAAAAACTCTCAGCAAACAAACTGAGGCAATATTTATTTCTGTTTCAAATTACCTGTTGCAAAAAAAACCAGTGAAATTGAGATCCAAATATTAAAATGTTTTCCCATCAGAATAGGGTATTTTCACAGACTACAGATACCGTTAAAAAGGGTGTGGAAGATTTGAAGTTAATATTTCTGATTCTGATAAACGCATTAAAAATATGTAATTAAAATATTTTTATTTATTGAATTTAAAAACGATCTAAAACGGTTCATTACGAAACGGTTCAAACTGGCTACAACATCATTATGATGTATGTTACATAACGCTACTGGCTGGTAAAAAGGCTGTCACTCAATGGGTAGGCGTGACGTCAACAACGCCATATTCACGAACATGTCGTTTTAACGGCATATAAAAAAAAATGCATTTTAATTTTTTTTCTTCATTTATGTAGACAATGAAAAATAACAGTGAAAATACCCTATTTGAAGAAAAAATGTTGCCAAATTATAATGTTATAACAATGAAACTAACAGTAAAACATCCCAGAGAGATAAAAACTTTTTTTAGAATTTACAAATTAAACTGAAATGAATGATTGAAACTTACAAAACCCCATTTTATAAACATTTTCCCATCAGAAGTTAAAAGAAATAAAATTTGCCACATTATTACAAAATATAACCAATTCGAAAAACTGTTCATAAGAAGTGAAACGCATTTTTACAACACTGATAATTGTTTTCTAGGCATACGAAATGATTCATATAAAAAAAATAGCTCGGTCTAAATTTATACCAAGATGTTCCGTGCCTACTCTCAGTACTTTATTAAGGAATCAAAAATAATTCAAGACATTTTACGGAAAATTATTCAAGATTATTAAGTAATCAATTGATTTAACATAAAATTATGGGCAGAGAATATAGAACCCCATACATTTCTATTTACACAAATATTGTATTCAATAGGGTAAGTGGCCTGCCGGCTGTTTACCAACGTGTCAAAGTAGCCAAATTCAACAACTACGTGGTTGGCGCACGCCATGTTCTTGAAGGACGCCCATGGCTGGCTATTGCGTGTTGCTGGTAATACCTATTACGAAACAGCGGGTAGTTCAGTGGCTGAACTGCTACGTGACCCTAGCTAATGTATAAATTATGAAAAGACCGGCGATGCTTTGACTCACGATGCTTTCGCGTTAACCCAGTCTGATAATGCTTTCAGAAGGCGTAATAGCAATGACAGAATTGTAATTAAGAATAATAAATACCGTCATAAAAAAACAAACGTTGATCCAATTGACTTTAGATGTGTTCAGTGAGTAGATCTGAATACTAAGGTCTCCTTAATTTCCTCTATCATGTCTCCATACCCTCCGTTTGTTACGTTAGCCCCACAACATCTCCCAATATGAGAGATATTGCAGGTTTAGAGGGGAGTGTCATAGATCTGTTGACCGGATAATTCAACACACGTATGAATCGGTATCACATTTTAAAAGTGATATAAAGTCATTAAAATTAAAAGTTAAGTCCAGCCGGACTCTCGACCTATCGCCTGGCATTGTAGGGAAGGGGTGGATTCATCGTCACTCCTTGATACACTGACTCTCAAATTCCTACCCACCTCTTATAACGTTTCCTTCCCAGAACTTCCTCTCCTTCCCTTCCTTAAAAAAGCCCTCAAAGCACCCTCAAAGATAACATAGGCCTAGAGGGAAATTATTTTTCTCAGGGCCTTCTGGGTGGAGTTAATGTAAAAAAAATATAAAAAAATATACTAACCTACATAATTAATTAATTTAGATTTTAAATTATTATTATTACTTTTTTAATAAAAATAATAATTAATAAGATTAGGTTTCCGGGATAGTGTTTTATTTTTTCGTACCTTTAATGACAAGCTATCACTTTTAAAAAGTGCTGAGTCACAAGTGTGTTGATTTATCATGGCACCCATGCTGCCCTTCGGCGGGCCTTCAATAGCAATAAACTCAAAAACTAATCCCACCTGGTAGATAATTTTGTTACCTTTCTAAATCACTTATTCAAATGGCAAAATTATTGAAAATATAGCTAAATACTGTTAATAAAAAAATCGACATCTACAAAAACAACACATAAATCTTAGCAAAAAAGCATTGCGTGATTTTCTTATCTAAATGGCAGTGAGTGCATACCCACTGTAGTTGCTGCTTATTTGATAAGAAATAAACTGAATTTTACATTATTGACAATTATTTTGGGACACAACAGAACAGATTGTAAAGATGCAAGCACTGATCCCGAATCTGTATCCTTTCCCGTAGACTTACAAATGTTATAATGCTTCCGCACATTCATACCCTAAGATCGTATTTAGCGAATCTTTGTACCAGAAAATAATAAATTGCCTAACAAACGTGTTAAGCCTGTTTATGATATAATAATTTATTTTTTTTAATAAATAAAAAAAAGATACCCTCACTGGTATTTCCCGTGCTACAGAAATTAAATTATATTAAATTGATGTGATTGCTGAAAAAAAAATAATTGTAAGGTGAGGTGTTTTAAGTGCAGTTGAGTGGTTTCTGTGTTAGTATGTATTTGGTGTTAATATATTTTCCATTTCAGATCTCCCTATGTAACGTATCCAGCGTGTTATTTGGCTTTTAAATTTATTATTTTTGTAATTTTTGAAGGAGAGTGGGATTTTGTTACCATAGTATAAGAAGCTTTTGTACAAATGCTGAGTTTGTGGTTGCTTGTTGGATGTGTTTTTGACTCTGAGTTCTAGTGTTTGTTGTAATATATTGATTTTGTAATCATGAATGTAAAGTAGCATTGTTTTTTTTGTTGTATTTATGAATGTAAAGTGGTGTTTTAAAGTATAATTGTTTTATTGACATAATGTTAAGTTTCTTGAAGATTACGTCAGTGCTACAGGGACTTTAAGTATAATTTTCATGATATTTTTTGTCTTCTAATGAGTAAATTAAGAATATTATCATTAGCACTGCCCCATTCGATAATACCATATTCTATGTGATTGGCAGAGAGCCATGTAGATCTTAATCAAATCTTTTATACTGAGAACATTCCTGATTGTGTTAAAAGGATAAGTTTTTTTTATTTTGTTATTTAAATACATAATGTGGTCAGTCCACTTTGAATTGTGATCAATTTGTATGCCTAGATAAATTATGTGGTTAACATTTTCCAACGATAGACAATTACATTGTCCATTTAAATGAGGTAAGCTATGAATTTTCATCTTAAGGTTTGCTTCTGAATTTTTGGTATTGTTTATTTTAATAGTGACGATTTTGGTTCTAGTGTAAATATAGCCACGCGTTGATTCTGTTTAGGGTGACTTCTGCTTTTTTCAATGTTTTTACCCAATTTTTTTCCTTTTTATAGAATAACGGTATCATCTGCAAAGCTTATGTGACATAGGTCAATTAGGTAAATTAAGAACAGGATTGGACCCAGAGTACTTCCTTGAGGTACCCCGAATTTGACATCAATATTTTGCTGGTTATGTTGTTGATATTTGCCGTATGAAAGAATTGCTGGTAGAAAAACTGATAAGCATTATAATACTGCCCTTCCAAGGAAGAAGGCAATAACCACATTTTGCAAAGTTTTGAGAAAATTGGAGAAATATATTTTTTGTGTTTTTTCGTCGCTTGTTTATTTTTTTTCTTTTTTCAAATATTTGGATGAAAATTTACGTACAAAAATTAGATAATACCTAAAATAGATAAAATATTATTGAATTATAATATTTAAATGAATAAATGTCTTCTAAGAATGTGCTTCAATGATAGTGAAAAAATTCTTAGAAACAAGGCAGTACGTACGTACTTACTGCCTCTTTTCTAAGAATCTTTAAATATTGTCTATTTAAATCGGCACACCGAGGATATCTTAAGAAAATAAAAAGAACCTTCAATAAAAAAATGTATTATTAGGTATGTAGACACAAAATTCTTTACATAAATAATGATTTTTTTATTAGATAAAAGAACAGAAATTACAACGTGGAAATTGTGGCCTGTCTGCTCTCTAACGATATTTTTTCCAAGCACGCCTCATTCACCAAACTCAATAGTTAAATGTTGAGATACAGATTTTTCCAAAAATATCTTCGATTTTTGGGCATTAGTGGCCAAAGTTTCTGAATAAAATTTGGCCTTTATTAAATTCAGGGATCGCGCGGCTTATTGTCCTTTTTTGAGGCTCTTCAAACATGTTTTTCTTTACAATTTTTTTCAAGAAATCCCCCTTTTCCACACAAATTCCTTTCCAAAATCTGTAATACGTGGGATAATCTTCTCTACTGAATTGTAGCTGAGACATGACAATTTATGATTTTCAAGATATAAAAACTGCCGTTTCCATATTTTTTACCGATTTTTTTAGATTGGAAAGATGAATCTTCCCAGCATAAAATTAACAAGATGAAGCCACGCGCCTACATAAGTGCTTCAATGGGTTCATAAAACTTTATTATACGCGACAATTTTTACAAAATATTCACTGAATACTTAAGTGAATGGTTTTTCCGGAGTTCCCCTGCTCATTTAAAAATTGAAAAATAAAAACATTAAACTTTAGTAGCACGTAATTCGAGAACATTTCCAACTATTTCTATCCCATTATGAAAAGCTTATTGACGTCAAAAGCTGCACATAGTTATGAAACAGTGTACGTCTGACGCAGGAGTATGGACTACAACTTGTGACTTGTTCGCAGACGGTTGAACCCACGATGGCGGGTGACGCGGCTATTTGGACCTCTCAGCCACAAACCGGTTGATTAGGTATTATAATTTAAATATTCCTGGCTAATAATTCTAATCGTGTATCTAATCCGTACTAGTTTGGCAAGGTCTCAACCGGTGCAAAGTTAATACGCGGCCTCAATAGCGTAGTGGTCTGTGAATTTAACTTCGAGTTGGGAGGATGCGGGATCAAAGATATAGAAAAAATACATACAATTAATTGAAGAAATCAGGAAAATCAAATATTCTATTCAGTCAACAAACATTTAAAATTTCAACAGTAAATTTGTAGTCCCTTCCTGGCATCAGTATCAATAAATTAATAAGAATAACTTTGTTTACACCACTTTTTTAAATATATGAATATCAACATGTTTCGAAAGCAAAGCTTTCCTCATCAGGATAAACAGTATACTAAAAATAATGACAAGTAAGAAAAATGATAAACATTGTAGAAAAGAATATTAACATAACCTAAATGAAACATGAAAACGGAAAAAACGACAGAAAATAAAAAGATTTCAGTCGCATCTGGGACTCGAACCCAGGACCTCTGCCTATCCGGGGAACTGCTTAACCAACTTAGCTAATGAGACCAGTTCAATTTATGCCATCTTCATCGATATCGTATCTCAAATTTACGATTTGTCAATATTATTCTCCATTTTTTTATCCCATATTATTGGCAGTTATCTTTATAATGATAACGACAATAGCCATAGCTGCCAATAATAATATGCCAATAGTTTTCATGTTTCATTTAGGTTATGTTAATATTATTTTCTAAAATTATTAAATATTAAAATGAGGTATTTAAATCTCAATAAAAATAATTAATAACTAAAAAATGAAATGATAAATATATATTATTCAATATTTAACATTTTTTAATTTATTTTTCAATTATTTTTATTACTTACATGCTTTCATCACTTATTGTTTATTTTTGTTTATGTTCGTAATTTTTCTATTCTAACATTATTATTTTCTATGTTTATCATTTGCCTATACTTGTCATTATTTTTAGTATACTGTTTATTCCGATGAGGAAAGCTTTGCTTTCGAAACATGTCGATATTTATATATTTAAAAAAGTGGCGTAAACAAAGTTATCCTTACTAACTTATTAAACATTTTAAACATTTTTTCTGCTAATTTCGGAACATAATATAAAAACTGTGAGGTACTTACCATTATTTTTATTAACATATTAGCATATTCATTTCTTGGCATATTTATAAACCTACTCGCCTCTTATTAACACGGGAAAAATCTTCTAGTAGTACGAATTATACGATGTACGATTTGTAAATAAATTTAAAAAATAATACATCGTGAGCGGTGACCGGATAATTCAACATACGTATGAATCGGCACACTTTATTAAGAGTAATATAAAATAATTGAAAGCAGAAAAAAAGCCCGAAAACCCAATCCAACATAACCCAATAATTTTTTTTTCTCTTTTAATAAATAAAAAATAAACGATTAATTAGGTTAGGTTAGATCTGATTTTCGTGCTAGTTTTTTATTGTACTTTTCAAGACTTTATATCACTTTTAAAAAGCATGCCGATTCACAGGCGTATTAAATTGCCATGAACCCATCGTGGGCACACAACGAAAACGTAAGTCGAAGTCCCTGTTTGTTGGTAGATTGGGATTGAGAATTTTTGATTGGTTGCATGCTCATAGTTTCGCAAGTAAAGATATTTTATTTATTTAAAAAAATATTAATTTCATTTACCTACTTAAAAAAATTCTGAATTGCGAAGCTTCAAGATTGTGCCTGTGTGCGAAGGACTTCAGTCATAGTTTACCAACGAGATGAGATCTCGACTTACCCACGTTTATACAATATTGCTTTAACGAATGTGTTTTGAAACATAAAAAAATTGTTAAAAAGTTGTCTTTACAACTTTTGTTTGACCTTCTTCAACTCCGAACCACCCGGTTGTTCAGTGGTGGAATCAATTAAAAAGCGTCTACCAGAACGCTGAGAGTCAATTGTAAACCATACAGGAAAACACATTATTAATAAATTAATTAAAAATTACTTTGTAATCATCACTTTAATAATATATAAATATCAACATGTTTCGAAAGCGATCCTTCCCTCATCAGTATATAATATACAATACTAAAAAATAATAATGTCGAGTGTAGACAAATGATAAATTTAAAACACAATAATGTAATAATAGACAAATTATAAACGTAAACTAAAATTGATTAAAAAAGTAGGTAAGTAATTAATCAAAAATGTTATTTAAAAAAAATATTAAACATCGAATAACAAATTTGTACTAGATTATTTTTACATTAATATTAATATTAAAATAAATTCAAGAGATATACATATATTTGATTATTAATTATATTTAATTCACTATTAACGCTTTTTTCTGATTTATTTCTTTTCACTTATTAATAATGACGCCACAGAGTGAATACCAACCGTTTGAAGAAATCATAAATTATAAATACATTATTGACTAGATTATGAATTTTGTTTATATTGTAATTTATAAAAACAAATTTTAAATTAATTAAATAAAAAACGATACAAACCTAGTATTATTATTCATTAACAAAATAGAATAATAACACCACCTATAATTTATGTACCAGTGTTGGTTTGAGAGCATTGGGGATTCCCCAAAGAGACCGTAGTGTTTGTCTCGTATGGCTAGTACACTGCTCTGATGAACCCGGATTCACTTTTAAGCTGCGCAAATTCAACTTTCTCAGCCTCCATTTTAACGCTGTCATACATAATAACACACGAAACTCGTCGAATATAATATATACTACAGTACAACATCGACAGTACCTGAATACTTAGGACTTCGGCCTCTTGTGAGGAAAGAAAGTATGCAAAAACATCACAATCACAATTTTTTTGGTAGAAGTCCAATCCTTACAAAACATCATTAACGGAAAGCAAACGAATTAAAAATCGGCTTATTTAATTATAGTGCCGTTTTCTCAGGATCTATGCGATCAAGTGAATCGCAAGATGACCTACTGAATCTATTTAATTAAAATAATTGTTGAATCATGAAATATTTTCATCAACTCTTTATGAAATTGATTAGTGCATTTCAAAAACGCATTTAAACACATTAAATAATTTTAAATCACTTTAATTTAATATGACCAGTTTCGGAAGTACCCTTCCTTCGTCAGGATAATATTAAAACTAACGCAAAATAAAAATAACGACAAACTTACATAAATATTTAGGTGTTGAAGTGAGAGGCGACAAAATGGGAAAATATTTTTCCAGTGAACCTCTGTTCCTCCCGAAAAATCCCTAATTATCCCCTTCCCCTTGGGCAACCTGAATATTTATGTATGTCTGTCATTACTTTGCATCGTATCAATATAGTCCTGACGAAGGAAGGATACTTCCGAAACCAGTCGATCAATATATGAAATTGAAGTGGTTTAAGGGTCCTGATGTATGGCAGCGAGGCATGGAACTTGCAGTGGAAGGATGAAAGTAGACTGAATACTGTAGAATTAGATCTCTGAGACGAATGTGTGGTAAAAACATGTATGATCGTGTGAAAAATGTTGAGATTCGTAAATAATGCAAAGGCTGATCAAGAAAGGGAAGCTTAGATGGTGTGGGCATGTAGAGCGAATGAACGAAGAGAGGAGTATAAGGAGAATATATGACGCGAATGTGAATGGAAGAAGAAGCCGGGGACGTCCGAGGAAGACATGGCACGATCAAGTGAATCAAATACATGAGTCGGGCCATGTCAGAAGTCGTAATAACAGAAGAGAATGCATGAGACGTTGTATGAAAGTGAATGAAGCAAGAAGTGTATGCCAAGATCGAGTTGTTTGGCGGTCCGTCCTCTCTGCCTACCCCTGCGTGGAAACGGCGTGATGGTTAGATAGTTAAGTGGTTTAAAACACGAGTTTAAATTATAATTATGGAAGGGCACAAAATAATGTTTTTTTACAAATATGAAACATATTATAACTTATTGTAACTATCCGGGGATTCTGCGTTGAGAAAACTCAAGAATAAATACATATTATTGATAATACTGTACTTTTTTCTCTAGTTCCGGAACGAAAAATAAACGAAACTTGAACTGAGAGTTGAATTCTTGAATATTAAATATATTTCATTATAGATATCGTAAATCAGATTACCCACTGTAGTTTTTTTCCGAAAAACTAATTTTTCCCTGCAAAAGTAATATATTATCCTTATTTTTATATAAAAAAAGTCTTTTCGTAAACAAAATTTTAAATTTATATTTGTATAATTAATGTTTTTGTTATTTTCTAATTCATACAATTTTTTTGTTTTAAAAAATATATATATATATTTGCGACTATATAAATAAGCATGTGAAAACACAAAATAAGGTGTAAATATGAAACTGTTTACAGAATAACAGTTTAAATTTCAAAATGGTTTACTAATAATTAGTATATGATAATAATAATAATTTTTTTTAACTATTTCATCTTTTTGTGTTTATTCTTAGTCCCCTTCACGAGGGGTTCCTGTGCTGAGGCGGACTAGAATTATTAAATTTGATGTCATCTGACTAGGTACGTCTTCTATGTAGTTTTTAGCGCTGTTTCTAAGGTAACTTCATTGACCTCTTTCAGCCAGACTTATCTATATGTTATTCGCGTTCAAATATTAATTTATTTGAAAGACAGATTTTTTTTATTTTTTTATTTATTTGATTATAAGAGAATCTGGGCTTTTAGATTGATTTTAGAACATAATATAAAGAGATATCAAAAATTACAAGCACATAGAGATTCTAAACCATAAAGTAATGAACAATCTTTTCAAACATTTAACCGTGACATAAAATAGAAAACCAAAACAATATTATAACACAAATCATTAACGCTACATTATCCACGCAACAATACTACATACTATATGATTCATCAAAGTGCTGGTATAGATGACGCTTTACTGTATAAATGGAGTCAGCAAATACATCAACAACACCTCCAAACCTGTTGCCCAGATCATGCATGCTACTAGTTAATGAATGAGACTGACATTTGTTTGTGTAAGTGTTGCAGAAAAATCTTACAGTCTGTCTTGTGTTCCTCGTCGTTACATTTAATTTAATAGTGGCGAGGATGGCACGGCTGTCAATTAGGTTGTTAACGATTCTATATAATACAACTATAATATACATACAGATTTCAAGAAACGGTTTTCATTTATAGGTATACATATATACGCATAAAATAAGAGTTGGGTGATTATGTTTTTTTTTTTTTTTTTTTATTCATAAGACAATGTAAAAATATTTCTTATAAAAAAATTTCACTATTGAAGACATAATAGATATTTTTGTCACATGTTACGGGAATTGGACAAATTCAACAGGTCAGAATCCCCACTACCTTTCTAGTGGCATAGTTTTTATCACCTTCAAATAATAAGCCTACGCATAAATTACATAAAAAGTTAATTACGCCATAACGTACAGACGTAATAATTGCGACATACTACGTCACAATACAGCGAATTAATAAACCCGTCAAATATAAATTACGTATCAAAAAACAAACCGCCAAAGTCAAGAAACAGTTTGCAAAAAGATATGAACTCAGCAATGTCAGCTTAAAAAAGCAGGGGAAAATGGTAAGAAGATAATATATTATTATCATTTTCCGAGAAGTTCAGGGTGGTACTAAGTACTCAAAAACAAATCAAAATTATTTATTTTAAGTTTTTAATTCAGCAGGATTGGGAGGATATTGCGAACTCAATCTGCCATATTACCTTCAAGAAATTAAAATAATCGAAAAAAGTAACATAAGAATATAAAAATATCCAAAACGAAAATGAAAAAAAAAAATCAAGTTAAAAATGATAATTTTATGTACGAGTATGTTGTCCTTTTAGATTTTCTAATGACCTTGACTTAAGGGCAAGCACTCAAAAATGTCCCAAAACATCACTTCGTAGTTTGCTAACTCAGGCAATGCTGCAAATTATTTATGTGTAATTTCTAGACAGATAGTTAGGAAAATGTAGAATGTTTTAAAAGATGAACAATATGAACATCCTCAAACTCTAATCTTTAAAATTCTATGAAATAATAACGTACAGCACCATAAAATAGCCATATACATAATTTTGTAGCCTGCTAACTAAGTTGTACTAAAAATTATTTATTTGTAAATTCTATGGTAGTTAGGAAAATTTCTAAGGTTTCCAGTGACAAAAATTCTCAAACTGTAAATCTTTTCAATTCTACGAAATACCTACCGAGAAGTCTGAAAATAGCTGCAGCTTGAAAACAAATGAAGGCGTTCTCGAACGTTTTTCCTTAAATTCAATTCGAGTACGTATTTCATATAAAACTTAAAAGCTTACTTACAGTCTAAGAATTTTTTTCACTGGAAACCTTATACATTTTTCTTTCACAACCTTTACAGAATTTACATAGAAATCATTTATGGTGTTTCTTGCGGTAGCAGACTACAAAGTGTGTATTTTTGAATTCTGACCTTTAAGAACTTTATTTCTCACTTTACCTCTGGGCTGGAGCTCGCAATTACTTGATAAACCTAGTTGATTCTGTGCAAAGGAGGGCGCTCCGTCTGATTGACAATCTGTCGTTAACAGACCTCTAATGCACAGACGCAATGTACGTATGCTGAGTCTGTTATGCAGTTATTTCAACGGTGCCTGCTCGTAGGAGCTAACAGCATTGAACCTCTGTGCACCGGTGAACGAACGCGAAAATCAACGGACACGAGAGGAACAGCCGTTCACAGTAGTTGATATCGGCTTCATGAGAACGGGTCGTTTCGTCGACTAGTTTGGGTAAGTCAGTTTGCATGTGGAACGAGCTGTCGGCACCTGTTTTTCCTCCTTCATATAATCCAGGCCTCTTCAAGGCTAGCATTAATAAACCCCTTCCTACAACCCCTACCTTGACCCGTCTCACAATGTTTCCCAGCCTTGTGGCGATATAATTCTCCTGTCTTTACACAGTACAAGCTCTAGTGAGACGTAATATAAATTAAAAATAAAAATAAAAACCTTCAAATTATGTAAATATATATGTAACATTTATCCATCAATAATGGGCAAATAAATAAACAACAATAAAATCTGCAACTGGAACTTAAAGAAAAATATTACGTAACAGATAAAAATTTGGCATCAGAAATTTTAATGTCAATGCCAAATGCAGATGAACTTAAATTTATTGGATAAAGTTGACTAAAATTATCAAAATTTCTACAGCATTAATTATACTAACTTTTACAGTCATAAAATTAAGTTTAAAAAATGTGACCTCCGCGGCAGAACGGTAAGCTTCTCAAAGGGAATATACAAGCTGTGAGTCTTATGTCACCACGAATATAGGCACTACACAAAAAATTTGCTTGGCAAGCGAAGTCTAGAAATGTTTGCTGTGAGCGCAAAAAACGGTTTTATTTATTTTGTGATGAATTTTAAAGAAGAAAAAAAAATAAATCGAGAGCAACTTTCACAAATAGTCTTAGCAATAAAGCAGTATTTAAAAAAAACTTGTTTCTTATACGCATTCATAATTTTAAATTAAAAACAAAAACAAAAAAAAATATTTGGTAGTTTAGGTTTATATTTTTTACAGCGTAATTAACAATATTATTTTAATTCTTATCTTATTAAGGGAATTTCTAGAAAAAGATTCAATTCATCTGAAGCATATTTTTCGGTTTTCATAGTGTAAACCGATTCGTAGTATAGGTACGGTCATGGTACGGTCTACCAATAAAAAGGAACTAAGTTAAGTAAAGTTTTATTAAATCATTGCGATGGTATTCCATCACTAATTAGCAGTTTCAAAAACAGAAATCTTTCTCCATATTTAAAAATGAATGTTTGTCTGTCTGTCTGTCCTCGATTTTCTCGAAAATTACTTGACAGGTTTCGCTGGAAATAGCACTTTTTTTCTTATTAGTGCCGGGAAGGTTTAGAGAGTAGTTTGAATGAAATCCAATATGTAAAACTGTTGCTATAACGTTTAAAAATTAATATAAAAAAAAATTGAATTCGCCATGTTGTGTTGAGGTTAGCCCATAGATATACTACTCTGGTTAGCAACAGGTTACGTATTCAAAAGAAGGTTTGTTTGGGTAGAATATTTTCAAAATGGAAAACAAAAGAACTTTATTATTTAGATATGATTTGAAAAAATAAACGTTTGGAATGAAATAAAATATTTCTTTATTTGGAGATAGTTACTTTCGCTGTCAAATCAATTGTGGCACCCTAATGACAAGCAAGAATTCACAACTTCATAACTTTATTCTAAAAAAAAAATACCGAGCAAGGCCGGGTACACATCCAAGTAGTTTTAGATAAATTTTGTAGTAAATCAAATTTAATAATGTTATCATTAAGTTCAGCAAAGTATTTTAGTTTTTTTTTAATATTATTGCTAAAGCTGTTTCGGCGTTCAAAGCCATTTTCAAACTGCGATTAGACCACATTGAGATGACTTACTTATATGATTTGATTTACATAGGCCCAATTTTAATTTGGTCGGTGTTTAAAATGATTTATTACCGGTAAAACAGATTTGCTTTGAAAATAATTGTGATAATTAAAAATTCTTTATTCTGTGAGGCACTTACAGTTGAAAGCTGTGTTCCCCACACAAAGCGATATGATAACATTATTAAATGTAATAAATTAAATTAAATTTATTAATAATAACATTATTAAATTTGATTTACTTAAAATTTTGCCAGCTTCTGATCCATCTTGAAGTTAAATACTAGTTTTAACTGCAAAAATATATGAAAAACACTTTCGTTATGAAAGGATTTCAGTGGCCACGTTCTTAGTGAGGATGGGAATGGTCCAAAGATAACGAAATTTCCTCTTTATTTATCGCGAAAAATATCCCGTCAAATGATAAAGACTCGTATATCACCTCTCGCTGTGCAAGTTAATAAATAATTAAATCTGCGTTTAAATAAGAAATTATTCCTAGAAGCTCGGCAATAAATCTTGTAACCAGCAGCGACCAGGCGGGGTCTACACACGCTAAATTAATTCAATAAAAAAGATACACTTTTTCATACTATATCAAACATTAAAAACTTCATACAAACTGCCCGACTTCACGTGAGTACTCACTCATCCATATTTTTTCGAATCTTTTTTTATTATTTTTCAATGATTCAGATGAAAAACACGGAACAAACAATGTCGTTTCTTATTATATTTTTAACAGTTTATATTTCAAAGCTCCATAGCTCATAATGGAAATGACGAAATGAGTTAAAAATCATCGCGTTGATCTATAAATTCAAGACAGAAAAAGCTGTAAAAATTTCAGGACACCAGAGCTCACCGTTCCATGAGTTATTTTTATGACACAAACTGATTTCATGCTTTTAGTGAAAAATAAAATTTTACCACTGACATCAGAATTAAGAGACTTGCCCTAAGTACTATTTCGACGGCTGACAAAGGTGACGTGATACTCAATTGGCACCAGCCTAGTTCAATGCCGCCACGTTTGTTTCGCATAATTTTGACTGTGTTAAACAAATTACAAAACATTTATAAAAGGGGGTTTTGTAAACAAGCCGTACCTTTTTATTTGTTTGCAGTTATACTTAAATTGGCCGCACGCCCCTTATTTGGACTCTTCCATTTGTATGTATGGGTATCTCTATGTATTATTTGCTCTATGCAATTTATTAATTTTTACAATCTTTTTTGCGATTTTATGAAATATTCATACAATAGTAATTGTCACCACTTGAGGAGCCGAAAATTAAGAGATCTCTCGGTCACTGCGAGGCAAACTTCTTAACAATTAACCCACTGCGTGCTTCTGTCACATAGCTTTTCTACCACGCGACAGCAGAGGCGATATTTACCTTAGATTGCATGTGACACAACGCGTTCTAACGTTACTCGTATCTTAAAGGAAAGTTTACACTGCGCAAAAAATAAAAAGGTAGGTGGATATTTACACTCGTATTATGGGTACACTTCATATCAGGTAAGTTCCTATTCGTCAATATAATTGCATTAGATTTAATATTGCAGTAGATTCAAAGTTAATTTTGGAATCTGTTTTGTAATCAAGAAAGATAATAAGGATGCATATTTATATTTCGAAAAAATTACACTTTGCAATTACCTTTTTTTTTAAATTTCAATGTGAGTACCACTCACGAGTCCCAGCTGCCCCCAGCCGTCTGGAGCCAGTGAGACTATGGCATCCCCGATTGGGGATGTTGTGAGGTTGAAGGAATTGATTAGGGGAAGGAGATAGGAAAGCGGAAAGTGGTGAAGTACCTGGCTATTCAGATCTGGTCACCAAACATGGCTAAAGCCATTTCAAGCTGATAAAGTGTTTCATTTCTGAATGGTGGTCTTTCACCGGGGCGATACTGAAAGTATCCACCGCTTTAGAGCGTGCCGCAAATGTACTATTCAATTTTTTAAATTGTAAAAATAATAAAATATTATACAAATAAAATTTAATTGCGCACGCCGGGATTTTAACCCGCGACCTCCGGATTCGTAGCCGAGGATCGTAACCACTCAACCACGGAGATCGTCAGATTTAAACAGGTTTAATATATATTTTAACAATAAAGTAGAATAGTATGGATCATTTTGTACAGCGCAGTTTTTGTGAAAATTCACCTCAAGGGCGATGTGATGCTTTTTGATCATACAGCACTACTCACTTGAACATGGAGTTCTGGTGTTGTGAAATGTTTAATGGTGTTGTTTCTTTGTTTAGAGATAATAATAGTCGTTACAAGGCATTACTTTCGCTGTCAAATCAATTATAGCACCCAAACGACAAGCAAGAATTCACAACTTTATAACTTTATTTCAAAAAATATATATTATCCCGAGGAAGGCCGGGTACACATAGTTATTCATAAACTTATACAATAAATTAGGTTTTGTGGCTCGTAGTTGGATTAAAGACGCAGCTTTGTTAGGTATCAAACGATGGCGAAGGTCATGGAAATAATTTCGAGAAACCAATTTGGAATAAAACTAAAATGGGTTGCCATGCTTGTGATTTTTCACCGTCGTCATTGACAGGTGTTTGACCAGCAATATTAAAAAAAGACCGTAATATTACAGGAAGCAATTATATGAACTCTCATCAAATCTAATTTAACTAATGTAAATTCGTAATGCTAATATTTATATACATAGGAAGCAATAAAAAAAACGGTTGTACTATGCCGACTGTCTCAAACTGTAAACAAACAAAATAGTAATATTTCATTATGTTAATTCACCAGTACGTTGATATAATAATACGTACGGCCACAAATAGGTGCACGAGTATAAAATATATCGAGAGCATCTCCTGTCCCGATCCTATCTTCCTCTTCCTTTCCCCCTTCCTTCTTATTTCGTTTTTTTTTTCTTAATCTTGTTAGATTCATTAATAAAACATCTATATTTAACCACTGTTAGCACAAGAAACTTTGTTGGTTTACCTTTTGTTAAACTTCCTTTGTATATATATTTGTATTAAAAGCTGTTTATTTCTGGTAAATAAATAAATAAATTATAATCCTTTTTTTAAATAATACATTAATAACTAACTAACTAACCATCACGCCGTTTCCCCGCAGGGGTAGGCAGAGAGGACTGACCGCCAAACAACTCAATCTTGGCATACACTTCTTGCTTCATTCACATTCATACATTCTCTTCTATTATTCCGACTTCTGACATGCCCGACTTAAGTATTTGATTCACTTGATCGTACCATGTCTTCCTCGGGCGTCCCCGGCTTCTTCTTCCATTCACATTCGCGTCATACATTCTTCTTACACTCCTTTCTTCGTTCATTCGCTCCACATGTCCAAACCATCTAAGCGTCCCCTTTTTTAATCTTACGTATCGTTTTACCACACATTCGTCTCAGAGATCTCATTTCTTTGACCTATCAAAGTATAATTCGGTGTTTACTAAACTTTTTTTTCCACCCCCTTTTCTATTATATTATTTTTTTTAAGAAGCAATTACTTTGTAATTTTACAACATAATGAATAAAACACTTTTAGAGAGAGGCAACAAACATTTTATTCTACTCTCTATTTTTTGTATTCTCTCTCTTTTTCTTTACCCATACGTATATACGATAGCTCTGTATTATTTTCTTTAGTTATTATATTTGCCCTGACGAACCTTGATCCAAGCGAAACCGGTTAGCGAAAAATACAATAAATTAGTGGTTTATAACAAACTGTTTTATTTAATATTATATTAGCACTTATTACTGAGTGAACATTGTGCTTCTTTTATAGAATGGTAGATACTCTTAGTATCGCCCTGGTGATAGACCAGAATCAGAAACTAAACGTTGGATGAAATGACTTTGGCCGTGTTTAGTTACAAGATCTGATTAGCCAGGTATTTCCTAAGCATTATCTCCCCCATCTCCTTCCTCTTAGCCATCTCATTCCACTTCCTTTAGCTTCGCAACATTCCCTACTTTGATGATACTATACTCCCACTGGCTCCATGAAGTTTAGACTTTCGTATAGAAATCGCATAGAAAATGTGTATATTTTGTAATTGTTTGTACGATTCCTAGGACAAGAGAGCGTCTTGAAAACTTTGATGAAGGTTCGTACGTTCCCTTGGACAAGAGAGCGTTTTGGAATCCACGATGAAGGATTTTGTACGTTCCCTTCGAAAAGAGAAAGTATTGAAACCCCTCATAAGGGTTTTAAAGTTTTGTACGTTCCCTTAGACAAGAGAGCGTATCGAAACCCCTGATGAAGGTTTAAGCATTTTGAAACCCCGATTAAGTGTTTAAACATGTTCCCTTAGACAAGTGAACGTGTTGGAACCCCTGATAAAGGTTTAAAGTATTGTATATTCCCTTAGACAAGAGAGCGTATCGAAACCCCTGATGAAGGTTTAAGCATTTTGAAACCCCGATTAAGTGTTTAAACATGTTCCCTTAGACAAGTGAACGTGTTGGAACCCCTGATAAAGGTTTAAAGTAAATATTCCCTTAGACAAGAGAGCGTATCGAAACCCCTGATGAAGGTTTAAGCATTTTGAAACCCCGATTAAGTGTTTAAACATGTTCCCTTAGACAAGTGAACGTGTTGGAACCCCTGATAAAGGTTTAAAGTATTGTATATTCCCTTAGACAAGAGAGCGTATCGAAACCCCTGATGAAGGTTTAAGCATCTTGAAACCCCGATTAAGTGTTTAAACATGTTCCCTTAGACAAGTGAACGTGTTGGAACCCCTGATAAAGGTTTAAAGTTTTGTATATTCCCTTAGACAAGAGAGCGTATCGAAACCCTTGATGAAGGTAAAAGCGTTTTGAAATCCCTGATGCAGATTTAAAGGTTTGTACGTTCCCTTAGACAGGAGAACGTCTTGAAACCCTGACGAAGATTTAAAAAATACAACTCTTGGACGACACAAGACATATTTATAGCCAAACGAAAAATATTCTAGTACACCAGTTCAATACCTTATTATTGCCTTTTCTGCCCCTTGCTACCCTTCAGCCTTCGAGGCCGCAACCGCCACAGGATCTCTCTAGAGATCCCAGGGGGGCCTTTGCCCACCTTGTGAATCACTAGTTGAGTATATAAAGATAATAAATTAATTAATCCAAGAAGTTGTCCGAAGGAAACCAGTAAAATATAGTTAGTAGGTAACGGAATTTTTCCGTAATTTGGTAATCTTTGTTGAGCTAATACACCATTAACCATCAAGGATAACAGCTCGGTTTAAAAACACACACATGTTATCGACAAGAATGCGCATAAAAAACACATCCTCATACTATGTGACCGTATGTGTTACGTTTCATTGAAGTTTAATTTAATATAAATTGTCGACACGACTGAAAAAGATCAAAACAATGAAAGATAAATAGAGGAAGTGCTGCAAAAAGCATTTTACTGGAAGATACATACCACTCTCCCGAAACTGTTAAAAAATTTAATGCGATTGTTATATTGTGCAGCATTTGAGCCTGCAATGCTGCAAAAAATATCTGATTTTTCTATGAGAAATTGAAAAAAAAGATGATAATATAATTTAAAGTAATTATACACAATATAATATTGTGAGAAAGTGGCGGAAGGCATAATTCTGTGCACAATGCCTTCAAAGCGGCGATGACCACTTGGAATCAGAGTAATAAAATAAAAGGCGCTATTGCGTATATAATATCTCGTTGAAGCGGGTTCCATTATAAGCATGCAAGAGGGGTGCGGCGGAGGGTAGTTTCCATTGTTTGCCGGTCTGTCGCAGAGCTAACGCAGTACGCAGTACGGCGGACTTTGGAGGAACTTACCCTCAACTAAGTGGAACCAATTTTTTCGCTTCGTGTCTCATTTAAATATAATAATCAATGGTCGAAATTCGCCAGTCTTTATACGCCTGATGTCGCTTTCCTCGAGTCCTGGGCTTATCCCAGCCAGCAAGCAAGTCTATCAGTAAGTGCCTTTCTCATAAGCTTTGGGACGGTCCTTAATTAGATCATCTTCGCACAACGTAACCGTTAAGTACACTTAAAATGTATGCTTCAAGCTGACAACTGATCACATAGCTTTCGATATGAATGACTGAGTGTTAAATCCCACGCTAAAAAGTTGTGGTGCCAAACACTTTACTCCCATGTGAATAAGGCTTTACAATATTGTAAAGAACGTGCAACTGACGTCATGTACGAGAGAGACAGCATGAACGAGAGACAAAAATGATGGTATATAATTACAGCGTGGAGGGATGTCCAGTGTCTCTACATTATCAGCTGTCATTCGAAATAATATATCGTGTTAATTACTAACTATTATCCTGGAATCCCAATATCACAGTAAAATCTTAATTGTTAAATGTCATTATCACCGCTGACGTCAAAATTAATAGACATGGCACATAGCCAAATTTGCTTACCATTTTGATGGCTGGAGGCACACGCCTTTCTCGAATACATGACGTCATCATTCGTATATTGAACGGCAGCGAGTGATATTCGTAAATTTTAAGAAATAAACCAGTGACTATGGTTTCCTGAAAAATGATCGCACATTCCACAGATTTTTTACTGTATTTTAAACTTATTCAATTATATAATACATGAACAGTTTTATTGACAGCCGTCCACGTTTCCTTCACGTCATTTTGACTGCGCTAAGCAAATATTAAACATTTATAAAAAGGGTCAAACTAAATATACGGTTTTCGTAGCCGAACCTTTTGTTATTTAATGTTTTACTTATTGGGGGTTGGGTTAGGTTGGAACCCGTTACCAAAGCTACAGGAATACAATACAAAACAACACAAAAATGATGAGTTAATCATTAGCTGATTTGCTTTTCGAAAAGTAAATATAAAACTTTGCAGTGCAATGCGAGTTGTCTACAGTCTGTCGGGATGCATTTATTCGCAAATCAAATGACAGCGACATGCCCCAGCTCCCCTCTCGACCCTCTAGTTTTGGTTTCTTCCTATTGCGTGTAAGAATATCTCTATTGTATTCATTGCCCTGTGAGTAAGACATTACAATTATATACATTAAGCAAATTCCCCGTCGTCGTTTGTTAAAATTTTTAAAAATAACTATGATATTTTTTGTTACATTCCTTATTTGGTATGCTGTATCATCTCCAGTTCCAGCAACTAAGGCCCAATTGCAGGTAGATACCCCCAAGTATCGGTTGAGGTCAGCTTATAGCGATAAGTTCACTGGGCTCTACAAGTAGGTACGTACTTCGAATAAATAATGATACCAGGGGTTCAAGGAGTTATGTGGTCCTGCTCACGATCGTGACCTGTCAACTCGGTGACGCAGGGACGAATCACACAGGCAGCATCACCAATAAAAATTTGTTCAATATTGTTAAGTAGGTGCAGAAAGGGTCAGGACATTATAGAACGTGTTGGATGATGATTCTTTAACTGTCGCACTCTTCAACAGCGTGTACAGAGTAGATATTGTTGACGAAACAAGTCTCATAAGCAATTTATGATTCCAAGATACTTTAATTAATTTTGGTTCGCTGGTTGTTAACTATAATAATAACGTAACATTTGGGTAGCCCAGTTTTGTGTTAATTCACTTCAAGAAACACTTTTACTCTTCTAAGAAACAGTGTTGACACCCAAAAATTAAACCAGTAAATGTCTTCTAACATTCTTCAAACGAAGGAGAATTTCTGTGGTATTATTTAAGTAGATATTTTCTCTACCGGTAAAAAGAAGTATTATTGGTACTGCTACGAACAGAAGTTAAATTTTCAGGACTGAATCACAATTTTGGAGTGCTGCCATTTGAATTTATTGTATGGTAAAAAAAATATTAATATTTCTTTATGGTGTTTTTTTTTTAATAATAATAATATCTTTATTGTAACTAACTAACTAACTAACTAACTAACTAACTAACTAACTAACTAACTAACTAATTAACTAACTAACTAACTAACTAATTAACTAACTAACTAACTAACTAACTAACTAACTAACTAACTAACTAACTAACTAACTAACTAACTAACTAACCATCACGCCGTTTCCCCGCAGGGGTAGGCAGAGAGGACGGACCGCCAAACAACTCTATCTTGGCATACACTTCTTGCTTCATTCACATTATTTCATATTCTTTATTGTAAGTAAGTTTAATTATAACTAAAATATTTGTATAATAAAGTGTACAGTGGTTTATAAAGTAGATATATAAAAAGGAAAATAGAAAATAATACAGTAGGTAATATGTAAAGAACAGAAAAGTTGAAGTTTCACATAACCTGCCTTACTAGGCTAGCCTGTGTTGAGGCAGTAATTTTGCATATTGTTTAATAATTTTATAATACCTATGATTATACACTTATATGTTCCGTAATGGTTAAATCAACAACTTCGAATTTGGGTGCACCGGTAAATGCCCTATCATTACTTTTAATCCAATTTTTTGTATTGTGATTGAATTTTTTTTGTGAATCAGACTTTTTGATGCTAACTGCAAAAATATTGAAAATTCTTGTGGCAAAGTACTTAAAATTCCGTTGTCCAAAAGTAGTATGAGTTTTAGTCCATCTTCTTCGGATCCAGACAAGTCGTCGCTGACAACACAAACAAGCGTATCTCATATTTAGCAAGAGAGCCAAAAAAGAGTTTTTTTTAGGATTCTTATACACTAGCGATTTGCCTGTTGCACCCAACGGAGGTGATTAAATTTTATCATTATTCCCAAGTGCAAATTCACAATTTGATGCTTCCAATTGATCGTTGACACTAGAATTTATTTTTCTTTATTATTCCCTTATTTTGAATCACGAGTTGTTGGGTAGGTAGTGTAAATAAAATGTAAAGTTTAGTGTAGGTACCTACTGTAAGTTGTAGTGTACTGAAAGGTGTAGCTGTTGGCCCGTAGTACCCAACGCAGATGATTAAATTTTATTATCATTCCCAAATGTTTTATGTTATGCTTGCAAACTGATATTTTAAATTATTTTTCTTTATTCTTCCGTAAATTTAAATCAAGATTCGATACCTACGATTTCATACTTCTACTTAATTTGTTTTTATTATTCCCATTTGTTTATATATCGACGAAAAATAATAATGATAAAAAAAAATTGTCAAGGGATTAATTCGACGATCCGCGATTTGCACTTGCAACACTGATGCTCCCACCAGCTGACATTATTATTATTATTAAATTAAATTAATCAAATCATTTGTATCGAATTAAGTTACCCGTACAGTAAAAATGTGACCGATTGTGGAAAGGTGGGGATCTTATATCCATAGTTATAAAATTGTGTTAAATATTGTAGCAACGTTTTGTAAAATTAGGTTCGAAAACGCATTTAGAAGTTTCTTTTTTTATCTTTTTGAAATGACAATTTTATTAAATCTATCAAGCAGTTTTTTTATGTCACCAATCATGGGTGACGACGGGTCCATTTTTTCCGGGAGGTTTTGACATTCATCTTCAGTGGCAAATTGATTCAGAACCCGGATCGCGCCGGTAACAATGTTACCATCCCACAAAACAGGTTGATAAATGACGTTCAAGTTTGGAGTACTGTCAGATGAGTTAGTTTTATAAAGGGTTAACAGATTGAGAAAAGGAAAATAAACTACCGAACACTGTACGGAGAATGAAAGGTCCTTAACTCAAAAGTGGTTCAATGTGAAAGCAAGAAACTGATTCCGGTACAAACTTCTTTAATAATCCTGTTTTACAAGTTTGGTGATAGTCAGTACGACGCACTTGGTCGAGCATCTCTTGTAGTGATTAAAAACACATTACACATATATGCAGGTAAATATTTCAATTGTGTACTTCCTGGTTATCAAAATGTTCATTATTGAAGAACTGTCGTTAATAAATTAAATTTGTTATTCAAAAATCAACAAGTCAGTTAACAGACGCATGAGTTATGTTTTGGCCAACAAAGTTCATTTAATGACCGGCGAACTTTCAGATACGAGTGGAATGATTTTTTAAATAGATTTTTATTAGTGGATGTGTGTTTTTTTATTTATTTAGTACCATGGAAAATCTGCCCTTCAACAATCACCGTTATACAATGCTACATACGAAAATTACCCACCCGAAATTGTGGGGTTTCGCATGTAGATACAGTTGTGAACTATAAATAACAACGACAATTATAATGATGGTTTTGGTTGATTGTAATAAGGGACAGTTTAAAAGGAGCTAGGATGACCAAACACTTCTCGAATAATGTAGAGACGGAACATACTCCTCGAAAGTAGGTTTTTCTTCTCCGAACAAAAGAGCACTCAAAGCAATTTTACTGTCAGATCAGTGTGTTCCCTTTTTCTGGATAAATAGCAAATAAGGTCTTTTCATTTCAGAACCTAACAATTACATTGACAAACAATTTCTAGGATATGCCAAATTTTCCTCAGAATATTGATTTTTAAAATAGGTCAATCTTTAGTTATGATTGTCATCTCTGTAAGACCAAGGGGCTAAATCTCCAACTATAGCGAAATCCCGTACTAATTCACTACAGAAATTGTATTACATTCTCACCATTAGCTAGCTCATTTGCAGTGGAGTGCAGTCCACAAAGGATGAAAATCAGTGCCTACAATAAGAAAAACGATAAAAAGGTAATAAAAAGAAACGAATTTCTGATCAGAACGTTTTTTTTTCGTGAATAAGATGATAGATTTAATACACAATTCATATCCAAACTTGAAAAGCTACACACAGCCTACCATTAGTCAAGTGAATACCTATTAAAATATGACTAAATTAATTTGCACTCAAAGCAGTCATTATCCCTTCACGAGAAGAAAATGACAGCTGAAGTAACGTAAATAATATTTTATTTGGGGAATTTTTAACGAAATCTTTACTGAATTCGTTATTGAAACTGTGTTTGCATAAGCGAAAAAAAAACAGGTTTATACACGCAGGTTAATTGTAGAGAGTTTTTGAATGAACTTCATTTTGACGACACGTACCTGTCGATCCTTACAATTTCCTCACCTGATCAGCTACTTATTTAAGTTCTTTAATGACGATATAGATTACGTTTCGAGAAAAAAATCCGTAAGCAATAGCCGAAAAAATCTCCGTTTAGAACTGGAGAGAAGAATTTTTATAACATTTAAAATGTCAATTAAGGCGATGCAATGGGAAGTAATGCAAAATCAATGTGTTTTTGGTTTGAAAATTTGATGGCCTAGAAATATCACAGATGATTTAATTTAATACTGCAAGTAGATCACACATTGGCCTGTGGTTTTTTGATGAGTTTTTTTATAAACCTAGAAAAAAATAAAGTATCAGACCTAAAAAATGTTTAAAGTGCAAAATCTCCTACTTAATTAATTTATACTTGAGCTTTACTAAATAAAATAAAACACGCATTTTGGTGATGTTTTTTTTGCGTTAATCGAAACATGCGACCGGTGTTAAGTGGGAATTTCAACCTTGTCGCCACCTGCATAAGGAGCATGTGATTTCGTACGAATTTACAAAATGGATTGTGAAGTCAGTTATTGCTGAACATAGCCCGACACCTGTCTTAAAATGTTACTATTTTTGCAGTATTATTGTGAATGTCTTATTTTTGTATAGCCGTATATATAATGTATAATATTTTGTAATTTTATTAGATGAATATGCACCTATGGAGTACTGTAGGAGTAATATTAAGAATAAGCAAGAATGTATGTAATATGTTAAGAATATAATAGGAGCTGTGTAGGAATACCACTGAATGGAATTATTTAATTTGTTTTAAAGTTTACTCATAGTAAAGCGCACTTGAAGTGAAATCACACAAAACTGCGCTATATAAATGCTTTGTTATTATTATATTATATTATTATTATTAATAAGAACGAGATTATTAGAAATTAACTACGTAGACCAGATAAATCTTCACAAAATGAACAGTAGGTAAGTTCCTAACAAGAAAAAGCTGAAGTAGTATTATTAATTCTTAGTTTAAGACAATTTCTTGAAGCAGATCACAATCCAGAAATTCAGATAATTGTTGTGTTGCCACGGTCTAGCTCAATTTATTACATTAATGGTTATTATGAAACCATCCGAGCAACCCATCAATCCATAACCAGTTATCTAGTCAGTGGCGTGCCGAGCGCCATGATATCAAAAGCATCACTATAAGAGGTTTAAGTTATAAGATTTAACAAATAAACTTTTAAACACAACGAAATTGTGCCAAGGTCCTAAGGATAATTGACCATTTCATTTCGAAAAGGATAAATTTATTCAATTTATCGAAATAACTTATTGAAGCTTATAAACTTCATCGTAATATTTAATCATTGAAGAAGATAATATTAACAAATCTCAAATGAAACATGAAGCAGATAAAGACACAGAAAATAAAATAAATAAATTGAATATTCTTTATAGACTTGTAGAAAAGTCGTTGGATGTCCCATATAAATAAAAATCGGATAGGTTTATCCGAGTCACCATAAAGATTGCAAATATATTTGTGTAGAAGTTTGCAATTGTACAAAAAGACAGCAGCCAATAATATGGAAATTAATTAAAGATAATATTGGTCTCAAATTTGAAGTATGATATCGATAAAAATAATGTTAAATAAACGGGTCTCATTAGTTCAGTGGTCAGAGCGTTGTCCAAGTACGACAGAGGTCTTGGGTTCGATTCCCAAATACGAATGATACCATTTTATTTTTCGTGTCTTTTCTGTTTCATGTTTCATTTGAGATTTGTTAATATTATCTTCTTCAATGATAAATTTACTTGAAATTGTTTATCTTACGCTGAAAGTATTTGTATTGTACTCAAACAACAAAAAAAAGATATTAAAAAACAAATCGTAAGGGTAAAATATTTCGTATCAAATTATTTGTTAAGGGTGGAGCTCGGTTAACAAGTTTGCCCAGGAGCTCGGAAGTTGGTCGCGACGCCACTGAACCTGGTAACAAGATCAAATCCCGTGAATTTCAATCAGTAAGATAAAATCATTTTCGCATTCGTCATGACGGCTTGCTGCCAGTTTTGAATAAGTAATATTTATTTCGATATCTGTTTGAAATTACATCACTTTGCAAAACTACGTATTTTTTGCTACATTGGTACCCGTATGGACGCAAAAAGAAACCCAACAAAAAATTGATTGTAAATGTAAGTGAAGTTCTTAATTATAATAATACTGGAGACAATCCTTATAATGAACTGACCGCCATAACACAGGCATGCGCCTGGTATGGTGGTTGCAAACACACAAAAAAACAGTAAAATAACTATTTTACTGGATTAAGAAGGAAAAAAAAACGTTCTACTTAATTAAACACAGACAAAATGAGCTAACTAAGTGATAATACTTATTGGAAACTTTCAGTTCATACAGAATATTCTGAATTTATAGTATACTAGCTGATGTGTGCCCGGCCTTTCTCGGGATATATATATTTTTAATAAAGTTATGAAGAAGAAGCCGAGGACGTCCGAGGAAGACATGGCATGATCAAGTGAATCAAATACTTGAGTCGGGCCATGTCAGAAGTCGGAATAATAGAAGAGAATGTATGAATGTGAATGAAGCAAGATGTGTATGCCAAGATCGAGTTGTTTGGCGGTCCGTCCTCTCTGCCTACCCCTGCGGGGAAACGGCGTGATGGTTAGTTAGTTAGTTATGAAGCTGTGCATTCTCGCTTGTCGTTTGGGTGCCATAATTGATTTGACAGCGAAAGAAATGCCTTGTGACGACTATTACTATCTCTAAACAAAGAAACATTCATGTGAAAAAAATATTTCATTCCAAACATTTATTTTTTCAAAATATATATAAATAATAAACTTCTTAATCGTATCTACTTGTGTTTTCCATTTTGAAAATATTCTAACCAAACAAACCTTCTTCTATTGATTATGTTATCTGTGGCTGACCGGAGTGGTTATGGGTTAACCTCAATACAACATGGCGGGTTCAATGTTTTCATACTAATTTTAAAACGTTGGGGCAACACATTTACATATTGGATTTGATTCACTCCAAACCTTCCCAGAACTAATAAGAACAAACTGTGCAATCATTCACTTTTATATATAGAGATAAATTCTAGAAAAATATTTATTTATTTATGTGTTATTGTACTTTCCCCACATTACATAAAGTTTAACGTGTTTTTTTTATATAACCCTTCCTAGCCGGTGCTATCAACTGATTTGACATGACCCTAATTATTTGAATATCTCTGTAAATTTACTAAACACAGAATTCATATTTTAGGTCTGCCTCGGCAATACATTTATGTATTGGATATAATAATTAAAATATGTAAGTATTTATAATGTTTTGAGAGAAAATAGGGGAAAAAATAGTTAATAAATATTTAATTAATAAATAAATAGTGTCCGCCCACTTTCATAGAAAATAAAATAGTGCCCGCCCACTTCCATAGACGTATTTGACATTTGACGTTTCTCTATCGTGAAAAACAAAATGTAGCTTATAACAAGTAAAATAAGTTACGTTCTTTTCAGTTTTATTTAAAACATACAAAAAATATGTTTTGACATTCGACAATGGAAATAAATATTTATCATTCAATATTTGAATCACGATAAATAGATCGCGAACCGATAATGATGTTTGACATTTCACTAACATTTGTTCACCCTGTTGACACTCTTTATAATAGTCCTCTGTTGAGAGGAACTTAATCCACAAAAATCGATATCCTAAATTGATCGTAAATTTGATAGAGAAATTCGTTGGAAAGAGCGTATTTGTGCATTTGAACAGTGTTGATGCAAAAATTCGGCTCAACCGATAATAAATGTCGGAATTATAAAATCTGAATGGCATCAAGTTAGCCCATCTATTATCTACTCTCCAAGTGACTCACAACATCTGCTGACTGTTGCCAGTGGATTGAACAATATCCACACTGTAAAACTAGTTTACAGGTTGAGGTGAGACAGAAAATAGAAATATGTTTGGCAGAAACAGCAAAATCTAATTCAAATAATCGTGTATCAATTCCGAAAATCGAACATTCGAATGACTTTCAATTGAATATCGCATCTCGATGTTCCATTTTTAAAGTCATTTACAAAAATCTATCAGATTAATTAACAGAATATCGTTACTATAATATAGCCTGACATTTCAAAGTAAATAAAAAAAAATTAGGGCGCTGCGATCGTCGAAAACGTTTTAAATGGCAACATAAAGATGGCTCATAGGAAAATTAAGGTAAGATTAAAAAAAGGACAATAGTCCTAGTGCATTAACCAACCGGTGTTTATTTATTTCCGCCTGTTACAGACTTTTACATAGACATTACAAATAATATTAAATATGTACATAAATTAGTGGTACTCTGAAAGGCGATGATTCAACATCATTATTATAAGATGATTTTATGTTTAATTTTTTAAATTATATAACGTTTTGGAAGGAAGATAATTTAATTGGTAATTACATGGAAAGAGGAATTTTTGTTATTTCTGAAATTTTATGTATTAACCATGTATAGATGACAAATAAATTAAAAACAACAAAAAATCAAATATACAGATAAATATTATAAAAGTGTAAAAAAATAAAAAAAATATTATTATTATGTCTAGCCTCGTTTTTTTAAAACGAACTGAAAACGCGAAAATGTGAAAATATTTGAATGTGAAGAACACATTTCAAAGATAAAGTGAGCTTGGTGTTGTGATAGTAATGACATTGTGTAGTTCCAAAATAATAAATATCTACAAATAAATGCGAAGCTGTAGTAAACACGAACACGGCATATTTAAAAACAAAAGTGTGCCAACTCAGTGTTGGCACACCCCTTGCTTCATTCACATTCATGGATCGTCTCATACTACTATGTTATTCTGACTCAAGACGTGACACACGATCCGACTCAAATACCCACTGAATCACTTGCTCATGCCATATCTTCCCTGGGATTCATGCACATGTTTTTTTTTTTTATATATATTTTCTCCAGTAAATGGAAAATATATTTTCCCGTCGGCCTTTTTACATTTGAATTATTTATTCCGTTTAATATTTTGTATGTACGGGTGTACAAATAATTCAATTAAACTCATAACGTGCTAAAGATGCTTTATTGTAAAATCTTAAAATCAGCGCCATCTGATGGTGGAAAGTTTCTAGAGCTCCGTTTCATATCACCTTAACAGCTTCATGCTCGGGTATTTTTTTCACAAAAATAGAACTAAAAACATCAGGTTATTTTATTTTTTTCATTTAAAGACAAATTACATAATTTAAAAGTTGTCCAGTTCAAAAAAAAAACAAAATAGAAGCAATAAAAAATGTAAGAAAACTTGACCTAATATAAAAAAAAAAACAAGTCTAACAAAAAAATAAAAAAACAAATCTAACTATGATAAGTTAAAACAGAAGAAACGATTTGCGTAAACATCTACGAGCGTGAAGCGGCAACTGGCGAGCTCAGCTCGTTTGTTTATTTTATGTAACGTAAGCAATTCGAAACGCGCGAGCGTTGCTCGGGTTGGCGCGATACGACACATGCGCCGCCAGCGAACACTGCTCGTTCAAAAGCATGGAGTGGTTTTAAGTCGCGAGTCGGAATATAAAACAATATTTGAAGAGATAAATAAAAGGATGGAGAAACTTTCCAATTACCATTCCCGCAAACGAGACGTAAAGCCTTTGGCTGACAGGCTTTCTCCCACGCGAAATAATTTGTCGATGGAAGACGCAATAACCTATGCAAATTCGTCTTATTCAATGAGTTCGACAATCCAACACTTTTGCAATGAAGTATTGAATTGACTGCCTTAAGAAGGTGGATACAAACAATGAGTTTTTTTACACGCGCAAAATCTTATTTGGAGAGATTGCGTACAGTGACATCATTTCAATTTATGATGAAATTGAATAGGGACAACTGTGTTTTACAAGCTGTCTTCGCAAAATTAAAGCTTATAGTGTGAATGAAAATCAGATCTAGAAATATGATTATATTTGACTAGTGAATCCATCCTAGCTATATGATATGTCATGTACATCGATATAATAATTTATTTAATTATTTACGGTCAATGACCATTTACAAACATTTAAAAAATATATCAGTACATAAACACAAATCATTATTCTAGGAACACATTTAATGCAGTGATTATACAGCAAAGAACAAAGCAAAGAGCATACAGATAGGAACACACAGGACAGAGCATAGGAACAACAATTAAAGTCCTTAGAGGAAAAAAATATATATTTAAATAAAAGGCTTAGAAGTTATCAAATATTGGTTAAATCAGTGTCTTGCAGTCCTAAAGGCTGAAAAGCTGGGCCTACCATAAGAAAAACGTACCAAATCAAGAAATTAAACAATAATAGAAAAATACGATAAATTTTTTATCAAAACGAATTTTGCGTTAATTTGGTAAGGAACTTACTTATACGTCCATTTATACAGTTGGCCACAACAATCAGCAGAATATGATAATAAAATAGCAATTTTCAAATATTCAATGAAAAACTACACACAGCCTACCTTTGGTCACAGAGTAATGCACGCCACTGGTGGTCTGGTATATTAACGCCTACCCCATATCTCTACATGGCATATTGGACCACTTACTGTCAATTTGTTGATAATACTTTTAGTAAAAATCTAAGATTAATTAATATTTTTTTGAAATAACTTATTGAAGCTTATAAACCTCATTGTAAAATATTTTTAATCATTGAAGGTAATATTAACAACTCTCAATTCGAAACCGTTCCATTCCAAAAAAAATACATGGGAATTAATTGAGGATGATATTGACAGTTCTCAGAAGTCGAAGTATGATACCGATAAAAATGCCGAGATGGATTGGGGTAGCCGTAGTTCTGTTGGCATAGAGCGCAGGTCCCGGATAGACCATAAGTCCTGTGTTCGAATCCCAGCTGCTACCGTTATCTTTTATTTTCTGCGTCTTCTCGGTTCGTGATTCGATTTGGGAGTTGTTAATATTATCTTCAATGATTAAAAAACCCGAGATTCTGTGTTATAGATGGGATTAACTAGTCAAATAAACAGACGACGTTTTGTTTTTGAGTTATTTTCATTTCAATCATTCGCTTTAACTAGGCATAGGGAGCTTTTCTCGTCTTACGCGTTTCACCTCCTTGGTTTTCTTATTTATCATCATTATTTCCAGACCTAGGTATATATATATATATAATATAATTTTAGGGAAAAATGTTTCACATTATACATGTTTTTTTTAAACAGCTTTCAACTCCATATGATGTCATTGTCCACTTTAATAATAATATTTTCAAGATCAAAAATGTTTTTTCCTTCTAGGATTCAGATTACAAATCAAAAACAAAACACAAATAACTTTTCGACAGTGTCGTTTATTTGACACAGTTGTTTAAGGAAACCTGTACCGTGGAATGTCATCAATGCAAATAGATTCCAGCAACATACAGCTTAATCGATATCCTACGAATATTCCGCAAAGTATACCACCACACTTATTAAAACACAGCATGGCAAAAAAGTATTTCCACACTACAAATTATAATCGATGATAAATGAACTGCTTTGAATGCATAAAAAATGTAAGCGCAATTAATTAACAGTTTTTGTTTCATAAACACTTAAAGCGAAGTATGAAATCCTGTATGCATTTCGTGGAATGGCAACATAATCTCCATCAACGAGATTGGGATTTTAAATTGACACGTCGCATGTGTAAATGAATTTTTTTTGCGATCTTTGAACAAGAAACATTAAAAAAACACACCACTATCCAACATGCAGTTTTTTATCGCCATGTCATGTTATCTTCATCGGTTGCGTAATACATTATATTATACCATTTCCTAATAGCTGTGGCCATTATTTATACCATGCACAATACCCTCTAACCTTGGTTCATCACGCTGGTAGAATAGTTTGATATAATAACCGACAACAATCCGGCAAAGGAATAACACCTCGTCCGTGAATTCGGTCGCCGAGGAACTTACTGTAGGCACAACCAGTCTTAATGTCGCTATAGCCCCGGGGCTTCCCCGAAACCATAAACGAGTTCCGAGGGCAGGTACTTGATTTATTGTAATTACTTTGTTTAAAAAAAATACCGGAACTATATTTCTGGCAAACGAGATTCGGGGGAAATTTATAAGATACGAATTGATCTAGGCGAATATTGGTAGCAACACTATAATTTATGTAAAAGCCTAGCTGGGGATACAATCAAATAAAATAAATATTAAATTAATTAAAAATTATTTTGTAATCACCACTTTATCAGATTTTCATTTCATGCTTAGTAGATTAGTTAATATACCTGTATCAAAAATTAATTTTAACAAAGAATTAAATATAATTAAACGGATTGTAATAAACAACGGTTATGATACTAAATTAATATTTGAATCATTGAAGAAGACAATATGAACACATCCCAAATGAACCACGATACCGAAAAAACAACAGAAATTAAAAAGATTTCAGTCGCATCTGGGACTAGAACCCAGGACCTCTACCTATCCGGGGTAACCGCTTAACTGACTTAGCTAATGAGACCAGTACAATTTACGCCATTTACACCGATATCATACTTTATGTTCAAGATTTATTAATATTATCCTCCATTTTTATAAATCCCATATTATTGGCTGCTGTCCTTATGATGATTGCAAAGTTTCACCCAGAACTCAATTGCAAACGGAACAGAGTCTCGGATATACCTACCCGATTTTTATTTTTAGCTAAGTTGGTTAAGCGGTTACCCCGGATAGGTAGAGGTCCTGGGTTCGAGTCCCAGATGCGACTGAAATCTTTTTAATTTCTGTTGTTTTTTCGTTTTCGTGGTTCATTTGGGATGTGTTCATATTATCTTCTTCAATGATTCAAATATTAATTTAGTATCATAGGTTCTGGGTTCGAGTCCCAGATGCGACTGAAATCTTTTTAATTTCTGTTGTTTTTTCGGTATCGTGGTTCATTTGGGATGTGTTCATATTATCTTCTTCAATGATTCAAATATTAATTTAGTATCATAGGTTCTGGGTTCGAGTCCCAGATGCGACTGAAATCTTTTTAATTTCTGTTGTTTTTTCGGTTTCGTGGTTCATTTGGGATGTGTTAATATTATCTTTTTCAATGATTCAAATATTACAATGAGGTTTACAAACTTCAATAAGTTATAAAAAAAAATAATAGATAATACATTAAAAAAAAAGTTTAAGAAAACGTTTAATAAATCTTGTGTTTGTCCACAAATAACTGATATTAGTAAACAGTGGAGAAAAATATTGATTTCGAATAATAAGACTTCAAATTTATTAATTAAAACATCTCAAATACTATCCAACCAGCTTTTATACTAATAATAAATTTTAAAAATATATATTTTAAATATTAATGATAAAGATGATATTTTAAACAACAATGATAAAGATGATATTTTAAACAACAATGATAAAGATGATATTTTATATAAATAAAGTGTATATAAATGAATTTGTAACGATTGCAACGTCTTTTACATAAGATAGACATGAAGAAATTTTAATATTAGAGTTAAGGAACACCTACGGTGTTTAAATAATAATAATTAATTTGAATTTGCCAACTATATTTTGGAAACAAATCATTACTTTGATTTATATCTATATATTTTTTAAAGTAGTATCTACACATTAAAAACCTTTCCCTTTATAACTTCTCTGTGTCATGCACTTAAACATTATTATACATACATATATATTATAAATATGTTACACTTATATACCAACTATGTATCATATTATTTTTTGTAAACTTTTTTTTTCTTCTTTCTGTACACATAATCATTTTAATGTTAAAATATGTAAAAGCCCTTTGGGGCGTTAATAAATAAATAAAACTTTAAACATTTTACATACAAATACAAGTGGTTTACAATTAGACAAATTTGAAATTTTAGAAATTAGAAAAAGTGTTAATAGTCAATTAAATATAATTATTTCATATTTATATTAATATTAAAAATAATTTCCTTTTTTAATTTCTGATATAAATTTGTTTTTCAATGTTTCATAATAATTTTTTATCAACATTTTTGATTAATTAGATACTTTAATCAATTTTTGTTTATGTTTATAATTTTTCTATTCTTACATTATTGTGTTTTATGTTTATCGTATATAATTGACATGATTATTTTTTCGTATTCTGTATATTCCTGATGAAGAAAGCTTCGCTTTCGAAACATGTTGATATGTATATATTAATAAAGTAGTGATTACAAAGTAATTTTTAATTGATTTATCAATAATGACGCCACAAAATGAATACCAACCTTTTGAAGAAATTATTAAATATACTGTTTCCTTAGAGTTAAAATGTTGTAACTACAAAATGGTAATTGTCAGGAAAATGTAAAAAATATAGTTTTTTTTTTACAAAAATATTTTAATTTAAAGTTTAAGGAAATATTCTTGATACTTGAGGAAATATTTCTATTAAATAATAATAATAATAGCTTATTTGAATTAAAATTAACTATAACTAAAATACATGTACAATAAAGTGTACAGTGCATAAAGTACGAAGTGATATAAAAAGGAAAATAGAGAAAAAAAAATAACAGTAGGTGACACGTAAAGAACAGAGATGCATAGTTATAAGCTGAAGTTTCACATAACCCGCCTCACTAGGCTAGCCTGTGTTGAGGCAGTAATTTTGCATGTTATTTTATAATACCTATGAATATATACTTATAATAAAACATGTTCCGTAAATGGTTAAATCAATAACTTATTACAATTTAACTCTAAGCCATCGATATGAAAAATAAATATATGAAACCACTGATAATATAAGTCAGGCAGCAAGCGGAGAGCGGGCGTATTTTTTAAAATTATTATTATTGTACTATATGGAGTAACCAGCGTTACCCGGGTTATGAATTGAGTAATTTTTTCGGGTTGTGATGTGTTACCCCTACCCCTTCCTCTACTAAGTATTTTTCCTCTTATTTGGAACGTCAAGTGTGCAAAATTTTACTAAAAAGTATTAAAATTCTGCATTAAGGGGTGGGAAAGGGAAATGGGCTGATTATTCAAAATCTCATGCAGACAGTGACCTTTTACTTGTTTTGGAGGTCGAGTATGCTAAATTTCATCAAGCTCGGAATAAAACTGCAGATTTGCATAAAAAACAAACAAATGCCGCGCGGGACACCCTTATTTATATATTGTACTAAATGGTTTGAAATAAAGTTTTGAGGTTGTCACGTGTTACCCCTACCCCCATCCCTTCCCCTACGCAGTAATTTTCCTCTTATTTAGAACGTCAATGTGCGAAATTTTGTCAAGTATCAAAATTCTGATTTAAGGGGTGTGAAAGGAGGAAAGGGGTGGTTTTTAGAATTCTCATGTAGACAGTGACCTTTCTCTTGTTTCGAAAGTCAAGGATGCAAAATTTCATTAACATCGGAAAAATACTGTAGATTTGTATACAAAACAAACAAACAAACACCGCCTGCCCGGGACATTCTTATTTATATATAGAAAAATATAGTATCTAATGTTGACGTCATACGCGCAGGACCCCTTTAGAAATACTCATTATTTATAAAGAATCATAATTATTGATACCACGGCGAGAAAAGTTATGAGTTTATAATCAAGGACGTAGGATATAATTATTTGGCAGGCATTTTAAAGCAAACACGAACCTCATCTAAGGACAAACAGGTCGAGGATGCAATGCCCGCTCCGGGAGTTAAATGGATTTGAAAAACGAAGAAGATTAAACAGGTTTAACAAAGGTTTACGTTAACATTTAAAAAAAGATACACTCTATTCAAAAACAAAAATCAAATGTTGAATATCTAATAATTGGATGATTTGTATAGCGCCGTTTTTGTGAAAAATCACGTCAGGGGCGCTGTACAAATATTACTTCCTTTTCTTTATATAATTATTTACAAACAGATACAGAAAAACATACATACCTGGCAGGTCGTTTGAGATGAACACAGTTTTATAAGAAAATTTAAGCTTAGAGAGGATATGATTTTTACAGTTGCTATTTTATCCTTCTTTTCTATTGATGTTGATGAAGATCGGTGGCAGAAGAAGAGTTGGTATTTATTTGAAATATTTATAATTTTTAGAACTGGAGAATATTTATAAGATGACCTTAAAATGCGTAAGAAGTTTTTTTTTGTATACATTTACATTTTTTTAACACAGCATCTTTAGCGCGATGCATCTCTTGGAATCCCGGTGTTGTTACTAATACGACATAATTTTGCATACGGCAGTTGTAGCCTAGCGGCAGAATAAATTTTCATTTTAAATTAGGCGTTTTTCTCCAATCTTTGATTAATCTTCACCGTTTAGAGTAATAAATATTGCACTCACTTATAATAAACATATGTATTGCTTTAATTGATCAAACATACGCATAATTCACTCGTGTATTGTTCCAGAGAAGTAAACAATAAATTTCACAATAGTTCCCTTTTTTTTATATGAATACCCCACAATAGTCCCAACTGCTCCCAACCGTCTGGAGCCAGTGAGACTATGGCATCCCCAATTGGGGAATGTTGTGGGTCTGAAGGTATTGGGGAGGGGAAGGAGAAGGGGAGAGGAAGGCCGGGAAACACCTGGCTATTCAGATCTGGCCACCAAACACGGCTAAAAACCATTTCAAGCAACGTTTCAATTCTGAAAGGTGGTCTTTCACCAGGGCGATACTGAAAGTATCTTCCATTCTGGAAAGGGGGGAAATATGCTACATATTATTTTTGTATGAATTAATTGTGGAACAGCACAAATTAATTAAATAAAATTTACTTGCGCAAGCCGGGATTTGAACCCGCGACCTTCGGATTTGTAGTCGAGAGTCTTACCCCTCGACCATGGAGGCCGTCTATAAAATGAGACGTAAAATTTCCTTAGTGAAAAAAAAAATGAAACTTACCTACGAGAAAAAAGCGTAACCTGCTACTATGAAGACAAACGCATTGCTGAGGAAAGAACTCGAGGAAAATATATCTTGTATAAATAAATATATCGGCACTTCAGTGAAAAATTAGCTTGAGGTTGGACAGAAATTTTTTTACTCCTCGCTTCCATTCTTGAATTTGGATTGGTAAAAGCTCTCAATAGAGTCTGAAGTTATCAACGTTCAAGATTTGCAGTTAACTCCAGCTCCAACGACTGTCATAAGTCAAATTATTTAATCAATATTTTACATTTAAAAAATATGAATGTTCGAAATGACAACTAAGCGTTTAGAAATCGTATTGGCAATACAACTCGCTGTCTGGTCGAAAATCCATGATAAAAAAGGTTAACCGTCAGTTCGCTTGCAGCAAAAACGCATTTCGTTCTAGTCAAGCCAGCGCCGGATTAACCATAGTTGCAGATTATCGCGAAACGAGGACGCTACATTTTCAAAGCCCCTCTACCACCACCTTACTACAACATTTTTTCCAAATTAAGGTAGGAGTATAAAAAAAACTCTGTTTATTATTGACATTTATAATGCAAATCATCAAGCAATGGTATTAACTGGACGCATCAATATGATAAGTAATCTGTACGAACCTTTGCACATGTTCGTAAAGACAAAATTGGCAAATCATAGAGGCAAAGCCAAAAAAATGTGAATTTACACACTAATAAAAACGATTGTAAAACATACGTTTGTTCATCGGAAGGAATTTTAAAATCTTTTAATTTTAATAATGTACACCGAACTGTGAATATTATGAGCACCTACATTGAGTAGCATTTTAACCGCTCGTCCTTTGGGTTATTATTAAAAAAAAACATCGTTTTTTTTCATTAGATTTTGCAATAGCAATACGTGACTAGTGACGATACTTGCATGGGAGAGACGAAAATACCCGAACACATCCGTTAGCTTCGGCTGACCTCGAAATACTAAACGAGGTGACGCAGAAACAAACTTGACGTATACGAATATTTTATGAGTTACGGGTATAGCTTTTTTTTGTACCTGAACGTACGGGATACGGCTTGTTGTATTCGGGCGATAATATAACGGACGTATCACGTACGTTCGTATGGGTAGGGCGGTTAAAGTAATAAACGTAGATTGAAACGGTTCCAAAAATGATTGCATAAGTATTTAAGTGAATGTCTATAGCGGGCACACATAGGTATTACATATTGTCATGATAATTAATTGATACCAGATTCATAGTTATGGGGCAGCAGGCAAATGAAAAAATATGTAAAAATGCAGTTTTATGGGAGGGCATTTATACTTATACAAAATACTTTTAGTCCGGTCCTGATCGAAGACTCGGCGCCGAAATATTACCCCCATCTGAATGAGTCTCATGCATTTGAATGTTAATCCGGTTAATTCCAACACGTAAAAAACAGTATACTGCCGTCATTGTGTCTAAAATAATTACATGAGTACATACGTCAGACTAGAAAAATAGTTAATACAACTCTCACATTGGTCATAATTGGTTTTATTCGGGTAATTGCGGCTTGTATTAGTATGTGATTAAATTTAACTAAAAGTGCTTTGCGGATTGAAATCGCACATGAAACTGATGTGTTTATTTTGCCTTGAAATACTGTGATGTCATACCTGTAACTAACTATAAAGAATTTAAACATACTCGTCTTAATGGGAAACTAAACACGTAACTGAGATAATAAAACGATGCAATTACACATTCATGTATTCAGTAAATTTAATGGTGAAATGTAAAAGATTGAGCGGAATTATGTAGACATTATCAGTACGGAAGTCCAGTTATTTTTTTTAAATCAATAATTACGTTCTAACTATAATGCCAATAGTTTTTAAAGCTAGTTTTCATTGATAACATAATCGTTTAAGTTTCAATTTTTCAAAGCCCTCTAAAACGCACGAAATCTATGGTCGGTCGGTTTTGAGGTTAGAATGTCAAATGTCAAAACAAGGATGAGCTATACCGTACATAATTTTATATTGTCTTCATAGTGCACCATAACTAAACACAAGTAATAAAATTATGAACGTATTTAGAAACTATAACTCTAAGAATAATAATAATATTTAGAATAGCATTGTCATATTTTCCGAAATTACCAAATTCGTGTTTTATTTGTCTTTTAATTTCTCTTTACTGTTCGTTTTCTTTAGGGTAGGTACAGCTTTTCATCCTTTATGAACACCACACCGCTGCACGATAGATAATTTATTTATTTTTAGAAATTTAATGTAAATCAAATTTTAATTAATTTCAAACTAATTCAGTTTTACCGGTAATAAATAATTTTAAACATCGTCCAAATTAAAATTGGGTGGGAGTAAATAAAATCATATAAGTAAATTGTCGAAATATGGATTAACCACAGTCTTAAAATGACCTTGAACGCCAAAATAGATGTCACAATAATAAAAACTGAAATACATGCAGAACTTAATATTGAATTTGATTTTCATTAAATTTCTAAAAAAATTAAATGGAGTTCTACGAATTAAACACAAAAACAATTAATAAGTAAATTATTATGAATATTTTTAATAGGTTAAGTAAGATCCTATATAAACCGTAAATGTGATACGTACAAATATTATAAAAGGTCAACAACTTTACAAGGCTGCGGTTTGTGATTTTATCACCTAAATACCGCATTACATAGGTTATTTCATATTGTGGGCTTTTCTAATAAGTAAATAAATAAGGAATTCCAGTCAAATCTTTCAATTTTTTTTATCAATAATGAAGTTCAAACTTAAATACCAGTATATTTCGTTTTTTTAGTTTTCATGGTTAAAATAATTTTCAAAGTTTCAATTTTTCAAAGGCCGCCTAAATATTCCAAATCTATGGCCGGTCGGTTTTGAGGTTAGAATGTCAAATGTCAAAACAAGGATGAGCTATACCGTACATAATTTTATACTCTATTCATAGTAAACCATAACTAAACATAAGTAAAAAAATTATGTACCTTTTTAGAAACTAACTCGAAGAATAATAATAGTATTGACCATTAACATTACCATAATATCCGTATTGATAATTGGTTTGATCATGAATACTCTTATTTCTTTCATGAATAATAGTTGTTTATATTTAACAACAATTATAGATCTTAAAGTCACCCAAATTAAGTTAAAATTTCGCCAAAACTAAAAAAATACATATTTAAAATACAAAACAAAATCGAAAAATTATTTTTTTCATACTAATCCTAAAACAGGATGCTCACGTGACGTCAGATGTTCCAAATATAATGGTACCAACATAACAAGATGTTTTGATAGGCTGATTTTTTATTTACTTTTAAATAACGATTTATAAATTCTACGTATAATAAAAAAAGTTATATATTCAGAATCGGCGTTTGCTGATCTATATAAATATATTTTTAAGTCATTACAGTTTTCACTGGAGTTCCTTATTATTAACTAACTAACCATCACGCCGTTTCCCCGCAGGGGTAGGCAGAGAGGACAGAACTCCAAACAACTCGATCTTGGCATACACTTCTTGCTTCATTTACATTCGCACAACGCCTCATACATTCTCTTCTGTTATTCCGACTTCTGACATGGCCCGACTCAAGTATTTGATTCACTTGATAGTGCCATGTCTTTCTCGGGCGTCACCGGCTTCTTCTTCCATTCACATTCGCGTCATACATTCTTCTTAAACTCCTTTATTCGTTCATTTGCTCTACATGCCCGAACCATCTAAGCGTCCCTTTCTTAATCTTCCCCATTACGCTTACTTGTTATTGAAACTTAAATATTTCAAAATTGCGCCACATAAATATAAAACGTAACGGTACTATGATCAGTTGGCAACAATGCTTATTTCGCATTATATTTTGAGTTAACATTTTATTCAAATCAATTTATTCAATTCAATCACAACAACTTTGTTACTCAATCGTTACAGAGGGTAATTTACTTTACAAATATACCAACTAACAATACCCCAAGACACAATCTAAACATTAACTAATTAAATCAAGTTTATTTTGTACTTATCTCATGTTTTGAAGTGTTTAAATCATCGTGTGAAATAAGCTAGAAGAGCGTTTCCCAAACGATGGGTCGAGATATATGATATCAGTGCAGAATCCTGTAAAACCATATATAATATAATGCCATAATAATTGTTGCCTGATATTAATTATTGCATCGGTATTTGGTTCTCGGCAAAAGAGGATTTTCGAATATTTAATTAACAGTTTAGCAAAACAAAGCCATGACAATAATTTTAAGACGAAACACATATTCAAAAATTAAAAACATGTTAAAGGATCTAAACGTGTCTTTAAAAAGACGTGTACTTAAATGCAATACCTAGCTATTCCTTTTTAAATGTTTAACGGAAAAAGAAGAAAGAAAGAAATAAGACTTCCCCTTCAAAAGAAGTCAAAATCACAGAATGCATTACTTCATAGAACGGTGAAGATCTTCCAATAAATACCGACAAATATAAAAGAAGAGGAAAATGTGTTTAAATTTAAGAAAGAAGTGACGAAATATAAGTGAAATATATTTTTTGTAATTTGTAATGTTTAATTTTATTATGTATCTTGTAACTATAATTTATTTATTCTTAAATTTAAAAAAACTAAAATATTAGCCACTCATCTCACTAGCAGTCCTGTGTTGAGATGAGCGGCTTTACAATTTTAGTGACGCGATATATTATAATATATAGATATATATTTTTTTAATTGCCAATATATTTTTGTTTTATTATGTTATATGTTTATATTAGAATATATGTAACCATTGTACATATGTAATACAGGATGATTACAAAAAAAAAGATTCAATTTCGCACATTTTCCTCTAATACGCGCGGTCGGCCCGGGATTTTTCCTTTACAGAGATATCCAGTTTGCTTAAATTGGTGATGCCAACGGCAAATTTTAAAATGGGGACGAAAGGTACGCTGCACCAAAGTTACCGACAGTTTTGCACAACTTAGGAACACAGAAAACCTTGTGCTGCATAGTAGCCATTTAACACAGAGCATATTATATTAATGTTTTATTTTACCCATAGACGATACAAATTTGAGTGGGTCACAAAGGAGAGAAATATAAAATGGCCACGGAAAAAGTTTGGGAAACACGGAGCTTAAAGATCAACCAAGGTAAGCGAGATCGCTTACTTCGTAGCCACTGAAGAGAAAAACCGATAAAGGTGTGTCGTGAGCGTGTCCGTGTGCCAGAAGTAAACTCAATTTTTTTTTACTTCTGGTGAGCATGATCGAACATTTCCATATACCGGAATTATATATTGAACAAATTATCAATTTAATTGGCCTGCCTGAGATTAGGAGTGGAAAGGTTTTATGCACATCAGTTTTCTAACAAATTGGTAGACCTGAAAAATTCACGTTATTTTTGGGAACAGGGGTGATATTTTTCGACGAAATTTACGTTATTTTTGGGAAAATGGGATTATATAAACGGTGGTATTTTGCAATAAAGTGGTGTTATGTTCCCTCTTTAGTATTTTGCAACAAAAGTAATGAAAATTATTTTTTATGTTTTTATTTATAGATTTTTTTTTTTTAAATATTATTTTTAAAATTGAAAAAAACACAGTAAGCATGTTTTCGGCATGAAGTTAGCCGGCGTGCGCAAGTAAATTTTATTAAATTGATTTGTGCTGTTTTACAATTAATTAATTTAAAAATAATATATATAATATTTGCGCATGTTCCAGAGTGGAAGATACTATCAGTATCGCCCTGGTGAAAGACCACCATTCAAAATTGAAACGTTGCTTGAAATGGCTTTTAGCCGTGTTTGGTGGTCAGATCTGAAAAGCCAGGTATTTCCCCACCTTCCTCTTCCCCTTCTCCTTCCGCTCCCCAATACCTTCAGCCGCACAAAATTCCCCAATTGGGAATGCCATAGTCTCACTCGCTCCAGACAGTTGGGACTTTTGTGCGGTATTCATGTAAAAAAAAACAGCGTTCCATTTTATGGCTATTCAAGCTTGTCAAAACCATAGACAAAGAAATATTTAAAAGTACAATTTTGAACGTGAAAATGGTTTTCGCGTAAAATTTTTCAGTTCTCCACAAATTGGTAAAGATCATTCTTCCGGGAGTTATCTGTTCGGTGTGCGTTGTGTTCATCGTTACTTTGTAAGTTATTTGATTCGAACAAATATTAATTAAAATTACAAACGTTTCGGTGGATATTTTTTTTAGGAAAACAATTTTCTGACAGGACAAAGGCTTGAATTTTTAATATGTTTACGATGTCGACCGGTATAACCTTTGCGCCTCGGAACGTCCGCTGGGAAATTCTAGTATCAAATGTCTAAAATCTCTTGGAAAATACTTCGGTTTGTATCAATGCGGACGCAAACAACTCGATTATTAAGTCCGCAAATCTCGTGGGGAAGTCGAAATGTTAAGAAATCAGAAACCAAGATATTATATTACTATATTAATTCAAGAAACGTAGATTATACCAGTTTGACAATCGAAAAAAATTAGGGGGGGGTTTCAAAGCATTATTAAAAAATAATAATGTTGACCATACAGCAGAAATCCGATCGTGTGAAGTAGCAAAAACGCTCTAACGGTAAGCTCTGGGATTATGAAATTTACAGTTTTTTTTCTGTGTTGAATTTGTAGGTCAACCCAAATATTTCCAGCTAGCAACGCCACTTCATATATTTTATTCCTAAAAATTTCCTTCAAAAATTATTGTATACACATCAGAACATCGTGTTCATGGTAGGACTCTTGAAATTAATTAAATGTGTAACAATACATATTAGTACTCCCTCTCTAAACACGAGAATTTCTCAATTAGGGAGATATTAATTTAAAAAAAAAAAAACTAAAATGATTATATAAATAAATAAAAAATATTAAAAAAAAACATTTTTAATACTTACATACACACTGTTATTACCATGTAAACAATGTTGTTAATTATATATAATAATTTTTTTTTTTTAAACTGTCAAGACAATAAGCTGTTTGCCCCATACCATTTATTTATATAAATACGTCGCCCACAACACAAACAGGCGTATCTAATATTTATTAGCAACTTTTCAGGAGAAAAAAAAGTGCTTTTGCTCTCCTGACTCCCAAATTCTTATAAGTTTTAATACATGTTTCGATAATGGAATAAAGAAACATATTCAATTAAAACCCCATTAGCGAAATATTTAATAAAACGTACAAGAATCCGGCAAAAAAATGTTTATTGGCCCTCCTGGAAATTAGCTAAATATGAGATACGCCTGTTTGTGTTGAGGGCGACGATATAATTCTATTGTTTAATTATTTAAAAAAAAGAATTCGGATAATGTGTGTCGAAAAGTGGGGTAGTAACAACAAGTTAATTTTAAAACAAGAACATTAAAAAATATTCGATTTAATGTTAATTCATTTTACCTGACAATAAAATGTGGACATTTAATAATGTGGAAATTTTTTTTTCATTATTATGGCACCACCAAGAAATATGTTCTACACATAAAAAATTTTTCATATTCGATTTCGACATTTCGTTTTGAAGAAACAATCCAAAACAACATAATTAATATATTAACGTTTTTTCTTCATTTATAATTTCGATCTGGGAATTGCATTTTGTTTTATTTTGATGCAACGTCTAATAAATGGGTATTTAGATGCAAACATTTCAGTGTTAAATAAAAAAATAAAAATTTACTTGAAATTGTCTTAGAATATGATGTTGAATAATATCCTTTCAGAAGAAACACTAATTTCTAAATATTTGGGTTAAAGAAAAAATGTGCAGTTGGATCATTGTTTTTTTTAGCTTACTTTAATTTTCCTATGAGCCATCTTGGTGATGTCATTTAAAACCTTTTCAAAGATCGCAGCGCCCTTAGTGTTTGTCTACTGTAAATGTCAGACTGTACTGACATCGACAAGTACCTACCTAAAGATCTCTGTATATATATATATATATATAAAATCACTGTTTGTCTGTGTCCTCGATTTTCTCGAAAATTACTTGACCGGTTTCACCGAAAATAGCAGTTTGTTCTTATTAGTGCCGAAAAGGTTTGGAGAGTAGTTTGAATGAAATCCAATATGTAAAACTGTTACTATATTTACTAACGTTTTAAAATTAGTATGAAAAACATTGAACCCGCCATGTTGTATTGAGGTTAACCCATAGACATACCACTCTGGTTAGACACATATTACTTATTTAAAAGAAGGTTTGTTTGGGTAGAATATTTAAAAAATGGAAAACACAAGTAGGTACCTACTTAAGAACTGTATTATTTAGATATGTTTAAGAAAAAATAAATGTTTGGAATGAAATAAAAATTTTCAACTGAACGTTTCTTTGTTTAGAGATAGTAATAGTCGTCACAAGGTATTACTTTCGCTGTCAAATCAATCATGTCACCCAAACGACAAGCAACAATTCAGAACTTCATAACTTTATTAAAAAAAAAAAAACAACAGTGTCAAGGTAATATGTATTTCTTTCGAAACGAAACAGACTGCACGGGATATTATGTACAAACACACCTGTTTCTAATAATCAAATTAAATTCATAGCAATATAATACGTATTACAATGTCGGGTAAATCAAACCATTATACAAAAGAGAAATCTTATCTCAAAATATACGCCTCAAATGAGATAAACAGCGTGCTTTGAGATGATCAAAAAATTATCTGAAGGCACGCGGCAGGTTTAAAGGCAAACATTACACAACCATTCAAATCATTGCAAAGTTGAACACATCGAAAATGATCCCAACGCTGAGAGCTCCATTGTAACCATAGAGGTATATAAATAGAGTTTACGTTCCTAGCATCACTCTAAAAAGTTGTTCCCACGCGTGAAATGCGAAGGGGGTGAAGCGGCTTTCGATGTAGCCCAAACCCTTCCGACCGCGAACGAACGGAGCGCACCGCCGCGGCTCGGAGTATTTCTTACTGGCGGGGTGTGTCGACTCGATATGCTCTTTGTAAAACAGATGAAAGGTGACAGCGTGGCTTTTTCTATTCTCTTTATTTTTCATGTAATCATTTTACAATAATATTTAGAGATCCATACCCGGCGAGCGCTTGTAATCGACTGAAGCCCGTGTTATCTCAATGTAGCCAAATGGCCTCATTTATGCGGCCCATATTTCGAACGCCGATGTTTACTCTATTTATAAACCTCAGTGGTTGTAACCTCCATTTCCGTGCGTCGTTTATGAAAACATCGGAGAAATTATCATGGATTTATTAATAATTATTGATTTTTTTTCAATGCTCTATCTTATCACTAACTAACTAGACAATCCGTTATTACTACTTATGGCTAGCAAACTGCATTCACCAACTCATCGATATGTAATCCCAAACTATATGTACAATGCATTTGACCAATGAACACGATGTCGCGTTAAAATATATATGTTATTCATTTTATGTACAGGCAGATAATATTATTATACAGGACAATTAGAGGTACGATATGTCTCTAGCACAACTGTGATTTTGTCAACATTTGATTGAGTTATTGATTTTGGAGTTTAAGTTTCAAATTATACTAAAATGGGAGTAAAAAGGGCATTCTTAAAAAAAATTATCCGAGTGCCGCACAAGCGTCCCAACTGCTCCCAACCGTCTGGAGACAGTGAGAGTATGGCATCCACAATTTGGGTATGTTGTAAGGCTGAATGTGGTGGGGAGTGGTAGAAGATGGAAAGAGAAAGGCGGTAATGTACTTGGCTATTCAGATCTGGTCACCAAACATGGCTAAAGCCAATTCAAGCAACGTTTCGATTCCGAATGGTGGTCTTTCACCAGGGAGATACTGAAAGTATCTACAACTCTGGAACGTGCCAACAGTTTACTGAAAAATAAACATAGATTAGCGTTACTGACACTTTTTATAAATCTTTTACATTTTTCTAATTAAATATAAGTTAAAAATACGAAGAAAAAACAACAATCGGAGAACCAAAAACCATTTGAAGCTCGCTCTATCGTTTGGACTAACAGTATATAAGTTTCTACGGGGGTAGTTATTAATTATTACGTATAAATCAGAGAAAAGCCTGTAAAATTTAAAAATCATTTAAGGTCTTAAACTCGTACACAATTTCGTCGATTTTCTTTTTTTAGCCGGTAAGTAAATTAGTTTTCTTGACGAACGTGTTAATGGCGATAGTCTTCGGCGTCGATCTGAGTGTCTGTACAATACAAACATTGCGGGTCACGAATAACCTGACAATATTTGAAAATCTCCTACTACCATCACGCTAAGCGGAAAATGTTGCTTGTGACGTGATGTAGGACTTAACCAGTCGAGGAATAGAACTCACGACGCGTGGGTGGGACCCAGACGCGATGCCAACTCAGCCACTGACCGGTTATTACAAATAATGAACTTCCATGTGAACCAATCATAATATTTTGTTTGTTATGTAGTTAACACACATTGAGTAAATATTGTATTTTTTTTAAATGGCATCATACGCGTCACTTCTTTTACCATTTCTTTAAATGAACCTCCGAAAATCGACGAAATATAGGTAATTTACAATGGCGTGCATTGATTTGTGACGGCTGTGCGTAGTTTTTCTAGTTAGCGGATGAATTGTGGCATTGAATATGGCTATTTAATGATATTGCTAAAAAGTTCAGATTTGTTATATATAAACGATTGAAAGAAATTTTAAAAAAATATTGACAATTTTAGGGAAAAATATGTTTTGATCATAAAATATTTAATTTTCTTTAATTGTTAGTTTTTCATAGGCACAGCTTTTCAGCCTTTATGAACTGCACGCCACTGGTAATTTCAAAATGTAAATATCATAGTAAAAAATAAGGGATAGATGTTTGAACCCTTCGTCACATTTCGCAAAGTCATAAATCGTCGATTAGCGCCATTTTGAAAGTTTTGATAGTTTTCATTCCAAATAATAGTTTCCGCTAAACGACTGATTCTCACCCCGTTACAGCGTTTGATCTAATTTTGACCATCCGACAAGCGTAACAGCGCGACCGTCGTGCATTTCGTCTACTACTGTAGTGTTTTAGAATCCACGAACAGAGAACTGATAGGAAAGCAGGCTTTTGAAATATGAACCATTTCTCGGAATACTTTTTGCAACAAACTGGTGGGCAGTAAACAAGTTCTTTAGAGTTTTTTTCGGTATTCGTTAATCCGATGGCGAAATGAAAAGAACTCGGTTGTTTATCTGAAACTCGGGACCTTTTCAAATGTCACGACTCGACCTGTGTTTAATCCAATAGTCAATTAATAATGATCCTTTAAATATTCATTGATTATATATTATAAATTGATTGACGTCCATCAGAAACTCACGTGGAAGGTTCTATTTTGAAGCGGATGCAAACATTAAGCTTCCTTCATACGCGACGGCGATCAGAATGTGATTAAACGCAGACACGGGCCGAGGAATTGGAACCCATTATTTAAAATGGAAACTGTCAAAAAAATCAAATGTCGCTCATCGTCGATTTATGGCGATATCAAAAATGTAACGGGAGTTCCAACAACTTACCTAGGTCTAAATTTTCTAGAAATTAATTGATGTTGCAAAATATTTATAAATTATATAAAGAAAAATGTCCAGGGCGGGCGGTATTTGTTTGTTTTGTATACAAATATACAGTTTTATTCCGAGCTCGATGAAATTTTGCACACTTGACTTTCGAAACGATGGGAAGGTCACTATCTACATAAGCTTTCAAAAAACCACTTATATACACCCTTCCCCCTTTCCCTCCCCTTAAAGCAGAATTTTGGTGCTTCTTGATGAAATTTCACATACTTGACGTTCAAAATAAGAGAGGAAAACTACTGGGTAGGGGTAGGGGTAGGGGTAATACATCACAACCTCAAAACATTCCCAAAACATTCCCCGGGCAACGCCGGGTACTGCAGTTAGTATTCTGATAAAGTAATTAGTAGTAGTACCTAGTTACCACTCGGATTTGATCAAATTTCAAAACTTTTATGTCGGAGCCTATTTTTCATTTTTCAATGAACAATTGAAAAATATACAACAAAAAATATGATGTCTTTTCATATTTTTTGGACAGAAAAGTTAACTTCTCAAAGATCCACAGCTCGAGACGAAAATGAAGTTGCGACAAATTAGACAGAAGAAGTTGTGCAAATTTCATGACGCTAGAGCTCACCGCAAGCGAGTTTTTATTGAAAGGTGAACAGATTACCGCTTTACTGGCAAACAGTGAGTGCGAATTAAGAGGCAGCACTCGAAATAGCGCTAAACGACACTTTCTAGATGTGTAATACAAGCAACACCAGTGATAATTTGTCTGTAATGTGAAAACATATAATATTTTAATTTTTTTTTATCGTTTTCTGTGAGTAAAATTCTTTAGGCGATGAAATGGGAAGTAATGCAAAATCGTGTGTTTTCGGTTTAAGTATTTGATGCCCAAGAAATATCATAGATCATTTAATTAAATACTGCAAGTAGAACACATCTTGGCCTTTCGTATAATCGTCCAATTTTTTGGTGTCTTTTTATAAGCCTAGAAAAATGTTTAAATCGCAAAATCTCCTACTCACGAACCCCTTTTTCCGATATTGTCGTATTGTTCATTGTGGCAAATTAAGTTTTTTAGAATATGACTATACCACACGTCACATCTCCTTCCCCTTGTCCTACTCGGGTCGGGGACCCATCGCATCGACAAGGCGCCTCCAGGCGTCCCCGTCCTGTGCTACGTCAACGGCATCCGTTCATAGTAGGTCCAGCCTCTCCTCGCACAGTCTCTGGAGTTGCTTCTCCCACCTGTGTCTGGGGCGGCCCACTGGACGAACTGTACATATTCTTTTAAATTCTATGAAATACATACTAAAAAGATGTGCAGTTTGAAAACCAGTGAAGGCCTTCTTGAACGTTTTACCAGTTCCAACATGTATTTCACATAGAACTTAAAAACTTACAGTTTATAGACACTTTCCTAAATACCCGTATAGGATTTACATATAAACATTGGTAGTATTGCTTGTGTTAGCAGACTACAAATTGTGTATTTTTAAGTTCTGACAGAGGACGAAATTATATACGCATTATTCACACAACAAAATACTGCTATTGCGGTAGGTACCTACATAAATAAATTACGTTCAAGTCAATATTACAGTGCGTTGAAAAAAACTGCTGCCGACTACCGTAACTTTATGGGGCACTGTACTGTCCATTTTTTGTGAAGTAGTCAGTCGTTTGTTTTGCTCATTATGTATATGCAAATTTGCCCCAAAATATCATTATAATAACATGTGCGACTAAAGAAATCATTCTCTCAAGTTGCTGTGAGTAGGATTGGGTACCTACTCAAAAAATGAATATATTATTTATTTGGCGTAGCAACTTTTTGTGGTCTTCCCCGATTTTATCATTGGCAAAAAAGAATAAAATTAGACCTTAATTTATGCGGACGCGAGCGGAAAACCCCATTACTTGTTTTGTTTACGCATTCCACAAAAACAACAATAGAAAAAATATAACCATAGCTCATCGGTACAAATTTAATTATACATTATTTCTTTTAAACAAGTAATTTCACACCTGAGAGCATTCTCGCATCTATTTTTAGGATATCGTATCTAGTGATGGACATAATCGAAATAGGCTCTCAATTTCGAAACATTATAAGGTAGATACCTATTTAGATACGTACCCGTTATCCAAAATCACTTTGAATAGTGTAGGTTAAATGGTTTAGGTATATTTCTCTTTAATATTTTTTTATTTTTTTATTAAAAAACCTTTGTAACTTTTTCCAATTGTTTATTTTCCATCGGACCGGTTTCACCCGATCACGAGCATCTTCAGACTGGTACAATTAAAACTAAATATATGGTATATATATCATCTATGTGAGGAGTGAGTCCCATTGCTATCTAATATTGTTTTTATTAATGATTTGAATTGTTTTTTTTGCTGACGGTACTGTTTTACAATTATATTTAAAACTACCTTCGGGTCGATGTATTGCCTCCTAGAAGACGGATTACACTGTGTTTGTTTATTGAATCTATGGTTTTTTTTTAATTATAGAATGTCATTCGTGTCAGCTTTTATTTAAACAGATGATGAAAGCAAGTTATTTCTGGTTCAAGTTATAAATAATAAAAAAAAAACATTATTAGAAAGCAATTGGACTCACTCTGACATAGATTCTAAATACTCGTATACCATAGATTTAAGTTTAATTGCGCCAGTCTGAAGATGTCCGTGATAAATAAAATCATGTTAATACTTTTATTTATCACGGAAAAGATTAAACCTTACTTAAGGATTTTTATTTTACAATCCTAAAACATTAAAGTTCCTCAGATACAGAAAGATGCTTCGAAAACGGAATCTTCGATTATCTACCAATCCTAACATTTTCGAAATTATACCGGAAAATCTCCAATTTCTTCATATCAAGAGGAACAACAAATATACAATTTTTCAAATGATAAAACATCGAGGGGATGATTTATGGAAGACCTTGGTAAGTTCATGGTAGTACTGTTGAAATTATTAAATGTGTAACAATAAATATCAATACCCCCTCTCTAAACACGAGAATTTCTCAATTGGGGAGGTATTAATCTTTAAAAAAAAGAAACTAAAAGGATTATTAAATAAATAAAAAAAACATTTTTAGTACTTAAATACACACTATTATTACCATTAAACAATGTTCTTAATTATGTATAATAAATATCTGAAAAAAAAACAACCCTACCCTTACCAATGATTTCTGACCTTATTTGGAGTAAAAAATTTAAATAAAACTTTGGTCTCCGACTACATTTTTTTTATTCACCTAAATATTTTTAGTAGTTATTTAACAGGTAGGGTCGAGGTGAGGGATTGGACGGTTACTCGGCCGAGTGATCTGTGATGACATTTTTTTTTTATGTAAAAATCTACAAAAAATGTCACCTGACCAAATTACCTCATGAATTCGAAACTTCCGCGACTTTCACCAGTATTAATCCAGGACTGAGGGGTAAAGATTGCCCCGATGACAGCCAAACTCCAATAAAAGAGGTCATCATATTCAATCAATTTTTAGAATCCAAGTACATCGATTATTTCGAAATGGATATTTGAATTATCATCACTATGCTTTAGGTTCAAGGTTCTGAGTTAAGTGACATCATAAATTAGTCAAAATCATATCATTTTTTAATGACAGGTTTACGATTTGGTTAGATAACAAAATTAGATAATTCGTAGTCCACAACACAAACAGGCATATCTTATATATAGCAAATTTCCAGGAGAGCAAAAACAGATTTTTTTACCGGATTATTTACATGTTTTGCTAATGGGGTAAAGAAAAATGCTTAATTAAAACCATATCAGCGAAACATGGAAATGTATAAGAATCCGGCAAAAAAAATTGTTTTTGGCATCCCTTAATTAATTTGTGATGTTTCACAATTTATTCATTTAAAAATAATATGTAGTATATTTGCGCACGTTCCAGAGTGGAAGATACTTTCGGTATCGCCCTGGTGAAAGACCACCATTCAGAATTGAAACGTTGCTTGAAATGGCTTTTAGCCGTGTTTGGGGACCAGATATGAATAGCCAGGTATTTCCCCACCTTCCTCTTCCCCCTCTCCTTCCCCTCCCCAATACCTTCAGCCTCATAAGATTCCCCAATTGGGAATGCCATAGTCTCACTGGCTCCAGACGGTTGGGAGCACATGGGACTCTTGTGGGGTATTTATATAAAAAAAAAAATTCCCTGAAAATTTGCTTAATGTGAGATACGCCTGTTTGTGTTGTGGGCGACGAATTCATTGGTATTGTAAGGTAGGTGGTACAGGTAAAAAAAAAAGACAGAATTACTAGTATTGACAATAACAAATTCATTTTTTCCCCGAAACGTTATACGTATTATTATTATACAGGGTGCTAAGAGACGTACCCGACTTACCAATGATTTCTGACCTTATTTGGAGTAAAAAAATGTTAATAAAATTTTGGACCCAGGAAAAAAAAAAATTATTCACCTAAACACATTTTCAAAAGTAGGTATTTGACAGGTGGGGTCGAAATGTGAAATATTTTACAAAAAAATCTACAAATATGGTCAGGAATCACTGGTTAAAAGTAAGTCAGGTATGTCTCTTGACACCCTGTATGTCTTGCATTCGTCGCTAATAATGTTTTTGTACTGCATGTTTTTATAATTCCACGAATCAATTTCGAGTATTATAAATATAACAGATAGTTTGTCGTGATTTATAGTTAAGAGTTTTTTGCAACTACTACCTATTCCACGAAATTTATTTAAATAGTTTTTTATCGAGAAATTGATTTATTGCATAATACGAATAACACATGGGTCAGGAGTTCAAAATAATTATACAATTTAAAACTCGCATAAAACTAATATTATTTATATGATTCTTAACCAATTTAAAAGGGGGAACATTATAATACGGTGCATAGTTTGGTGTAGTGGTGGGCGAAGCGGCTCGGTTTAGTGAGCCGGATCACTAAATCAGCTCTCTGTAAAGACAATCCACATGAAAACTGGACGAATAAAGTATCGTGTAAGAGCGTCTAAGATCGTCTTTAGAAGGGCCAAGGGAGTGAGGGAGAGGGCATGGTGCGGGGGGACGCGAACCGTCGTTCAATCGAGCCGGATCACCGAACCGGTACACTACAAAGAGCTGATTTAGTGATCCGGCTTACTAAATCGAGCCGCTTCGCCCACCACTAGTTTGGTGTATTAGATAAATTCCAATATGCTAAGCAATAACTTTTAACCTTGATACAAAAGTTATAAAGAGGATGTCCGGTCTAAAATAAACTAGTGAGAAAAATATATAAAGTGTTCTCATAATTTAACAATGAAATTACCTTACAGAATAGACAATCCATTATCACAATTATTTTCTCAGCAAATCGGTTCAATGGTAATAAATCACTTTAAGCACCATAAAAATTGGAATTGGGTGGAGGTAAATAGAATCATATAAATAAGTCGTCTCAAAGTGGCCCTGAACGCTGAAACAACTGTCACAATAATAAATTAAAAAATACTTGCAGAACTTAATAATAACATTATTAAATTTGATTTACATTCAATTTAAAAAATAAAATAATTAAATGGTTCTACGAATTAAACACAAAAACAATTAAGAAATTACGAGTTTGTTCAAAAGAAAAGGTGAATTTTCGCGGACTGTGTACATTCGATTATCGATTTTTTTTGTTATGTTGGTACACACATGTTTATCATATGTTAGCATTATCAGCCATTTTGGATTAGTGGTTTGTTTTTGACAACTGGAAGGGTTAGTCACGTTTTTGTGTGTTCTTCGATTTTTTACTTTTGAAAAAAATGGATCAAAGAACATGTATTAAATTTTGCGTTAAAAATGGAATAAAGTGCACTTAAAATGTTGACTGTGGCATTCGGCGAGTCTACTTTGTCTCAAAAAGGTGTTTATAAGTGGTACAAGTGCTTTACAGAAGGCCGAGAAGATGTTAATGATGATGAGCGTTCTGGAGTTCATGCCATGCAATTTTCTCAGATGTTTTGGACATGAAACGTGTGGCAGCGAAGTTTGTTCCGAAATTGCTAAATTTTGAGCAAAAGCAATGTTGCATTAGTATCGCTCAGTAGTTGTTGAATGACGTCAACGACGATCCAGATTTGCTCAAAAGGGTCATAACTGGTGATGAAACGTGGGTATATGATTATGACGTCGAAAACAAGGCCCAATCATCCCAATGGAAGCGGCCAGAAGAGCCAAGACCGAAAAAAGCACACCAAGTTCGATCAAATGTGAAGGTTTTGCTCACTGTTTTCTTCGATTACAGTGGCTTGGTGCATCATGAGTTCTTGCCAACAGGTCGTACGGTTAATAAGGAATACTATAAGGAAGTTATGCAACGTTTGCGTGAAGAAATACGGCTCAAACGATCGGAATTGTGGAAAAACAAATCATGGATTTTGCATCACGATAATGCACCAGCTCACACATCAATGCTTGTTCGTGATTATTTGGCCAAAAACAACACCGTAATCATGCCCTAAATCATCGATTTATTAAAAATATATATATATTGAAAACTGCACCATCCTGGTGAAAACGGCTATCTTTGTAACCGCCCTATACTAAACGTCCAAGCAGGCCATATATTACTAGATGTAAATTAGTAGAGCGCAGCAATCAATAATTCCCACAAAAACGTCGCGCGGACGATTTCATCAATTTAATTAAAATGTACCACAATGGTTATTCGAAGTGCATTCCATTGTAGCGGCATAACACGCGGCAGTCATTTCCGCAAAAGTCACAAAAGAAAATCCGCGACATAATTGCATTTATACTTCGAAGCCGAGGCTTCAATGTCATGGCCGCGGAGCGATTCCGATCTAAATATGCAAATGATGGATGTCCCATGTACCAGTACACGAGGGGTGCAGGGGAACAAAGGGGAGATAATCCTAATAATAACAACATTCAATTTATACAGTGTAATTAAGTAATATTTCACCTCGAGTGCGCTATACTCCATAAGTCTAGAACATAGATTGGCAATAAAGGTCTAGTCTAGAACATAGATTGGCAATAAAGGTCTAGAACATAGATTGGCAATAAAAGTCTAGAACATAGATTGGCAATAAAATTGTAGATATTTAATAAAATTGAACTTTTTTTTTCATTACTATGGCAATACCAAGCTACTCACTATTTTTTGAAATTTTATTCCTCACATTCAAATGTATTTAAAAAAATATTTTTTTCAATTATATTTTGTTTTTATTTTGATTTATCTAACATCTAACGCATGGTTATTTCGATACATACATTTCATAAATACAAAAAATCGTCTTTTCCGTATAATTATCTTCCTTGTAAAGCTTTAAATGAAATATTTCTTTTAGTTTACATAAAATTCTCTTAGAATGTGATGTAGAATCATCTCCTTTCGAAAAATACCACTAATTTCTGAGCACCGTTTGGTTAAGGCGATCCACCGGCTAAAATTCTAACGAAATCACACGCTCCTTATGCAGGTGGCGACAAGGTTGAAAGTCCCGCTTAACACCGGCCGCTTGTTTCGATTTACGCAAAAAAAACCATCAGCAAAACGCGTGTTTTATTCTATTCTGTAAAGCTCTGACATAATTATTGAAATGTTTTACGGTCATATTCTAAAAAACTTAATTTACCACAATGAACAATACGACAATATAGGAAAAGGGGTTCGTAAGTAGGAGAGTTTGCGCTTTAAACATGTTTTTAATGTCTGATACTTTATTTTTTTCTGGGCTTATAAAAAGACACACTAAAAAATTATACCGTTATAATTATTATAAAAAATTAATTATTAAAATTAATTATGTATAAAAAAAAACGGTTATACGAAAGGCCAAGGTGTGTTCTACTTGCAGTATTTAATTAAATCATCTACGATATTTCTAGGTCATCAAATTCTCAAACCGAAAACACATGATTTTGTATTAATTCCCATTGCATCGCCTTAAAGTAAACAAATATGCAATTATATTATAAATATGGAAATTAGAAAATTCCTAAATAATAATTCTAGCATATTGAATAACCAAGTAAATTTATCGTATAGTCTTCTTTTAGATATTTCATTCCAGTGAATCGCATGTATACATGTACGAGTATATCTATCATTATTTTATATCGTAGTTTAGTTTTTATATATTCCTGACGAGGGAAGGGTACTTCCAAAACCGGTCGAGATTATTAAATTAAGGTGGTTCAAAACACATTTATACGTTTATATTATTATTTTGACTAGCCACAAAGTAAATGCTTTTACGAATATGTAAAAAATATGCACTTGGACCATTGTGCTTTTTGAAAGGTACATTTATCTTCCTATGAGCCATTTTAATATTGCAATTTAAAACCAATTAATCGCAGTGCCCTCATTATTTGTAATGAATAATGAAAACATAATTTTATTAACAATAACAAAAAATCCATCATAAAATCCTATTTTAAATACGTTCCCATTCACCACACCAGGACTCCCCCTCTTCAACGCATGTATATATTGTAATAATGTAAAGTTAGTATATATTTTACCATGAAGAGGAGGGTGGTTCTGAAACAAGTTAATACTGAAAATATAGCGGTGTTTGCCAAGTAAAGATACTAAAATGTTCTTCTGAACATTTAGAAAGATATTATGACAATCCCCCTTCTTCTCCTGAACCCAGTAATGGTTGCCTATGTTGTTAATGTAGTATGGTACACACATCATTATAAAGATGCAGTAAGCACCAACTGTTGTTGTCTGGCGTGTTGTGTAACCACGAAATTACGTCGGCAGTCGGTACGTTAAGAGGATAAAATAAATAAAAAAAATATTTAGTCAGTTAATACACGACGCGTTTCACACAGCAAGGATATACAAAGAAACATATTTTTAATTAGTGTATTATTCTTTGTCGAGTCCGGTGTGCGCAATGTTTGTATTTTTTTTACAACGTAAAATTATTTCTTCGCTTGGATCACCTTAGTTGTGTATGTATTTACATACGAATCAGCAGGTATCAGATTTGTTATCAATCAGACGAGACAGGCAGTGCTGCCAGTGGCGCACACTGGGAGAAAGGCCGATTCTAGGAACGAACAAGTCCATTACAACGGCTGTTACAAATTTTGAAAAATTAACTAATTTCACATTTATATTATAAAATCTGCCGTACTCCCTATACACATGAAGCCCCAAGAAACTCTAGAATAGAGAAACGAAACTTTTTTTTTTAAACTATCGGTAACTACATACCAGGAAAATGTCTCATCAAAAAAACCATGAGTAACATAACTGTAGTGAAGTTATATAGGCAATATGCTCAAAACTTACATACATGAATGTTTGCATAACAATAATAATTAATAAGTACAATACACAACAAAAAGTTATGTTATGTTGCGAAGTTGTGTAACAAAGTTTTCAATTTATTAAAAATAAATTAACTGTCAAAATTCGATGTTTTCTTTACTTGTTTTTCACAACATTGCTAAAAACCAACAAACCAAAATAATTTCATAAAAACGCATTGAAATTAATAATTCCATACATGCCGACTCGTTTGGTCCTAGAATCATATTTTCTCCCACTGTGTGGCACGGCGAAACTCACGAGCCGCGGGCAAAACTGATCCCCATTATTTCACAATATATAAAGAAATAATATTGTTTTATTTGCTACACCTTGATGGCACTTGTATTGGTTTAATTCAAACAATTTACGTATTTAACGATTATTGGTGAAAATATTCGGATAATAAAAGAATTTTTTAAATACGCCCATAATTTTATACAAAACAATAAAAAAACGGGGGTTTTGAATCTCAAAACATTCCACACACATTGTTCACGCCAAGAATCTATACAAACACCAGAAAAAGCAAAACCAGTATAATTTCGGGACGTTTCTCTACACGTCCATGTCTACAACCACGATTTTCCACAACAAAATATTATTGTTTAATTTGTTTGCAGTTTTTGTTTATTTTTGTAAAACTTGGAATTTAATTAAATTTTAGAAAATTATATACTTTCGGATTAAAATTTTTTACTAGTTGGTCTAGAAATTCACCTAAAAATGGTATTTTACCAATGCATTCACAAAGTCAAGAAACGAAGAATTTTTCAAGCAATTAATTGTTGAATTTTTTTTTTAAATTAAATTCCCGGGTTACGAATAATCTGACAATATTTTCAAATCTTCTACTACCATCACAGTAAGCGGAAGATATTGCTTGTGACATTATGGAGGACTGGAGCCAGCCGAGGAATTGAACTCAAGACGCCTGGGTGGGACCCAGAGGCGATGCCAACTCAGCCACTGACAGGTCAATTCATATAATTGTTTTACATGATTATGCCCCCCAGGGCGGCGGCCTAGACTGCCCGGATGGATGCAACGCCACTGGCTGTTACATCAATGGGAAGCTGTATGAATGGAGATTGACATTGGAAACTAATAGGGCTATATACCGGTAATATACCCGAGCAGTGAATTTCCCAGTATTGTTGGTGGAGCACAATGGGACATCACGATACAGGATGGGAACACTGATAAATCAATGGATGAGAACAATTAATTATGCAGCAAAGCTTACGATAAACGAACACCGCAGTTAAATATTTTCCGGATATTTAAAAATAAATATAAGGATTTCTCAAAAAGGGCCAAAATACAAATATTGGACGAAAAAACCCCCTTTTCCTGTGACTAACTACAATGTATAAAATGAAAATGCATTTGTATTTTTTATGTAGGTACTTCTCGCTATTATCATCTGTTCCATTAAACGATTCCGAAATATGTGGACACCAGATTTTTTGCATAAAATCGGAAGATCAGTTTTTCTATTATTGGAATCCAATAAGAATTGTTTTCGGTCAATATAATAATTTAATTTAAGGGTCTAACTAAAAAATATTTGGAGACCAAAAATAAGTAGTAATTTTCTACTTAAGAAATTAATGTAGGTGTACCACAAGGATCTTTGCTGCACCCCACTCTGTTTTCATTGCACTTATACAATATCAGTAAATATATATGTATATATATACATTCCGCTATCATTACTGCATCTTCTAATAGACAACTTTCATTCAATCCCGCGTCCGGCAGTCATTCTGCGTCCGGTACACGGACGCAGGATTAAAATGACGTATTTTAAAGTTTTCCCCACCCCTATACCCCCATATAGTCTAAGAACGAAAGTAGGCCAGACGCAATAATGTTACCCAGATGTAACCGAATATACGATTTTAGTTCGCTGTCTGGTCTCCGGACGGCACTGCCGTCGGTGAGCGTGTGTTTTTCAATGTATATTTAGTTTCATTGAACCGCGTATCGTAACTCCTACATTTGGCAACGTTGCTTGTCAAGCAGTTCCCAGAACGGCTACAGAAGATCAACCGTAAAAAATTACATTGGAACGGGCGACATGTGACCGATTATTAGCATTTATTGTTTTTGTATTATAAAGGAGGCTGTTTTGAAAACGAAATGAAGAAAAGTTTAAGGATTCGCAATATCGTTTTCGTCAATTGTCTGATTATTATTAAAAAGGTCTTTTGTAGATTAAAACCCTATTTTATTTTATTTTCATTTTAATTTTTTTACGATAATGGTTTATTAGATGAATTCTCGCATTGTCAGTAAGTTAGTAACAATATATATATTTTTTTTAATTTTTCTGAAATATCCTATTTGCTATGGATTTTACTCATCATTTTCGTCAATTGTGTGATGATTATTCCGAAGGTATTTTGTAGATTAAGAATGTATTTATTTTTATTTTCATTTCACATAATAATTTTGTGTTTGGTTTTATTTCTCATATATTAGGACCGGTCCAATCAAATACAATCCAAAAAATTGTTCTATTTTTTCTTTCTCTGTATCATGCACTATATCATGTATTATGAAATTTCAAATTATAGGTATACTGTATACATTTTTACGTCATCCGAAATATAAAAACACATTACTTTTTTTTCACAATATCATGCACTCATTTTATATTATATTATGCAATTGTATATTACGCATCATGTACATCAGATTATTACTATTTAAAAAAAAATTAAGTGTTATCTGCAACTTAAAAACATTTTTTCTTTTTAACTTTTCTGTCATGTACTTATATATTATTATACATACGTATATATCATAAATACGTCACAGTTATATAACTACTTGCATCGTGTTTTTTTTTGTTGTACCTTAATACCTTTTTTTTCTTTCTGTACACAAAATCTTGTAAAATGTCAAAATCTGGAAAAGCCCATCAGGGCGTTAATTATTAATAAATATTTATCCTACAATATCTTCAAAATATTGTTATTCACTAAAATATTAGAGTTAAGGATCATCTAAGGTATTTAAATAATAATAATTATTCTGAATTTGCTAACTATAGTTTGGAAGAAAATCAATATTTTGATATAAATAAAGGTTTAAAAAATTTACATACAAAAACAACCGATTTACAATTAGGCAAAATTGAAATCTTAGAAATTATAAAATTATTAATAGTCAATTAAATATAATTAATAATCAAATATTATCTCTATTATTGCCTGTTGAATTTATTTTCATATTAATGTTAATAATAAAAATAATTTATTTTTCATTTCTAAAATAGATTTGTCATTTAATGTTTTATAATATATTTTTATTAATTACTTACCTATTTTAATCAAACTTTGTATATTCTTAGATTATTGTGTTCTATATTTATCATATGCCTGTATTTGACACTATTATTTTTTAGTATTCTATATATTCCTGATGAAAAAAGCATCGCTTTCGGAACGTGTAGAACTTGTTGATGAATATAAAATTATTTTAAATTCATTTATTAATAATGACGTCACAGATTGAATACCAATCGTTTGAAGAAATTATCATTTACAAATAAGTTATCCCATTCCAGTTAGTGAATACCTACTTTTTTTTTTTTTTTTTACATGAATACCGCACAAGAGTCCCAACTGCTCCCAACCGTCTGGAGCCAGTGAGACTATGGCATTCCCAATTGGGGAATGTTGTGAGGCTGAAGGTATTGGGGAGGGGAAGGAGAATGGGAACGGGAAGAGGGAGGTGGGGAAATACCCGGCTATTCAGATCTGGTCACCAAACACGGCTAAAAGCCATTTCAAGCAACCTTTCAATTCTGAATGGTGGTCTTGCACCAGGGCGATACTGAGAGTATCTTCCACTCTGGAACGTTCGCAAATATATTATATATTATTTTAAAATTAATTAACTGTGAAACAACACAAATTAATTAAATAAAATTTACTTGAGCACGCCGGGATTTGAACCCGCGACCTTCGGATTCGTAGTCGAGAGCCTTACCCCTCGACCATGGAGGCCGTCACTACTATTTAGTAATGCTAAGTTTTAGTAACCTTCTCATAAATATTCTGTACATCATTCCATATTATTTTTTGTGTGAAAGGCTACTTTATTAAGAGAAAATTTCGTGGAAGCTGCTCCGAAATATGTGCCAAGGTACCATAGTTTTATTTACTGTTTGTTTTTGTAGATCTTACCATTTTTAAAAACACATTAGGTACTTAATTTCAATGTTATTTTCAACTTATGAGAGTTGATAATAAACATATAATATTTTTTATTATAAAAGGTATGTTATTTTATTTATGCGTTCCCGTTTTACTTCGAAGACGATATATATAAGTGTGTTAAATTACATTTCATATCTATTATAATATATATATTAATATCCTGGTTTCACCAGCGGAGAGTTACTTTTAAAATAGTTCGATTTTGACTCGCGTTCTCCCACATCTCGCTCTACATTGGATCGATTACAGTGTGAACCGCATCTGTATAACCTCGAAATTCATTTGTTTGTCTAATTATTCGAATTTGATCTACATGTTCATACCTCTGACATTTGGTTGATCTCCATAAAGTTACCCAATAGCGATTAGTTTAAGCAGAAATCATGAAAATATTACTCAAAAAATTTAAAACACAATTTAACCGCCCTAACCATACAAACGTACGTGATACGGCCGCTATATCATCGCCCAAACGCAACAAACCGTATCCCGTACGTTCAGGTTAAAAAATAACGATAACCGAAACCCAAAAAACGTTTGTGATACGCCGTATACATCAAGTTCGTTCCTGCGTTATCGCTTTTAGTTTGCCGAGGTAAGCCGAAGCTAACGGATGTGTTCGGTTGTTTTCGTATTCTTCCATACAATTCATGCCGCTAATCAGTGATACTCCAAGCACGTGGAAAAAAAAAGCGATATTTTTTTACCTACTTTTTGAAAAATAACCCAAAGGCAGGGCGGTTAATACAATTCTACATTATTGTTTATGTAAGTTTTCATTTAAAGTTGAGAGATATCGCAAGTGAAAAAAAATCAGGAAATATTATGTTTACGTCAATTAGTGGTTCAACCACCGGCTATAGTGTACCTACAGTGGGTAACCATCACATTAGGACCACCCAATTTTTCAAAGAGTTTGATTTATTTATTTTATTTAAAAGTTTCTAATTCACATATTAATACTTTTATTTATGTTTTATTATTATACGATGAGTGCATTCTATTCTTAGTAAGTCTATTGAAGCGTTTATTAGTTGACAATTCTGGAAAGCAAGATCTTATAGAAAAGGTTATCAAAATCTAACATCATGATCCAGAGTTGCTAGAAACCATACGAAAATCAATTGTAAACATGCCACGGTGTATAGAAGTCGTAATTGTCAATAAAGGAGTTTTAAAGGCGAGAATCAATGGAATGAAAAGCTGATAATTTTTGGGCAAAAGGATGATTAGAAGTATTATGTATAACGATGTCTGTATAAGTATCTTTTGAAATATGTTGATATATATGTATTAATAAAGTGGTGATTAACAAGTTCATTGCTAACTAAAATTCATACATATTAATGCCAAGCTGAGAACATTTGACTGAAAGGTCGAGCGAACTAAAGGAGTGTTTACATGAGCATAATATTGTATAGACATCATAATTTACTGTTTTTTTTTCAGAAAGAAAACGAGAAAGAGGAATGTGTAATGTTTTATTTATTATGGCGAACTAAAGGAGTATTTACATGCGGAAAAATTTCGTATGGACGTAAATGTAAACGTAAACGCTGCTTTATGCACGACAATGACAAAACGCTTCTAACGACCGGTATGAATGACGGATCTATTCAAACTGCCGAACAGTGACAGTGCCTAGCGCTGAGGCTAGAAACGACTCAAAACCACATGGCTGCGTCTGTTTTAGACCGGAAATGGAACAGACGGCGCAACGCGCGAGGCGCGCTGCGCGCATGCAGGTCAAATTACTGTCAACGCGTGACGCGCGGTGTCAGCAATGAACGTGTTAAAAAGTAATTTTTAATTAATTTATTTTTAGGAATAATAATAAAATTTAATTACCTTCCCTGGATGCAACGGACAAAACGCTATACTATTATGAGTAGTAAAATTGTTACCCCCATAAATAAGAATTCATTAGTTATGTTTCCTAAGTAGTTGTTAATTACATCAAATTTTACATAGCATAAATACGATTTCAACTATACCAATCACCAAACCTCTTCCGCCAATTTTTTTACTTAGGTCCTACATGTATTATTGTATTTTCCATTAACGATAATATATTAACAGAATACAAAAAAAAAAGTAGAAATTTGTTATACATCTACTAAGTCTATGATTTCTTGTACTCAGACTAGTCTTCAAAAGATGGGTCACATAATATTCCTACTGAAAGAATATAATTGTGTTGTAGTAATAGTTACCCATTTACGTCAAGAGTTTATTGTGCAAAACTGGTATAAATGCTCTAAACGTTTTGTTTATATTATGTGAAATTACATTATTATTAAAAAAGAATTCTAACTGTCCGGAGACAGAGGACTGTGGCACACCCAAATGGGGAATATTGTGAGGCGGATTAAAATTGAGGAGGGAAATGAGAATGTAGAAGTGGACGGTTGAAAAGTTCCCAACAATACAGATCTAGTTACTTAACATATCTAATCCCATGTCAAGCAACATTTCAATTCTGAATGATGGGTCTCCAAAAAAAAACATTTGGGTTTGTTTGAACCCGTGACGTTTGGCCCAGAGTTAATTTTTAGCTCCTTGCTATGGATGTCATAATATTCAATAATTCTTTATTTAATCGTTCAAACAAAACATGAATAAATAAGCGGCAATGTCGCAAGACGCCGGTTTGTAGGCAAAATGAAAAAAATATTTAAGTTGGACGCAAAGTTTGCTATAAAATGAAAGAAAATATTTGCCGGACCCGGTATTCCCTCTAATGTGAAAGGGGTTCCGATGGGTGGGTCGGTGAAAGGAGATTTTTTGTTTTTGAATATTTTTTCGAAAATCTAAATACCTTGCTACATTTATATACTTAAAGAGATGAAATATAATTTATTGAAAACTATGTAAAATCAAGCCTTCAGATGGACGCCATACTGTGGAATCAGTAAAAGGACGCAATAATGATAGTGGGATTTAAATATATATATTTATTTTTTATTAATTAATATATAATTTTGACATTTTCAGAAGTACAGTAAGATATAAATATAAAAAATACATTTAAAATATAGAATTTTTTCCTTGGTTCCCCTCACTAGGGGATCCTGTGCTGAGGAGAACTCGGTTTTGAATAAGAGGGTGTTCAACGACTTCCATATCAAGGTAGGGTATTTTCAGTAATTTCTATGATGTTGTTTCAAAAATTCTAGCCAGTTCTTCTTCCGTTAATTCCTTCAGTCAGGTTTTGCTGGACTTAATGCAATTATTAATTTGCTTGATACTAGGTGGGAGTTTATTGTATAACTTTACAGCTAAAAATTCTGTGAGATTTTTTTTGAGATGATGAACCAGAATATATATTCGGCAAAGATTTTTTGTACATTTGGAACGTCGAAATGTTTAAATATTTCTGTTGTATATAAATATGCACCGATACATTGCTACTCGGATGGTAGTACCATCGACGAGAGTTACATTTTGACAGACTCATCCTGCCAGTTATGACATTCAAACGGGTAAGGAAGAGATATAAAGTTATTCATCAAGGTCATCTCGGGAAGGTGCATGCCTGGAGTAGTACTGTATGAAAATATAATTAGCCGTTGGAAATAACAGCTGAATGCCGTCAATGCCCAACGGCTATCAACGAAAATTTGGGTCAATAGTTGGATTATAATACCTACATACGAATATTATTCAATACAACGCAACGTAGTCTACTGACTATGTATTTATTGTTTTTAGCAGTATTGGCGGCGCCAAATATATTTCAAAAAGTGTAACAGTTTGTACTTCCTGAATGATATTATGAGTGATTTGTAATAATCTTTTGGTTATGTGGCTTCTTACTAAACGTCTTATACCGTCGATTTAAGCATCACATAATTCTGCCAGTGACAAGTAAAATAGCTGTTGGCTCATTGCTCATTGGATCGTTGGCTGTTAACAGTCGTTATAGCAGTCCCAATCCCAACTACCCAACAGTTGGATGTCCCTAGCATTGGGATTCTCTAATAGTATTAGGATTGTTATTTATTATTTTTGCTAGTGTTCGTATCAACATCGGTGTGATTTCCAATAGTTGATAATGGCCAACGATAGCGGCCATTGGCGTTATTTTGAATTGTCGTCAACGCCCAGTAGGGAGCCTGGAGCAGGGCCAACATGTCAACCAGAGTAGGGTCAACAGAGGCAACCTCCCGAAAAAGGACTTTGTCAAGATGCTTGGATTGAGTATCTCAGACCTGTTCAAGTATAAGGACACCATTGAAGCCCGAGTACGTCTGACTTCCAAAAAAACCGAGCATTCTGTACATGGCTGGCAGATTCTTCAACAGTGATCAGCTGCTGCCTTTGTGCAGATTTTAGGTATGCCTGAAATTTAAATTTAGTAGCCACCTCTGCGCTGGAGTCCCAAAACATACATTAACCTCTGTACAGAGGAGAGTGGTTCGTCTGAGACCAATTGCCATATCCCATGAAGACGAAAGAAACATAGGAATGCAGAGTCTAATTTTAAATATGTCTTTTCTTGTTCATTTAAACCAGTTCTCTTCAAGACTCGCATTTTCAAATTCCCTTTCATCGGTCGCCTTGCCAATCCGCTTCACAAATTTACCCAAAATGGGTTGCGATATAGAACTTTAATTAATTCTTCGGAAAGAACATCATTAAAAAAAGGCCGAGAGTTGATTATTCCTACGCATATGTACATAATTGTAGAGATTATTGATCCAATAATAAAATGTAATAAACACTGACCTGTTCCCGGGACTGCTTGTCGTCAAAGTAGGTGATGTCTTTTCCATTTATCTGAATAAGACCCGTTCCTGGACTCCTGATGGTGACATCTCCCCTGGCTGCCTTTCTCAGGCATTCTAAAAACATGGAATATCACACAAATTAAATGACATTTTTTCCAGGCTTAGTTTTATTTTTTACTATTTTATATACTAACGTTCAAAATAAACCAGGGAAAACTCAGAGAAAAACGGGCCGAAATACACAAAAAAGTGTACGCCATAATACACTTAATTCTGTTTTACACAGGAAACATTTCAAAGAATAATGTGTAAAAAAAAAAATTATGTTAAAAAAATGTGTAATAATAGAGTAGATACATAATATAATGTGCAGGAAAATGGGACATAGGAGATCTGTCTAAAAAGTATCCGACCTTGAATATTCCCGCGCATAGTAGTGATGCTAGGGCAGCGCCACTGTGCACAGTGGAAGGAGACAGCTTAATGCGCATGCTTGAATTTTTTCTCTGCGTTCTGTTGAGTCACATGTTGCCTAATGGCTGTCGAGTGAATTGTTCTTATTAGTGTTCGTCGGATTTTGATTTCTTTTAACAACGATACCGCATCAAATTTTGCCAAAAGTGTGGTGATTCTCAAAGGGAAACGATTTGTAAGATTCAGTAGGTAGTAGGTATTTGGAGAAGATGCTGTGGGAGTAACACAAATTAAGGAGTTGTTCAACCGATTCAAAACTGGCCGAATATCGGTGGAGAGTGATCAGCATTCTGGGAGGCCACAAACTGCTCGGAATCGATCTGTTGTTGAGAGTAAAAAATCTAATAATGGAAGATCGTCGTTTGACCGTACGAGAGATTGCCGAAGAAGTTGAGATCAGTAAAGATTCGGCACATGCTGATGCAGTTCGGCACAAAAGACCAGACCTGAAAGAATGCTCCATCTCATTCATCGCACCTGATACAGACTTTCTTGGCAAAACATAGAATTCCAGTTGTTCGTCAACCTTCCTACTCTCCAGACATGGCTCCTTGCGACTTCTGATTGTTTCCGAAATTGAAGATGCCATTGAAAAGATCCCATTTTCAGAGTAGAGAAGAGATAATGCAGAACGCGACGGCGAAGTTGAAAACCATTCCAAAAGAAGCCTTCCAGAAGTGTTTTTAGCTGTGGAAGGAACGGTGGGCTAAGTATGTGGAGGTGCAAGGGGCCTACTTTGAAGGGGAAAAAAGTTCCAATCCCGTTGTGTAAATAAAATATTTTTCCCAGGCAGAGATCGGATACCTTTTAGACAGACCTCGTAGATTCTATTATTTGAAAATTACTTCAGGATGTCAAAAAAATAAAACACATTATTGCTTATTTATATACGTACTACTATTCTTATAAAAATCAGATATTAATTACCATTACACACTGTTGACCGAGTTATTTCAAAATCGTGCAAAAAAAGACCATGTAAAAACAGAATAGACTATACATACATTATTATTAACCTTGCCAATGTAATGCGACATCAAACATTACTGAAAGAGATTGGGTAAGAAAAAAAAAGATGGATAATGAAGCCAACTACATTATAATGGTCTTCTACTATGAATTATTGGTTCGATGACAATTCGGCACAATTTGTTTTAAAAAAAAAAATAATATAACTTAGCCAAACCAAATTAATGTAACCTAAATGTTTTTTTGTTTTTCATGAATTTATATCACTTTCCAAAAGTGTGCGTAATCCGGTTACCGAATTATTAACAGTTCAAAAAGTAAACAATAAAAAGGTTATAATTATTATACAAAAAATTATTTCAGTGTTCATACCGAAAGTTGTAACATAAGCCCTTCCGGAGACGTCGATTTGAGGCTGTGCAATTTCAGAGGTGGTTTTTTGTCCAATGTGTCGTTTCCTAAAACGGTTCACAAAATCTACGTATTTAGTTGAATAAGGCATTGCCATCAACCGTTCTATGGTTAGGATGAAATTCTCATACTCCTTTTCCCTGATGGTTTCCAAAATGTTAATTTGAAACTCATCTTGAGTCAGCCAAGTGTAGCCTAAATTGGTTCTGCAAAATAATATGAAAACAATTAAATTAAATTAAACCACTTTTTTTATACAAATACACAGCACATTATAAACTTCATAATCAAAAACCGATTAAATTTAAAATATAGCCGCTCTGAATTTAAGCCATTAAGTCTTAAATAACGATTTAATTTTGTACCGAAAGATGCTATACTGTCTTGCATACATCTATAAAAGTAATGAGCATTTTATAGATCTTTACATGACGACTTCACGCAACAAAATAAAAAATTAACCACCGAGTCGTTGGAGTATACGTTTATGTGAGATATCACAAATACATCAAGTTGCTGGGACACGAACCGGACCCATCAGAGAGACGGGAATGGTAGACAGTGTTTAATGTCAGCATTTTAAAATTGATTAATTTGGAAACAAAAAATGCAAAAAATATTTCATACTCACAATACATCCTTTTGATCAATGGCAACTTTTTTCTTTATCAAAGCATCTTGGTACTTTTCAAGTTCTTTCATATATGTCCAGATATCCTGGAAAAATAAATCGTTTGTGATTTTTAATAATATGGAATGAGTTTTGGTGCAGTCGGCATCACAACACCCAGGCTTATAACGCCAGTATGGGGGGTTTAGTCTTACATTGGCGTAAACAAATACAATTGTTCTGAGGAAATTCCAAAACGGTTTTCTCCTCAATACGTGACAGTTGTTAGATTAAATTTGGGCAACCACATTAAAACATCATCAGGTCCAGTTAAACACGTCAATTAATGATATTTTAATAAGATACTTTAACTTCTAGTGTGTTGAGATTGCTCATCAGATACGCAAAATTATATCAGTTGAACAACGACGTAAAAACATACCTTCTTTTCGTATAAATGTAGAACATAAGTAGCTGTTCGGGGAAAACTACTTATGATAGATGTATACATTTTTTTTAAATATCTAAACACATTATTTGGTAAGACGGTACAATTTACCATTTTGCAAGAAACAAGTTATTACGAAAATAGACTAAGCCGGTGCACGGCAGACCTCGTGCAAAATTTTACCCTCAGCAGACAATGAAAATATTAGGCCGTGGGAGCTCGGCATTCCAAAGGTTAATAAGTTCAGTATATATGTATTGTTATGAAGCAAGTCCCTAACAACTAAGGTTGACAAACCGACCGGGAATTGACCATGAACAAGAATTAGTTGTCTATGATAAATTGCTACCTCGCCTTTGGAAGGAGAGGGGGAAAGGGACTGCAAGGGGACTTCGAAAGACAGAGCCAGCACTCGAGTTTTGAGAGCCGAGAGAGCAGCCCGTCCCGAAAACTGATATCGTTCCAAAATTTCACTAATTTATTTTCCTTTTGCTTTTTGATAAAACAGAAATCATTTAAAATCACTCGATATCATTCTATCCTTTAATAATCTGAAGGCGTCCACAGAAAGGTTAAAGCTTTTCCTAAGCCATTAGAAGCAGCTATAAAAATATAGACCTGACTGCCAGGTATTTCTAAATAGCAAAAGAGAGTTGTTTTTATTTAGAATTCCCTATTCCTGTTTCTATTTATATGTATTTGTTTTTATTAATGTTAACTAAGCGGTAATTTCGAAAATCGTCCATCAACGAACTGACAACACGATTAATAGATGGATGTATCGTTTTTTATATACATCCATCTACCCTGAGGTGAGCTAGTCGGGAACATTCTATATAATAGATCTATTGGTGAACTTTACTAAGATTGCAAATTCAAATGTGCTTAGGAACTGGATCGAGAGATTCTGCTTTGTGACAGTATCTACTTGTATATTTGCAGATCCAAGTGTAATTATGGTGTATGAGGTGTGTTCAAAAGAAAAGTTGAATTTTCGCGGGCTGTGTACATGTGTACTGTGTGTTCAAAAGAAAAGTTGAATTTTAAATTTTCGCGGGCTGTGTACATTCGATTATCGATTTTTTTTTGTTATGTTGGTACACATATGTTTATCATATGCATTATCAGCCATTTTGGATTAGTGGTTTGTTTTTGACAACTGGATAGGTTATTCACGTTTTTGTGTGTTCTTCGATTTTTTACTTTTGAAAAGAAAATGGTTCAAAGAATATGTATTAAATTTTGTGTTAAAAATGGAATAAAGTGCTCCAACGTACTTAAAATATTGACTGTGGCATTCGGCGAGTCTACTTTGTCTCAAAAAAGTGTTTATAAGTGGTACAAGCGCTTTACAGAAGGCCGAGAAGATGTTAATGACGATGAGCATCCTGGAGTTGCAACCACGTCAACAAACGAAGAAAACATCGAAACAGTGAAGAAAATGGTTTTGGAAAATCGTCGAATCACTATTAGGGAAGTTGCAGAGGATATTGGCATATCAATCGGCTCATGCCATGCAATTTTCTCGGATGTTTTGGGCATGAAACGTGTGGCAGCGAAGTTTGTTCCGAAATTACTAAATTTTGAGCAAAATCAAAGTCGCATTTCGTGATTATTTGGCCAAAAACAATACCGTAATCATGCCTCAACCACCGTATTCACCAGATTTGGATCCCTGCGACTTCTTCCTATTCCCGAAACTGAAGAGACCAATGAAAGGAAAGCGTTTTGCCACAATTGATGACATAAAGTCGAAAATCGAAAGACGAGCTGATGGCCATACCGAAAAGCGTTTTCCAGAAGTACTTCGAGGATTGGAAGAAGCACTGGCATAAGTGCATTAATCTGAGGGGGATTACTTTGAAGGGGAGAAAATGGACATTAATGAATAAATAAATACTTTTCGAAAAAATTGGAAATTCACCTTTTCTTTTGAACACACCTCGTATTTTGTAATTAAGAATAATTAAAAAATGCCTCACAAATAATAGTTTAAAGTAGGCAGGCTTTCCAGTGTAGAAAAGGAAATCGTGAGGCCTTCCAGATTCATCAAATTCCGCAGCCTTCCGGATGGGGAACACTTCGTGGGGGGGCTTCATCAGAGGCTTGGCCCTCTTGTCAAATATGGCGCTGGGAAAGAGATACTCAATGGAACGCTAGAAACAAAACACAAGGATTTACATGTCGCTATAAATATGTGTATCATGAAGAGAGATGGAAAAGGGGGATGAAGACACAGAACGATTTAATGGGTCGAGCAAAGTTACGAGTCAGAATAACAGAAGAGTACAGAGTTTGAGACAATAAATGATTATGAATAAATAGTTATAAAGTTGATATAAGCCAAAGTAAATCTGATTGTACTTCTAACTCTTTCAGCAATCACCGTTTCAACATTATTTTCAGGGTGGATGAAACCGGGCACATGATGAATGAACACTGTAAGGTTGTCTGAAATGTTACACTACTAAAAAATTTCAACAAGAAGAAGATTAACAAGTTCGTCTAAATGAGTTGTTGAAATGTGAAACTTACGTCAACATCATCTTGAGTGAAGGTGTTTGGATCCTCACCCATCATATTAGCGAGATGTCTCTTGCCAATTTGATAAGCAATTTCTTGCTCCTTCATGAATTCATCTTGCTCTTTCGCTCGGGAAAGGTAGGATACCATCGCCTTGCTTGTTTGTACTTTCTTCACTGAAGTGTCCCATTCATCGACACTTTTTTGAAATTCCCTTTGTTTAGTAACATCTATGCCATAGTTTTGGGAGAGTATTTTGAGTCCCTAAAATAAAAAACATTAAAAAAGTATAAGACTATTGGTAAAAATGTTATACACATTTTTTAAACGAATTTTAACATTGCAGAATGTTTACGGTATTAACAGCATATTCGTTCGAGGCGAATACAGAAACCTGAGTCGGTCTGTAATATTTGAACAATTTTAAAGCGGCTAAAGCCATATTTTATTTATTTTTTCAAAATTTGAGCACACTTTGAGGTTATTTTCTATTTTATTTTATTTTACCACCAAAACCATAGATAAAGTAAATTAGCGTTGACAGTTCTAATTTCTATTTCTATGCTTAGGTCCGTCAAAACTTTTGCGTAGAAATGTAAAACACTTGCGTAGAGCTACCATTAGTATAACCCACATGGCCGAATTCACAGACCTACTTTTAAACATGTTAATCTCAATTCCTAATAATTTCCCCCAACTAGATAGGCATTGAATAAATTGCACAATAGGCTGGCAATGTGCATTATTGACGGACCGGAAACGATCGTAAAGCTGAGAGAGTTACCTATTATTTCAGAACGTTGGCATAATTTGACAAAATCCATTTCCACTCGTGGACAGTAATAAACCCAAAAGGACTAGAGCGGCCCGCCAGACAATACGGGTCATAAATCTTACCCTTACTATAATCGGAACGACCTCGGCAACCGTGGAACCAGTTTCCCGATAATAATTATATTAAGTTGCGGAACGGGCATACCAGCAGCACCCAACGGTCGGTGTAGCTAATGGTCCACACTAGCGCCAGGAAAACGTTGTAACATTTCCGCCAGAAGAGAACAAGAAGAACTCTATCCCTACGACAGATGACAACCAGCAACAGGAGTTGAGTTCAGAACCCCGGCTCAGAAGGTTGCCCCATCTCCGCTCTTCAGAGAGGGTGCCCAGGCCGCGGGACAGTTGACTTCAGGACTACGGCTCGGGAGGTTGTCCCATCTCCACCCTTCGGAGAGGCCGCCCAGGCCACGGGACAGCTTGAATGTACGCTTCCGCCCCGGAAGCTACCTATCTCCATCGCAGGGGGAAGTCCGAGTTCCCCCCTTCGGCGAACGGCCAGGTTTGACTCCACTACTCCAGCTCGGAAGGTTGTCCCATCTCCGCCCCTCGGAGAGGCCGCCCAGGTCCTCTGACCGCAGTTGCTGCCGACTTTCGGCCAGGAAGTTACTGGTCTCCGCCCTTCGGAGACCATCCACAGAGATGAGAAAACGTTGGATCCTCGATAGTCATCAGAAAATGGAAGTACCTTTGAACTCTTGTAATAATCCTCCCATCGCCCATTGAAATTAATTTTAAGCGTACAGACTTAAAGTAGAATTGAGCACTTGAACATCTAATTTTAATGAGCTTTTTGTATCTATACCCTGTCCATCATTAGAACGACCTGTGAGCGCGCATGTCCTGCCCCTTTCCCTCACTACTTTTTCCGCGACTTGGTATCCACGTTAACACATTCAAAAACAGAATTTTTTTGTTATTCTGTATTACCTACCTACAAACACAAATTTAAATCATTTTATACATTTAAATAATTATGGTTATAATATTAAAATATACATATTGCATTTTATGTGGCATCAGGTTCATTAAAACAGCTAGGGAATTAATCCGAAATTGATAATATTATGATAATTTGACTGAACATCCACGGTATGAATGGGTTAATATCTCAGAAACGCGTGTATGGGCGGAGTTACATGGCCGTCGCAGCCGTGCGCGGGAGATGGGACGCATGCGAGGGGGTGGGTATGCGCAGTAGGAACCAAATTTGGAACTGTAGCAGGTTGTTCTTAAGTTAAACTCACAACCTTTTTGTATCTATTTAAGACTAACCCCTCGAATAGAAGATAAATGACGTAATACATAAAGTGATTTTTAGTTCCGACGTTTTTGCGTTATTCCAGGAGATATTATGAATCCACCTTCAGTCTGACATTTAAAGGTACACAAAAATTGAGGGCGCTGTGGTCGTTCAAAAGGTTTTTAATGGTAATACGAATATGGCTCATAGGCAAAATGGTCCAAGTGAATATTTTGTATTATTTCATTTAAAATGATACAACAAAGTGAATTGAAGATGTATACATTTACTTTATACAAACGGTGTTCATAAATGTGAACAGAAAGATGGAAAATATTAAATAAATACGTAATTATTTGTGGTAATTAAATGAATATTTATTTGAAAAAATGTTACTAAGAGAAAGCGTGAGTAAAAGTGCACTAAGTAAAGAGTCCCACCAGAAGACCGGGGTCCAGGGGGCACTGATTAAGCTAGGATTTGGAGCACATGATGTAAGGATGAGGAGGATAGAATTTAATTAAGAGGTATACTAGGCAACCTAGAGCCAATATGGAAATGCAGGATAGATAGGACTAAATGAGTGGATTCAGCGTTGGTTTTAATTTTTTGCTTACTGCTTGTTCTTATTTCCCGCTTCTTCTGGTTTCAGTTTCTAGTTTCCCGCATTTATGTTGTGGTTTTTTCTTCTAACCGCTTATTCTTATATCTATATTCTCAGGGTCTAGGGGGCACTGATGAAAATTCTGATAATTTGTAGTAATTTCTAAAATATTTATAATTTAAAAAAAAATTGTTAGTAAGAGAAAGTGTAAGTAAGAGATAAAGTAACTGTGCACTATATAAGAGAGTCCCACCGGGAGACCAGGATCCAGGTAACACTGATTTACCTAGAATTTGGAGTACATGCTCTAAGGATGAGGAGGATATAATTTAATTAGGCGGTATACATGGAAACCAAGAGCCAATGTGCTAATGTAGGATAGGTAGGATATGAATAAAGGGATGGATTGAGCTTTGTTTCTAATATCTTGCTTCGTGCTTGTTTTTATGTCGCGGTTCTTTTTGTTTCAATTTCTAGCTTCCCGCATTTATGTTTTCGTTTTTTCTTTTCGCCGCTTTTCGCTTCTTCTGCTTGCTTCTCTGGGTCCAGGGGGCATTGATGAACGTCCTGATAATTTTTAGAAATTTCTAAAATATTTATTATATAAAAAACATTTAGTTGCTAAGAGAAAATATAAGTGAGAGACTAAGTAACCCTGTACTAAGTAAGAGAGTCCTGCCAGGGGGGTACTAATAAAAATTCTGACAATTTGCAGTCATTTAAAGAATATTTATAATAAAAACAAAAAACTTTTAGTTAAAAGAGAAAGTGTTTTTGTTTCCCGCTTCTTCTTGTTTCAGTTTCTAGCTTTCCAAATTTATGTTGTGGTTTTTTCTTCTCGCAGCTTCTCGCTTCTTCTTCTTGCTTCTCTATTAACGATCTGAATTATATTTTAAAAAAGAACAACAAAATTTGACTAGTCGTTATCCTTCTGGACGTTTTTGTTTAAAATGAATTGTCAAATGAAGCCTAACCTCAAATCTGAATGCATATTGCAATTGTTTAAAAATCGGCAGAAATCCACAAAAATATTATTTAAATACGTACGAATTTGACGAATTTTTTCAAGAGACCATTATAACTTACCAGCCATTTCAGCAGTGCGTTTGTAAACGTCTTTAAAGTTAGACAATAGTTTCTTAGCGCGAAATTTAGCTAAACAGCGCCGGAATACACAGTGAATAACCTCCCTCGTTCCACTGTTTATTGGTCTATTCATTTTAAATGATTTGTAACTAGTGATAAATAACTAAAGCAAAGCAAAATCAAATGATAGATTAGGCTTAGGCTGCTCTCTGACGGTCCGGTGAGGAATGAACATTTCACTCGCTACTGGAGACACTGCGCAGAAAAGTCCCACAATGGACTGCGTTGCAAACAGTTACCTTACTTTAGCAAACTTGACTTTTCTGTACAGTGTCTGCAGTAACGAGTGAAATGTTCATTCCTCACCGGACCGTCAGAGAACAGCCTTAGATGAATTATAATGTCATTGTGGTAATGGTAGTTTTTTAAAAACAATGAACTGTCAAAGACCTTGGGGTTGTCATAGAAATGACATGCTTGGTTCAAAATTTATTATTTGTCAACAATATTCTGTTAGGCTGTAAGAGCGTAACAACTGGATGATTAGGGCAGATTTTACATTTTATTTATGTTTTTTGTCTATGACTAAAACTGTCATTCTGACAATCGCTTTTATGTTGGTCGTAGAATGTTTTGATCATTTCGTTGAGGTTATTTTAAAACTCTGTTCCTTGTTTCCGTATTACATATCGGTTTAAATATTATTTGAAATTAACAATGAAAACCATGTCGAAGAAAATTCCCGGTCTTTTGCCTCCCATGCCAAAAGACCAAAAAGTGGAAAAACTTGATCAAAAACTGAAAGTTGAATTGGTAGAACTTCTAGAAAGACAAGATAAAATGCTATCATATAAGTAAGATGTGTGTTTTATTTCTCCAAAATTTCGGCATTTAAACCTTTCAATGTAAAATAATTATATTTCTTTTTATAGGAGTTTTATCAACAAACTGCCCGACAAAGGAGCCAAAATTGCACTTTTCAAAGAAAAACTTCTAAAAGAGTTAGCGCACAGAGATGAAGTGGAAAAATCTAGCAATCTTTTATCAAATCTTCTCTCACATATGAATATAGATAATAATAAATCAACTGTAGAAAATATTGAATGGGGTGGCAAAGAAGTGGAATTAAAATGCTTAGACTCTGACGATGATAGTGATCCAGAGGATCCTTTAGCAATCTTAGCGCAAAGTACAGATTTGAAGAAAAGGTTCATAATATTAAAAAAGGAAGAAACTTTGATTAAACCAGAGGACTTAAAAGAAATTGCCTCATTCAAATTATCAGAAAATAAACCTACCAGTGGTTCAAGTACAAATGAAATGGATGCGCATGTAAAATATATATTTGCAAACACAATTGATAAAGTGCTTCCAAATCAAAGAGTTAGCTTCAAGCCTTACAAGACGACAGTATCCAATGTACATGACCCCAGTAAAGAAATGCTCAGAAAGAGAGGGAAATTTTGGGAAGTTACCGCGGCCACACCACCGCCGGCCATCCACGGAGCTGTTCAAGAGATCCCTCTCCAGGAATCTCTGCGGCTTCAGGATGTTCAGAATCAACATTTGAAGGTCTATTGAATGAAATCATCAATTTTGTTTTGATTGTCCTCTTCTCATTGTCAACAGTTTCTTCAGCCTTCCAAAGACATTGTCAAACAATTTGATCAACCTTTCAGATTTGAAGGTCTATTCATCAATTATAGAAATCATAAATTTTGTTTTGATTGTCCTCTTCTCATTGTCAACAGTTTCTTCAGCCTTCCAAAGGCATTGTCAAACAATTTGATCAACCTTCCAGATCCATAGTCAAATGGTTTCATCACTCATTGAAGGGCATTGTCAAACAGTTTCATCAGCCTTTAAAGGCATTGTCAAACAGTTTCATCAGCATTCTAAAGGCATTGTGAAAGCGTTCTTTCAGCATTCTAAAGGCATTTTCAAACAGTTTCATCAGCATTCTAAAGGCATTGTGAAAGCGTTCTTTCAGCATTCTAAAGGCATTTTCAAACAGTTTCATCAGCATTCTAAAGGCATTGTGAAAGCGGTCTTTCAGCATTCTAAAGGCATTTTCAAACAGTTTCATCAGCCTTTAAAGGCATTGTCAAACAGTTTCATCAGCATTCTAAAGGCATTGTGAAAGCGTTCTTTCAGCATTCTAAAGGCATTTTCAAACAGTTTCATCAGCATTCTAAAGGCATTGTGAAAGCGTTCTTTCAGCATTCTAAAGGCATTTTCAAACAGTTTCATCAGCATTCTAAAGGCATTGTGAAAGCGGTCTTTCAGCATTCTAAAGGCATTTTCAAACAGTTTCATCAGCATTCTAAAGGCATTGTTAAGAGTTTTTTCAGCATTCTAAAGACATTGTCGAACAGTTTCATCAGCGTTCTGATTTTATTTTATTAAGCAGTATAAATACTGGTTCTTGTAAAGTGGTTATAAATGTAATGAGCGTTAAATCTGTTGTGACTCTAATTCTTACACTAATTACAGGAGGTTCAAACTAAACACGCTGCGGAGCGATTGGCCGCCCAGCTTGGCAAGACTCTAGGTGATATTCCTCTGTCTTCCGTGGCAGGAGGCCGCTACCGGGAGATGGCAGAAATTTATAGTGAGGACTCTGACAGCTCCACGGATGATGAGACCAGCGACAAGGAAGTATATGATGAAGAGCCTCACGAGGGAGGAGTCGTATTTACTGTGATGAAATAATGATACTTGCTGAATCTACAAAATGTTTTATTTGTATTTTTTATTAATAATTTTTTAACACAATGAGATTTTTTTAATGTGGTTACTCCACAAGAGTCCCAACTGCCCTGAGCCAGTGCGACTATGATATCTCCAATTTGGGGTATGTTGTGTTGATGACGGAAGAAGGGACAGAGGAAGGACGGGAAATATCTGGCCATTAAAATCAGGTTAATGCCATTTAAGCACCGCTTCGATTCTGAATTGTGGTTTTTCAGCAGGGCAATACTGATAGTATTGTAAATTTAGGCTGCTCTCTGACGGTCTGGTGAGGAATGAAATTTTCACTCGCTTCTGGAGACACTGCGCAGAAAAGTCCCACAATGGACTGCGTTGCAAACCGTTGCCTTACTTTAGCAAACTTGACTTTTCTGCGTAGTGTCTCCAGTAGCGAGTGAAAAGTTCGTTCCTTACCGGACCGTCAGAGAGCAGTCTTAATGTGGGGTAAATATAGCATGCATTATTATTTAATCTTTCCAGAACTATGGTCACATTAACATCCACTCGTGCTTTCACCAAAGGAGTATGGATGTCAACTGATGTCTTGCATATCATTGCTATAATCAACATTTAAATACTGTAAATATGCAGTGTATCGCCATTTATGGACGTTATCCTGTTACTTTTTTATAATTTTTAATCGTTTTGCTTCGTTACCTACAGTTAAAATCTCATTTCTTTATTTCGCATGATGTCACTCATTACTCATACCAGTTTCAACAATGTCAGTTATTGCAAACCAAAGACTTCGACGCCCACTGGCAAATAATGTTTTCTCGTGGATTTCGTATTTTGGCTGTATTTCTGTGCTGTAGATATTTTATTTGTTTCTTAAGTATTATAATATTGTGCTAACCTTTTATTCCCGTAGTTTCGAAACCTCTAATCTCTTATACACTTCTAACCTCTCTCGTGGAACACAGGAGGAATTGGTGTAGATGGTCGTAAGAATAAGAAATACATATTTTTGTGAAATATGAGGCATTTTGATTCCCTAAATGTGTTCTTCATCAATTTACTTTGAATACCTGAATTTGACGGGATAGCCGCACCGGTAATTAACAGCAAAATTTCGATTTGCGCAGGAATCTGACGAGTCAGCTGCGCCGATAGACGGTTGCATAATGCTGATTTATGCTGGCATACGTCATAATATTAAAAATTTACTGCAAATATCGGATATCGACACGCCGCTCGTGTGGGTACCTCAACTTTTCACTGCAATAAAAAAAATCTTCAAATTTCGAATTACTGGAAAATTCAAAATTAAATTTGATTTTTGAGTTTCCGTGAATATCGAAATAACAGATTATTACTGTAGTGTTGAGTGAAAATAATTGTGTTCATAAGTGTTCTTGTTGCCAAACCAATAGTTTGTGATACCCGATAAACAACACCGGTGTTTTGGTGATTTACTCTCCGGAGAACGGCTGGCAATAAGTAAGTACCATACTCTCGGGAAGGTTAAACAACACAATAATTTATGGCCTAGTGTACACATACGTTAAGTGCAACCTGAAAATTCAAGTTAAAATAATACTCTGTTTATTATAAGGCTTAACTCTTTGAAGCACAAACTTTTTTTTTCAAAAACCACAAATTCTTTGAAAAAAGGGGGAGAGGGACATCGGAGAGTTATTATTTATTAATTCAAAATAATGATAGTATTATTACGCAATACGATAAACATAATGTTTTTAAATAGAAAAAAAAAAAAAAAAAATATTTATTAAATATTTTATAAATTTACATAGGCTTAGCATTTATCAAAATCCAATCAAATATTACTTTTTTCTGACCGTTCCATTGTATGTTTTACAAAATATTTAAAATACGAATATGATTTTTAAAGTGGAGAAAAGTATGTTTAATAATTTGTCGTTAAAACAATGTTTTGAAATAGAAAAAAAAAAAAAAAAATATATATTTTTCTATTTAAAAACATTATGTTTATCATATTGCATAATAATACTATCATTATTTTGAATTAATAAATAATAACACTCCAACGTCCCTCTCCCCGTTATAGCTAAACTGTGCATTGCCACATATGATCACGTGTAAACTAATCAGTCAATATTCCATGTTTCACAATTAGTTACTAAAATCGTTCATAGATGGTGGTTTTCATAGAATTATTTATTTTCTTGCTGAACGTTTTTTGATACCACAGTTCTTCAAATAGTTAACGGCAGCACCCAAAATACATACGTCGTAATGTGCTAACATAAGAAATACTACCAATAATTTATCTGTAAATTCTATACAGGTAGTTAGGAAAATGTATAAGGTTTCCAGTGAAAATAGTTCTTAAACAAGTTTTTAAGTTCTATATGAAATAGTAGTGGAATTTTAGGTGAAACATACGAATTTGCCATCACTGGTTTTCAAACTGCACCTAATTGCAGACATTTTGGTATGTATTTCATAAAATTTAAAAGATTACAGTTTGAGGATTTTTGTCACCAGAAACCTTATACATTTTCCTAAACACCCAATAGAATTTAGAGATAAATCATTTGTAGTATTGCTAGAGTTAGCAGACCCCAAAGTGATGCTTAGGACCATTTTTGAGTGCTTGACCTTGAAGCGACAAAATTAATATGAATATTGACTTTGATACATTCTAGACTAAATAAGTTATGTACATTTTATATGATACATTTATAACAAAAAACTTGAGAAATGCTAACCATAATTGTATTAGCTCAAAACTGCACTAGGCTATCGAGTAATAAGTTAGTAGGTATGGAAAGAAAAAAAGTACCACTGGAAATATACTTTCAATTTTGATTTATTTACAATAATTCAATTCAAAATTACAGTACCTAGGTTCAAATAATTAAGGTGAAAAATCTATTAAAGAACATAATTTCCATATGCGTACGTACGTACGAGTGTGACAAAAAATTAAAACTCAAAAAATGTGTCAAAATTATCGAAAAAAAAATCTTTTCAAATCTTCAAGCGATAAAGTATCTATCAAAACAATTATTTTAATTATATTTTTTGATTCTATGGAAACAAAATCTTTATATGAACAAAAAAAAACTGTTTTTTAACAAAATTTTTACTGTATTTGAGAAGGATGTATAAACCAATGTATAAAAACACAAGAACATTATACTATTATTGCGAAAATTGAAGATATGACTTATACCATATTAACTACAGACTGTAACTAGGATAATTTACATGCGAGTGCAGATTTAAAAAAACACTCATTTATCAATATTCCTTATAAACAGGTGCAAAGCCATTTTTGGGTCAATCAAACTTAACAATCAACATCACAACATCAAAGATCGCAGAGGCAATAACATAAACATTTTAATAATGTTGAAAGATATTTTGAATTATTAATTCAGATATTTTTGATAGACTACATAGATATTTCGACTTCATTCCAACACTTTTGAGAAATAAAAATATTTTTAACCCATATTTCGCAGACAGCGCGAAGACGCGACGGTCTGCTTGCAGGGTCATATTCTTAGAAATTGATAAGGAATCGCTGTTATTTCTTAAAGTACTCGTTAAAATGTCTTACTTTACCATTAGAAGAGAACACGCAAAAAAATATCGTTTAGTTCCAAGGTAGACGCCATCAAAGTTGGACAAAATACGGCACTCGGGCATCTGGTTGCTTTTATCATTAACATATAGCAAAATACATAATTGAACCTTTGGAATGGCGAGTTCCCGCGATCTAATACTTCGGTAGTGTGCCGAGGGTAAATTTGCACGCAACATGACTGAGTTTATTTTCGTAATAACTTAACGAACTGTAAATCGTACTGTCTTATCAGATAATGAGTTCATATATTTTATAAAAATTGTATCTATCTATCATAAGTAGTTTCCCCAGAATAGCTACTTGTATTAAGAGAAATGATCTTTTGACATTGCCGATCGGATACGCCAGCGTTTGAAGGATGCAAATTTGCTATATCCGATTGGTAATTTTGGCGCAAAAAGTTAATATTAATAACAAACCATTTTTTTTTAAATTATTGTTAAACACAATTTTTTATGTTAACGGCAATAGTGAAAAATTAAGTTTTTTCCATCATTTTTTTAATTGTATTTTCTTTTATCGGTGTACTTTTATATCACATCTCTAATGGGGGGAATTGGTAGTGGCGAAATTGGGTGAGCAATATGTAGTTGTTTGTGAACTTGCACTTATTTTTTCTAAACATTAAAAAAATTCTTAAAAAGAAAGACAAACATTCCTGGGTTACAAATAAATTTGAAAATCTCCTAATACCATCACACTAAGGGAAAAATGTTACTTGTGTCATGATAGAGGACTTAACCAGTCGAGGAATTAAACTCAGGAGGGAACCCGAAGCTATGCCATCTCAGCCACTGACCGTTCAATGTTTCGAAAAGTTGTTCAGTTAACATCTTATAATTGAAAACATGATTATAATTTAAAAAAAAGCAAGATTTATAGAACAGACCTTTTCACTAAGAACAACTTTTGTTAAAAAGGAAACAAGTCAGTTACCCGCTGTGAGTTATATCCACCAGGCTATCGACCACCTCTCAGATCTGATCATCACAATGTTTTGAAATATCATTTGATCATCTATGTTTCGAATATTTTGCTATATTATTAATTACATCGGATTACGATACTTCCAAAATGATTTAAAACGAGAATTAATTTGTTAAAAGATAATATACATATATCAATAATTTTGAAAAGAATATCTGGATTATAACTAACCATCACACCGTTTCTCCGAAAGGACTAGCAGTCTCTATCGTGGCATACACTCCTTGTTACATTCATGCATCGTCTCATACATACTCGATTATACTTATCGCTAACCCACGTGGACAGTATCTATATATAAAATGAAAAAGACATGTGGATAAAAAAAAGAAATTATTTAAAGTAAATCAAATTTAATAATGTTATTATTAAGTTCAGGAAGTATTTTTTTATTTTTTATTATTGTGACAACAGTTTCGGTGTTTAGAGCCATTTTCATTAAAAAAATATATATATATTTAAAGTGTATAAATCATTTTGCCCACAGCTCGCAGACTAAAATGCTTAGACCATTATGCTACAGACATCTCTACCTGTCCTATTTCCTACAATTTTTGTATTGGGTTTATATTATATATACACATATAATATAAAACCAATGTTTTTACATCATGAACTTCACACATCAAATCACAGGTCTAGCAGAAACGGGCTAGCCTATCATTTGAAAACATATTTCAGGGGAACTATGTGCACCACAGCAGAATATTTACAGTGTACCCCACATAAATAATGTACATATCATTTTCAAAAATAAGTTTCCTCTATTACTTAACTATGCATAATAAAAATATATAAGGCCAGTCGCGGACTAGTGACTGTAACAGTTTCAAAATTCATAAAGTCACCCTAATGTCATGTCGGCACGCGCGTGCACCTCCATATACTATAATGGATTTTGAAACTGTTGCCGTGACAAGTCACCAGCCTACGCCTGGTCTAAAACTGTCTGTAGCGAACTCAGGTAGCTGCAAAAACCAAATGGATCGCAAAGGTTACAAAGTATTTGTAGTACACATTGTCTTTTATATACACTCCTCAGTCATCACAAACTCCCTGGAAATGCGTTTTTACATGTGCAAATAATTTTTTTTCTCTAGAAAAATCTAAATCACAAATTGAGCAAGCATAGCTTCCAGCATTCTTTTTTCCTATTTCCACAGTACCTTTGTTTGGAATTTCTAAGCGGGAACTTGAAGGGTGCTCAAAGGTGACGGGTACAACAGTGGTACTAATCTTGGCTTCTTGGAGTGCATTTGGGTTTGGAAGGGTGTAAGGGGATGATTGCAACATGGGATCCAAATTTATATATGTAAAGAAATGTTCATTTTTTCCTTCAACTGGTTCTTGGCTTGGTTCTCCCTCAAATTCCACGGAAACAGTTTCCAGTTCTGTATTTTTTTCCAATTTTTGCTTTCTAGCTCTTTTCATCGGAACTTCTACAGGCGGTTTTGGGTCAATTTTGGTTGGTTTGTTTAAAACCGTGGAAATGACAATTTTCCCGGGTGTTTTGCGAGAGAGAATAGTGTACTTTGGGATGTCCTTTTTATGTCCCTTGGTGACAGGAGGTTTGTCGGATATTTCCTCCGGGAGAAGGCCGTGTTGGCTTGAATTCACACTATTTGCTTGGTTGGAAGAATTCCTACAGAGGAGGCCTATTGGATAGGGAGCGCTAGGAGCTTTATTTACAGCGACTTCTTCGCGGGAACTCTTTACTTTTTTAGGATTTGATGAATTCTTTTTATTTGTGTAATTGTTCAAAATATCTTTTTTTGAAATAACTAGTTTTTGTATCGGCTTCTGCTGTGTCGCTCGACTTGTCGCAGAGGCTGAGAGAGACATAGCCGGCACTGTTCTGTTACAGTCTGGTAGGATGGAATGTTCAGTAGGGATGCACGATTGAGTTGTTGTAAATTGCTGATTGATATATGAAGGTGAACTTGTTGTAAATTGCTGATTGATATACGAAGTTGTTGGAAATTGGTGATTGATATATGAAGGTGAACTTGTTGGAAATTGGTGATTAGCGTATGACGACGAACTTGTTGGAAGGTGGTTGACGTGGATGGATGGAGCTAGTGGGGGCGGGGTTGACTGGTTCACCGGATTTCGCAGCTGTAATGAATATGAATTATCCCCCATTGGCATTAAGAAGAAGCTCTTTGAAAGTAACGATGCATCCATGTTGGGCCCCATGCCGGGTGTCATGCTGAAGGCTTGGCCGAGCTGCGGAGTAGAAATATCTGGATTGGATAACGTGATGGGTGGAATAATTTGGGACTGTGTGGGTACGGTGCCACTGCCTACACCAAGTTCAGGTACGGGATTATTGGTATTTGAAATGTTCGTCAAGTTTTGTTCTTTGACATGGCTCTTCGTAGTGCTATCATTCTTTCTTTTAATATGCGAGGATCGAGATAGTCTTGATCTATTGGTCCTACTAGTATTCTCACAAGGGGCATTATCATGTAAAGACATTGTATTTGTAGTTTCAGTGTGATCGTTCTCTGCTGGGGACTGTGGTTTATTGGTGGCATTATCCCTGTTAGATCGTGAGATCAAACATTTATGGTTGAACATTTTATCTTTTTCTAAAATAGAGTGATGGCACAACTTGCAAGTATAGACAACAGCCCCTATCTCGGCCACTTTAACAGTTGAGAAATTTTCCGGAATCTCTCTTTCGTCTATTTGAGTGTTGGGTTTAATGGGTATGGTATTATTATCAGCACTTTGTGTTTCTTTTACTATTGGAACCATTTTTTTGACATCAGTTTGTTTTTTTACAATTTGGGTTTGTAATTTCTCTGTGTTTTTGGCATCAGTTTGTTTTTTTACAATTTGGGTCTGCAATTTCTTTAAACTATTTTGAAGTAAATCAAAATTAGTATTTGCGTCTTTATATCTCTTGGGTCCAGCTCTACGCCTTCCAGATAAAAGTAATGTGCTGGGCTTTTTTATGTTGACAATGAAGTATTTTCCATTTCTTTTCTCTACTCCAGGAAAATGCGGTCCGTCAACTCTAACCATTTTGATTTTAAGCTTTTTTAACTTCAAATTACTTCTATATGATATGAGTGCAGCAGATGGAGAAATTTTAATGAATTTCTTTTCTTCAATATGTCTATTATCCTTACTATTCAAAATTGGTATAATTGCGTTGTTTTCAAATTTAGGAAGAGATGCAACGGATTCTAATGCTTTCATTACCAATTCATCGCAATATTCGTCATTTGACAATTGGTTTTTATTTAACTTTGCTTCCCAATTACTTTTTATTTGTTTGCTTTTGTCCCTTTTATAATTGAAATCTTTTCCGAGCATCTGGGATAGTTTCTCTTGTGTTTTAATGCACTTTTCAAGGAATTCGTGATAGTCTTCAACTTTGGCCGAACAACGGAAGCAAACTTTGTGCGGCAGGTCATCACTTTCCGCCACCTGGAACCAGAAGAGGCACGGGAATTAAATCATTACAATAATGGTTTAATTCAAAAAGAAACTAAATTTTAGATAATGTGAACATGGAAAACTTTTATCACTCAATTAAATCAAGTGTGTGAGGGAACAGTTCAATTTAATTTAAAATCGAAGATTGGTGTGCAGGTAAAAGGTAAACTGAACATTTTATTACAATGCGGTTATGTTAATACCAGAATGCTAGTATATTATCGGAATGTAGAATGCATTACAATCATTTATCAAAGTTATGAAGTAGTAGTTTTCCAGGGGTTCATACCACTAATAAGCTAGCTTAAAAATCAATGAAATCGGGGGGCAACCTAAAAATCAAATCTGTGGCAACTAGAAATGAAAGATTGTGTACCATTATCAACAAGGCATTTTCAATTTTCTTAGCCAAATCCACTCCAGCACCGAAAATATTAAGAAAGGGGCCATCTTTACTTCCACATAATCTACACAATTTGAATGGTGGCAAAGAAGAATTTAAAAACTTCGAAAGAGGGATATTGTCACCCATTATAAATTCTATAAGATTATCGCGATTATGCCAAAATATATTCAATTAACATATAGACAAACGATATTAATTTTAAAACAGTATTATTTATTGACTACGACGCGACATCCCATAGACACCCCATCGACAACCGATTTGATTTTTTATTTGGCATTTGGTTTTGGTCATAGACTAAAAAATTATCCTCTTCTTTTTATCTGCATGGGCCATCGCGTAGAGGGTATAGTGGCGTTGGATGACTTATGGCGTGGTGTGATAGGGTGTGATGGTGTGGGGTGGCCTCGGTGTGGGCTTTTCGACCGCACAATATACCCCATATGTACCCCCTCTGCACGATGGGCCATCAGCTAGTCGGTGGGATGGCTTGGGGTGCCGGCGATATTTGCAACGCATCTACACGATAGCGAGATTTATTCAGAGTTCATTTCTACTTACTACTTTCGACGTACATCGGGATGGGCTTTTCCAGCTGCGGCAATATATATTGTTAAAAAAACGAGATGATTAGTTTTAATTAGTATATTAGACAATGAATTTACAAACAAATTATATTTAAATGTAATTTTATGATATTAGGTACTATTTATTTAGTATCATAAAAATAATTTTGGTTATTTAGAATACGGAATTATTTTAACAATTTTTGTTTTTGTTTTGTTTTTCCCCTCTTCCTATAACTCTCGCCCAATAAAAATAGTAAATAAAGGCAGATATATCTATTTGAAGTGTACAAACTTATTTATTTTAAATACAACGTTTAGAGAACCAAAATTCACAACATTTCTATTTAGCATTAATTTTTATATTTGGGATTTCATATTCATTCAAGTAACAATTCAATGAATTTTGTAGTTTTACCACTTGTCCAAACTAACGCTATTACGTTTAAAAAATAGTTTCGACGTTAGGTAAACGTAGATTATTTTTTACCGGGATCCCGTTATGTCTCATTTGCCGTACCACGTTTACCTTGATAATGCACACTTTCCGCCTGTTGTAACTGGACCTGGTGCCTAATTCCGGTACTTCATAAGGATAAGGAATTATCCTTAAAAATAAATTACTAGACTTTTTGCTAACTGCGACTCTGGTTCTCGAATGACAGCTCTGCTGCTATTCATTAAATGACATTCTTTAAAAATATCGATATTTGCGTAGTTTTAACAAGAGCAAAAACTTAATTTTATCGTAAGTTTTGATATTAAACATTATTATTTATATATATATTTTTTTTTTTTTTCATATGAAGCGGTAACTTGGTGATGTGACATTATAATTTAGTTATTTGTCGCATAATAATGCTTCTTAATGAACCCAAACGAAATTGCGATGTTTGTAAAGAACCTATACTAAAAGCCCGATATGGCAGTAAAAGCGATTGAAATTATACAAATTATAATCCATTACAATTGTAAAATAAGTAATAATAAATAACACGTGTTAAATATGTGTGATGCACCTATATTTTCTAATAATACTGTGGTAATTAAACTATAAACTCCTAAATGTATTGTCATTGACATGGAATTGGAACCGCAGTTTGGCAAAAAGTCTAACCCTAAAAAGAACCGCCCCTGGATAGTTCATCTTCAGCTGATGATGCCATCAAATTTGAATCTAATGTTTTATTTGCTGTTAAAAGTAAAAATCGACGGATGTGGCTGGAAAATCAGATACGATTTAAGGAAGAACGTGGCGAGTTCATCTTCTTTTATGAATTGCTTTCGCATGCCAAGGCAAACCTTCCATCATATTCATGATATGATCGAAGAAGCCATTAAAGAAAGGTTGCGTTCATGCGGAAAAACATCGAGTCCCATGAAAGATACCCTCAATGTGTCGATAATCCTTTTTTGATGCCATATTATTACTTCAGTTTGTTTCTTTTGGAAATGACATACATAGCTTTAGCTTGGATTTCGTAAATAAATTTTGTTCAACGACATATTTATTTTCCATTTTTAAACGATGAAAACACTTCTGCACTGCAAGTATATACAATTTTGGAGAGTTTTGTAACTATATTGCTTTCAATTTGTAGTTTTTTGCGTAACTAGAAATCCCACGCGAACGCGCCTGACAGTAGCGTATTTCTGTAAAATTTTCTCGAAATGCGGATTGCAGAATTTGATAACTTTTCCAGTCAATAATTACTAGCCGTATACTCAATACTCAGGAATGTTGTCAGAGCTTTCTCGAATGTCAACGAAATTATGAGAGGGTAGGAGAGGGGCCTAGAGTTGCATGAGGGGGGCACAGTTTGGCAGGAGAGGGGGCAGATACATTATTAAATATCGCCCGGCTAGCGGTTCTCGGGATATAATCTTAGCCACGCCCATACTCACTAGAAGTAATAATACTCTTGTGTATGGTATTTTATGGCGAGTTATATCGTGGGATATGTTCCGCCCATTCATATTAATATCATATATTCCTTGAGTGTAACCATCTTAAGAGATAGAGCAACAGAATAGTGTCTATCTGACGATGCATGAACGTGAGTAAAGTAAGGAGTGTGTTCCAAGACAGTCTTCTGGCGGTCTATTCTTTTGGAAAACGGCGTGATGGTTAGTTAGTTAAATGAAATATAAGAATGATTTCAAGACATACGTTATTTTATTATGTACACATTTTTTGTTTTGTTTTACTTACGCTTCTTGGTAAAATTAATTATCGAACTAATATTAATGATATGGAGTAGAAAAAATATGGAATTAATTTATTAATTGTTTTTGTGTTTAATTCGTAGAACTAGATTTTTTTTTTTTTTAAATTTAATGTAAATCAAATTTAATAATGTTATTATTAAGTTCTGCAAGTATTTTTAGTTTTTATTATTAAAAAAAAGATACAGAAAATAAAGATATGGAATCTCTCGGGATTCTTAGTTATTTAATATTAATAATATGTATTATATGTTATATTGAAGAAAAAACCAACGGAAATGAGTACAGCCGCGTTTCCTGCGACTGTTTTTTTAAAACATTCACACAAAAAAAAAACTAAACAAAGGGGCGTTACCAAACACATTTCTGTCTGCGTATAGAATGTTTTTGTCTTCCAAAATCAGTGGAAAACATTCTCCTCGCTGGTGAAGAGGGGAAAGGGGGAAGGATCTGTTTAATTTTTTTTAATTTGTCGCACGGTGTGGGTCTATCTATGCGTCCCGTCCGATGGTACTTCATTATAAATCAGACGGGTTTTTTGGTTATGCGTACTGAGCGAAATTATAATATATTTTTATAAGAAGTAATAATAATGTATTTAACTGTTATGTATTCTCTTATTTTGTCTGCTATTTCTAATAGCATTACAGCCTTCTTTTAAAGAAGACATTGCGAGGTAAATATTCATACAAGCACGTCTTTTACTTGTTAGTGTTTTATTGTTATTATAAGATAAACCCAAGCTAAGAACCTAAAACTTATTTTATATATCATACAATAATGACGCATAGATAGATCCACACCATGCGGAGATTTAAAAAAAATGAAACAAACCCTTCCCCTTTAACCCACGAGAGGAATGTTTTCCATCGATTGCGAAGATAAAAACATTCTATACGCACACAAACATGTGTACGGTAACGCCCCTTTGTTTTTGTGTAAATGTTTTCAAAAAACAGTCGCAGGAGACGCGGCTTTACAAATATACACAAAATATTTCTATTAATTTAACATTTTCATTTTTTTTTCATCAGATTATGATATTTTGTTCAACTTATAAAAATATGTAGTTAATTTTAGTTAAACATTTTAGTAGGAGATGTAATGTGTATGAAAACAAATGTTTTTGAGTGTAGTTTTTTGTGTAATGTTTCGGAAAAAAAATCGCAGGAGACGCGGCTTACCAATGTAAACGGGTTTATTGGTCCCTGATAGCGTAGATGTACCAGTTCGAATCTCGGTCGCAACTCACAACCTAATATTTTAATTTTATTAGTATTTCAAATTATTTGAAATACTAATAAAATTAAATTCTTCTTCCTCGCTGGAGAAGAGGTGAAAGGGGGAAGGATCTGTTTAATTTTTTGAAAAATTTTAATACTGTTTCATGATTTTTTTTAAATTTCGTTATTGCGGCATATTCGAAAGATCATTTTACCGCCCCGAGTGATATTATAGGGTAAATCTATGGTGCTCTCGCGGATATGACGACAGTTGATTGCAAGTTGTGGAATGGGAGCAGTTGAAAAAGTATAAAAGCGCTTGTGTGACTTCGCTCTCTGGCTTCTTTGAGCCCGACTCGTGTAACGAATGGAATAGTAATTTTTAATTTTAGAATTTGTTATTTTTTTTTAACATGGCACTCAGTCAGACTACCGTGGTGAGTAAACGAAATCAAATATAAAGAATTCCATATGTTAACCAAATATCTTGACACATCACCTGCATTTGACAGCCTTGATTTCTCCATTGCGAAATGGGACGTCGCATTTGCAGATAATACTCAGTCCTAACCGCTTTCCTTTTCATGACAATTCTATGGTCCTGTGAGGATACAAACGTCGATTTGAAGAGATTTTTCCCGCATGGGTGTCGGTAAAATTCCCTATGACACATTGCCCTCTCGATTTTCTATTTTGTAAAAAGTACACCTTTGTATGAATCGTATTTTCCCCAAAGCATTTAAAATCGAACCGACAGTCTTCTAATTACGCCGAAATCATGTATTTAAAAAAATATATTTTACATGTCTGATGAAAGCTACCGGAGAAGCTTTAATTACTGAAATTCGTATTTAATGTTTATTATTTATGTTCGTTCGTATGTTTATGATTAGTGAATTTGATAGATATTGCAAGTAACCTGTTTTTATCAGTGCACCTGCGCCCGTCTTACTAAATTATTTTCTATACAATTACAAAATAACAAAAAATTCTGATATCTGCCGTTGTCTTGGCTTTCTAATAAGAAAATTATATCCATTTATGAGTGGACTGCATTATTCTTATTCCTTACATATTCCAGCATTGTAAACATTTTGGACACTAATATTACCGATGGAACTCATAGTTTGTAAAATGATCCAGAAGTTATGTTTTTGTATTTTTTGTGCACCCTCACAAATTTGAAAATACTCGTTGGGGTATAGCATGTTGCAACAACACTTGCCAGCTAATCACGAAAGCAAAGTAACATTTTAGGAGTTGTTGCTGAATGATCTTTTGGTTACCCATATTTTAAGTCAAAGATTCTTTCACTATCGACCTTGTGAAATTGATTTAGCTACGTATGTCTAGTTATTAAATCTTAATAGTCAGGTTCCCAACATTCTTTCCATTTCTTTCCGCATCATAATATTCATCAATATTGGGGATGACATAGCGTCACAAGCTCCCGAACAAGGGAACTTTTAATATTTGCTTGTGTATAAAGCACTAATTCATAATTAATTTGTTCACTTGATTTTTCTATCCCTATTTCTACTTGGTCAGGGATCCATCTCTTTTTACGTTAAACTGGATTAATCCGCACAATATAATGACATCTGGGCTTCATCATTTGAAGCCATTCCAATAAGCAGGTAGTCTCGAGTGAAAGGTAAACCCCTTTTATAGGTTGCTGGAAAAATGAACCATTCCTCTTTGGGAGTCCTACTTCGCACAAGTGCAGGTCCTGTTCAACTAATTATACCTGTAATTTAATGGCTACGCGTTGCATGTGTCTTTGGAAACGCTTTTCACCGTTTATTTGATACTGAATTGGTTCTTAAAAACTTCATGTATTCCGCTGTAGATTTGGTAGTCATGAAAATCCATCAAGCGCAGAATTGTTCAACTGTTATTATAATAAACATATCCTGGTGTTTCATTCCAGTTCATTATGCCCGAGATTGCATTGTTTTCCTCCACGCTGCCCAGCCACCTAATCTTAGACTTCCCAGCACTCCTTCAGCATGCGGGTGTATTAAATAGATGGTCGGCTTTCTTCTATTCCTGCTACATGTCCTGGCCAATGGAGCCGTCCGAGTTTTACAAACCTCGTTATTGAAGGCTCTTCTAATGGATGGTGCAGCTCATTCGCAACTGTTGAAACACAAATAAACCACAAATTTGAATCTCTTTCAGCTGAGGTTATACAACACGGTGATGGAGGATGTGATTGCCGGAGTGCGGGAGACCTTCCTGGATGATGGAGTGGACGAGACGGTCCTGCAGGAGCTGAGGATGCTGTGGGAAGCCAAGCTGTTGGCCAGTAAAGCTGTGGAACAGAACCCGGAGCCTCCGGAACACCAGCCTCCTCCCATTGTAGCCAACCACAAAGCTAATGGAAACAAATCAAGTAAGACTGAAATTATTTGGAGATGGGTAAGGTTTACTAATTTTGCCTAAAGGTAGCACATTATACTTATTAAGAGATAAGATAGGCATGTTCACAACCGCTTTCACCAATCAAAACTGAGCGATTGCTAAATTAAACAAAAATTTTCACTTCACGGTGGATTTTATATATTTCCATTTCACCGACATTTTTAACAGAGCGTTTGTTCAATGCTAGTTAAACTAAAACTTTTAAACATTGTGAAATAATGTTACTACTCGTATTTTGATATCTCGTATGCCGACAGTGCGGCCGACCCACAAAAACAATGTGCAATTCAATGATTTGCACCAGTAAATGAAATAAATGTCTAAACTTTCATTTATACCCCTGAGCCTTACACTTGGCCGTGTTGGTGACACTGAATTTGTGCATTTGAGGAATTATTATTATTTTTTTTTTCCTTAGTTTTTGATGAAAGTAGCCATTAAAGTGTCTTGTCTTATCGAAAAGATGAATTCTTAACCCTTTCCCGGAGACGGGTCGGAAAAATTATATATATTGACCAGGACAATGCAATGCTTCCTCATCTTAAGTCGTTCTTACACTATACTTTTTTCATCCAGATTGCTCATGAGTTGTCTTTTTCTATGGAAAATTCTATAGAAAGTTCCATAGAAAAAGACAATCCACATGGAAACTGGACGAAAAAAGGATCGTCTAAGAACGCCTTTATTTCCAAATTCAAATAATTTTATAGCAGTTTTATTCTAAACAGTGTGAACAACTGTACATTTTCTTATCAAGAATTTTTTTTTCATTATTATTTAACTCATTATCAAAAATTTAAGAGAAATGTGACGGATCAGACTCGGTAACATGAAGGGTAAATCATTCTCTATCTTTATTATGCACTAACACTTTTCATGTATGTTAAATATTTTAACATATTTGAATAAAATTGCTTATTTTTATAATTATAAATTTCAAAAATTATAAAAGGGTACTAATTTTTCTCTCTGTAAATATGAATTCTTTTTATTAACACTATCTCCTTCACTAGGTGCACCGGTTCAGAGGCAGACTTACATAAGTACGTTAATTTTAATTATTTCAAATTAATGTAATATTCAAATAAGTTACTAATAAACTAAGGTGATGGTGGTCTGATTTCATGATATTGTTAATTGCAGGTAATGTCAAGAAGGCCCCAGTCCACAATAATACGGTAGATCAACATAACAATATGAATTCCGGAATGAACCAGATGTCGCACTCGAACGCCAATAGTACAAACAATCCTTCACAGGGGGCATCCAACAATCAGAACCAAACTACAAATTTAGTAGGACTGGATCCTAATAATAAAGTTCCCGTTCAGGTAAATATGCTTACCCCTTTTCCTCATCACCCTTTTAGTGGTAAATATCCCTGCTATTTATGTTCAAAAAATTTATTAATGCTCTCAGAACCCTTTGTTTTTTTTAAATACTTTTAAGTGGTTTTTTATCGCACGGGAAATTTCCCGCCAGGATGTTTTGTTCACACGAGGGGGGAATTGCATTGTGCTAGTGGGATTTTTTCCATGCCTTATGCTGGGCTAATGCTTTTCTCTATCTTGGCAACAATTCATAAAAACTGCTCATGGATATTTTGAAATAGTTATAAAATTTCACATCATCTTGTTTTAATTGAGGCATGAGCGTATGAAAAGCTTCTAAACGAGGACCAGTTTGAATAAAGGGGTGTTTCCAAAATTTTCTCGCTTTTTTATGAGATGTCTTTATCTACGATACCACGATGTTGCTACAAAAATTGTAGCAACATCCACTTTGGTAATCTATTGAAGACTGAACAATATATTGTAGTCAATGCCAAACAACCCGTGCCGTGCCAATATAGTCTCATGAGAACGTCTGCATATAGACGCAAGCATCACCAAAATCAGCAGCCGTAATTTTGACGCTACTGCGCGCGGTTTGTTTTATAATTATCGCCTGCGATAAGGAATAACCCATAGCCATAAATTTACACTCCGTGTGAAGAGCCACATAAGAATATGTACACAACCAACTCCTGTGGGGTGGAAAATTTTAATGACAAACCGCTCCGGCGAACTCACACTTAGCCAGAAATTTCTCAGGATATATGTATTTTTTTAAACTTTATGAATACCTAAAATATTTTTGCAATTTGTTTTATATTTTATGGAGAATGTGTTTAAAATTTGATTATAAATTATAAATATGGGCTCAAGATGTGTTTTTGGCAATTCTCAAGAAGACTGCTTAGTATCATCTGCTTTAGGCCCTAGGGCATCTAAAGGATTAAAAACATTTTTTTTCCATAGAATCATAAAAAGGGTAAGATAAAATAAAATATTTATACATGTTATTGTATCTACTGGACTTTTACTCAACATGTTTGTATAATTTAAAAAACGATGTTAATACATAGTTGGGTGAATTATAATAGAATGGATACAATATAACATACTAGCAAAATAACACTAAACTATTTAACGATTATATTGTATTTTTAAAAATAAAACAATAACTTTGTTTACATCACTTCATATGAAAATAGATTATATTGTAAGCTATAAAAGTAAATTGATAAATTTAAAGTACATAATACATAGCCATTGTACACAATAGTTGTACATGTATAATTATTTGATGCATAACAAATAATGAATCATTTATGTATTGTAGATTTAGCATAATAGGTACTATCATAAATAACAAAGATCAAATTACTATACGAGTACATAATGTTCTATTTATGTAACATACAATAATACTGTAGAATTATTCTTGATACAGAGTATGCTTTGTGTATGGCTTTGTGTCCCCTGGTTGGAAAAAAGCGATCATTCATCCTATTTCCAAGAAAGGTGACTGTTCCAACCCAACCGACTGTTGCCTGATAGCGATCAGATCGGTTCTGTTCAAGGTGATGGAACGTGTGATCAACGACAAACTGCTCACATACCTCAAGAAGAAAAAAATTATTAAATACCGTTAATACGGATTTCGGCGGAACCGCTCATACGGTGATCTTTTCGCGTATGCATCGCATGTTTGGGGGCGGTGCCTGGAATGTTACGGTGATACTCGAACTGTTGCTTTGGACATTTTCAAGGCCTTTGACCGGGTTTAGCACCGAGAACTTCCTTCATCTTAACTTCCACATCCTTGTGTACGTGGATTGCCGACTTTTTGAGGGAGAGATCGATTCAGACAGTTTCTGATGTAATCACCTCTTCCCCCTATTCAACAAATGCTGGCGTCCCACAGGGATCGGTTCTCTCTCAATTGACTTTGTTTTTGTTGTACATCAACGACCTTTTGTCATGTGTACCAATTCATTGTTACGCGGATGACAGTTTGTTTGTTTGTTTTTGTAGCTTTATTTAGATGTAAGCAAATTTTCATACATCTAGTAATAAAAAACATATAAGATACATAATAAAATAAATAGAGTCATAAAATTATAACAGAAAGAATACAGTTAATAAAAAAAAAAAGAAATACAGTTACCCCAGTTCAAAAAAAAAATAGGGTTTCAGAAATACAGTTAGTACAAATAGAAATACAAGTCATAAATTTTTCTTTATGTATATAGCACATGTTTTACGGAAAGTACAGTCCATGATAGCTTTTTGTTTGACAGGCCCCCAAGGGCACATAAACTCCAACAGCTCGGGGGCTTTAAAGCAAAGAATGGACGGTTACCTCCGGAGGGTTTTCTCGTGGGGTAAGAATATCTTCATCGATTTAATGTTTTAAAGATGTAATCATGTCTGGTTACATTCAAAAGGGATAAAAATGACAATCTAGTCTTCAACAGAAGCAATCTTCCCAACATGCCTTCCATTGATATACTTGGTATATTTTAAAAACAAAATTATTTAAAAAAATCCTAGTGTCAATAAATTTTAATTTCTCTTCAATTTATTGTAGAAAGCCATTTTCTCAAGCCTCCGGTAGTTGTTTGGTTTCCTCTATATTTATTTACTTATTTTGATTTTTTTAATGTTAAGTCAGTATTGCTGAACATAACCCGACTTCTGTCTTAAAATGTTACTATTTTGCAGTATTGTGAATGTATTCTTTTTGTATAGCTGTGTATATACTGTATAATATTTTGTAATTTTATTAGATGAATATGCACCTAAGGAGTACTGTAGGAGTAATATTAACCCTTTAGGTGCCACCGAACGATATATCGTTCCGATACATTATTGTACTTGAGTGCCATAGAACTATATATAGCTTGAGCCATAAAATTCGTCACTCGTTATCCACAGTTCTAAAATTATGTCTCATTATTGAAAACATGTGTCTAAAAATAAAAGCAATCAAAATAAAAAATATATATATTCATGGATTATCGACACTTCTCCAGCATTTAAAAAAAATACATGTGGCACCTAAAGGGTTAAGAATAAGTAAGAATGTATGTAATATGTTAAGAATGTATAAATAGAATATAAAAGGAGCACTGTAAGAATACCACTGAATGGAGTTAGCTAATCATTTTTTTAAAGTTTATCAATCGTGAAGCGCACTTGAAGTGAAATAACACAAAACTGCGATATATAAATGCTTTATTATTATTTTAAGTAACCAGCTCAGGCACGGGGGCTCCATTGAAACCAGAATCTGTGTGTATTGTACATGGCCTGTAGATACTTAAATAGTACACAACTTCTGACCCTGTACAAATTACAAGTGCACCCCACTATTGAATTTGGTAGCCACCTCTGGTCTGGAGTCCCAAAATACCTTGAAAAACCCTTGACCCTGCAGAAATGGGCAGTCCACTTGATAGATTCTCCTATCTTAACAAACGGATTGTAATCTTTAAAACACAGGAGTCAGATATGAATGCTGTCCTTGTTCAACCGGTATTTCAATGGTTGATGCTCTGTGGAACTAGTGTCATTAATTCCTTCGGCATCGATGCATAGTCGGGAAACATGCCAAACGTGCACCCAACATTTGTCGCACGAGAACGGATCGTTTCTACAACTTGTTCTTGAGTTTAACAGCATGGCTGTGGTGGAATGATTTCCCGGCCTCTGTGTTTCCTCCCTCATACAGCATGAGTCTCTTCAAGACCCATGTTCACTCCTTCCTCTCATCAAAAATACCCTCCATACAGCATCCTCAAAGATGACATAGGCCCTAAAGGAAATTATTTTTCTCAGGACTTCCCGTAATGTTAAAAAATGCTTTCCTTTATACATTAATATCGCACACACCTGTACAAGTGCCATGTTTGCCATTTTTTTCTTGGAATTTTTTGATTTGAACTTATGATAGTCGTTAGATATGTTGAAAAAAAGTAGTAAAAGCAACTAATGTTGTCAATTAAATTTAATACCATAATTTTTTTTTTAAAGATATAAATAATTATTTTGTTTATAACCACGAAATTTATTTTATTTATTACAACCGACCGGTTTGGCTTAACACAAACATCATCAGGGTACTAAATTAAAGTAATCAAAAAATACATTGTGTGTGCTTATATATAAATATAGAATGAGACAAAACATAACATAGAATAAAGGTACAGTGAGATAGCATGATATTAAAATCTAGCAAAGTAAGAGAGAAAGAGACATGTGTACATAACGGGTTACCATATTATATCAAACAGGTGATTAAGGGATAATGGGAATTTTTATGAGTTTATGGGAAATATACCTAATATATTGGACGCATTTAATTGATTATTAAAATTTGGCATTTTGGTTTTAATGGCTTTCTTTATTTCCAGTGCTTTTAAATTATTTAATTTATTGCCATGACCATTTTTGTGCAGGATATTAGCACCAGTGCTTTGAAGGTATGATCTTTATCAATAAGATGATTGGCGAATTCCGAAAAGCCATTATTATTTAAGCGTCTAAGATGCTCATAATTTTTTTTAATACCGAATTATCATCTAAAATACTTAAACCCACCAAGAGGCTAGCTTTCACCAGTATTGATGTCACTGAATGTCAGAATTAATAGACTTACCCTAAGTACCATTTCGATGGCTGGAGGCAAAGGTCATGTAAATCCTATTTTGGCACCAGCCTAGTTCACTGCCGTCCACACTTGTTCCGGGTGATTTGACTGCAGTAAGAAAATTATTTTGGCACCAGTCTAAGTCACTGCTGTCCACACTTGTTTCGCATGATTTTGACTGCGGTAAGAAAATTACAAAACATTTATAAAAAGGGTCAAACTAAATATTCAGTTTTTGTAAACAAGCCGAACCTTTTTACTTATTTGCTGTTTTACTAAAAATATCGGCACGCCTAACTCTCTCCTCCTACTTATTATTTATATTTTATTTTTTCCCCTCTTGTGTTAGGGCATCTCTATGGATGTTCTGTGATTGCTGTCCTGTAATCTAAATACCACTTACCTGTTGACTAAAATTATGTTGATGATTTTCCTTCCAGTTAACGCTTCCTGCTCAAGCCGGTGTACCAGGATCACAGCCCAGAGTTTTTACGCTACAGATTCCTACCTCTGCGCTGCAAAACAATCAATTGCACCAAGTAAGAAACAATTTGCCTTGAAAATTTTCAAAAAAAATTATTCGCGTAAAAAAGCTGAATGAAAAAATCTTATTTTAAAATTTTAATGCTACGAGTCTTGCAAAAACTCACAGCATTAAAATTTCATTCTAGTTTAATTTGATTCTAGTGTAGTTTTTTCCTCCCTCTTAACACAGTTTTATGAAGATTGTATTTATTGATTGAACTGTTTGTATTTGCAGGTTTTAACGGGACCGATAATCACCGCCACAATGAACCTACCGCAGCCCCTCGCCGCCACTCTCCTGCAGCAGCACATTAATGCCGCGCTTTCCGGACAGCAGTCAAGCTTTAGTGAGTATATCATCACCAGGAGGGTTATTTGGAATTCTTCTTTACAAATGCGGCAAAGCTAATATGGACACTTTGCTGCACTATTATTTCACATTATGGTCATGTAAATATAACATTGAATGTAATAGATTGAGTACTAAGCCACTGAAGCGACGGGTCTCCGACTCGACTAGGAAAAGGTGAAGAAATCGAAACGAACAATAAAAACCCATTAGAACTTTGCTTCAGTTCCATTTCTGTATAATATGTAATGAGAATATTTTGGTTTCTACAAACAATTTATTAGTAGTGGTGACGTAGCAGGGGTGCCCTGGTTCATGGAGTGAGATTTGTGTCCAGATCTTGGCAGCAGATTCGTCTGTCTACCATCTGCGTGGTGGGCTGGATCGAGGGAGGCCAGTTAACCCCGCCAGCTGGTCTCTCGACCTATCGCCGTGCACCGCAGCGGGAAGGATGGATTAATACGTCCGTTACTCCTAGACACACCGACCCCCAAATTCCTACCCACCCCTCATACCGTTTTCCTTCCCAGAACTTCCTCTCTTTTCTTTCCTGAAAAGGACCCCCCACAAAGCATCCCAAAGATGACATAGGCCCTGAGGAAAATTATTTTGTTGGCAGTTTCATGTGTGAAATTAAATGTTAAAAATAATAAAATATTTTTACATTCACTTGCCAAAAGGCAATACTCCCGGGGTGTGGTAATGCGTTTGATGATGAAGGATATTGATGCTGCCAGTGCCAACAGCAGCCTTCTTATTATTATCATTTTAACTTAGTTGGAAACTTCATTATCATTTCTCGTGAAGCACTTTCAACTATTGATTATAGTATTCCTTGCAGGTAATATAACCACCAACAACATTAACAAATCCCAAGTGGACGGCGCTTGTGACTCGTCGGATGATGAGATATCGGAGGGCGGGGGTTCTGACGAGGAAGCAGAGGGTGAGGCGGAGGGAGAGGAGGCCGGCTCCGTGGGGGGCAGCGAGGGGGGGCCTGATGATGATGAAGCAGAAGGTGAAGGGGAGGGAGGAGCCGAGGAGGAACCCTTGAACTCTGGAGATGACGTTTCCGAGGAAGACCCCTCCGATATGTTTGACACGGACAATGTGGTGGTCTGCCAGTATGATAAGGTGACTTGAAATTTTTTTTCTTGGGGCTGTGACTTCTTCAGGTCATCCATTTCAATTTATTTTTTTTATTTTGGTTTTGATTTGTTTATGGAATTTTATTCAGTACTTATTCTACATATATTTAACATTTGTGCTTTGCTTCCAACTTGGCTCAATTCAGATACTTTTGTGTAGTAACGAAATTATTTTAAAATAAAATATTTGCCTTATGGATATTTCCGTGGCTTTTTAATTTATATAAATTTATTAATTATTTTTTCTGTGAAGTTCTGTAGAATTTTTTACTTACAATAAATATTCTTTGGTTGATGAAGACAGCCGTGCAACTTTCAGAACAAAAGTAATTGGGTGTTCAAGGACCAGACTACTGCAATATTTTCTTCTATTTTAAATTCTGTTCTAGCTTTCATTAGGTACAGCAAAACTTCGGTTTTACGTCACCGCTATTTCACGTTCTCCTGCTTTTTACGTCAAAAACCCGCAGTCCTTTTTTTTTTTTTCCATACATTATCATATAAATATTTCCGTCAATTTACGATTTCAAAAAATTTCTGCCCCTAGTTTTATATCAGTTTCATGCTGACTCTACTTGGAAATATCGCCTAAACCCAAATTAGACTAACTGGATCGAACTTTTTTCTGCAAACATTATTTTATTATACCATCATAAATTATGAGATAATCCGCTTAAAACTATCTGCCGAGAGAGTCGCTCCCGTCCCGCCGGTCGCCACCCCGCGGCTGCATTACGATAGTAAGTCTGAAACAGGGAAGTCACTCTCTCAGTTTATATAATGTGTGAGAAAGAGGCGAAGAGATTGTCAGCACCCCCTCCAGCTGTTAAGTTAGTGAGTAAACCATCGCCTTTACGTAAATTTGAAATCAACTGCTAGTTATTCACCTTTTCGAAAACATTCATTTTACTAGAACAATTTCTCGAAATACGTGTTAAACAAAAATGTCGTGACAAATACGTTTTGTTTGAATTTGGTCGATGTTCAAATGTTTTATTATTAACGTTTTTGTAAATTGCCATCCCTTTTATTGACGTGTGAAATTGTGACGTATCGGCGACCATCGCGATCTCAATAATTTACGTGGGAATATTTGAATACCGCACAAGAGTCCCAAACTGCTCTCAACCGTCTGGAGCCAGTGAGACTATGGCATTCCCAATTGGGGAATGTTGTGAGGCTGAAGGTATTGGGGAGGGGAAGGAGAAAGGGGAGAGGAAGGTTTAATGGGGAAAGGGGAAATACCTGGCTATTCAGATCTGGTCACCAAACACGGCTAAAAAGTCATTTCAAGTTTCAATTCTGAATGGTGGTCTTTCGATACTGAGAGTATCTTCCACTCGGGAAAGTGCCCAAATATACTATATATTATTTTTAAATGAATTAATTGTGAAACAACACAAATTAATAAAATAAAAATTACTTGCACACGCCGGGATTTGCACCCGCGACCTTCGGATTCGTAGTCGAGAGTCTAACTCCTCGACCATGGAGGCCTTCAAAATAATGTCGTATGTAAAAAAACACAACAATTTTCATGTTTTTGTAATAAGTTGCGATTTCTGCGGGAATATGTCAAATGGATAAGTAAAGGGACATAGATTTTTCAGATCAAAATAATAACAAAAATGAGGTTTCATGATTTTTATAAGTAAGTTCTACAGTTTATTCATATTAAATGGCTCGAAAATTGAGTAGGTACTTATTAATTAAATTTTTCAATACATTTTTTTCAGTTTTACGCATTTTTTTACGTTCCCTTGAAAAATGTAAAAACAAAGTTTTTCCATAGTACATTTTATAATATTATTTTGTTTGTTCCAGATAACCCGAAGCCGAAACAAGTGGAAGTTCTATTTAAAAGACGGCATTATGAACTTGTCGGGGAGAGACTTTGTTTTCCAAAAAGCCAACGGCGATGCGGAGTGGTAACCACCATCCCTGGAGCCGCCATTCGATAAAGCCTTAAACGCAGAATGTAATTTAGATTTATAAATGTTTATGAAATAACGGGAATCACAAGCGTGAAATAATAGCGGTGTTAGACTCTTGGCACAAAGACATTACGATCCTAGATTTCCTGTATTCAAATATAATCACTCAAAGACTTGATCAATATATACTTTTCCTGCAGTTTGACTTTTTAAACTCTGAGATAATATATCGAACCCTATTAGGGTGCAATTAGTTACTTAACTTATCTTGGAAACAGTTTCATTATTCATTTACATATTTTTAAATACAATACTTAATTAAATCATCATCGTTTGGGTTGGGCACATTCATTTTTCATCCGAATCCTGGAAAGTCCCAAGCAGTCAATTATGGGAATTGCCAAGTACAGTCTGGCCACAGAATTGATAAACCAAAATCAGATACTACATCTACTGTAAAACATATTCCCGGAATACCATTTTATCCTTAAAACTTAAGTTCTGAATTAAAAAAGAAAAAACTTTTTTAGTCTTCTACATGCCAGGTATAATTTTTTATATATCAGGGAAAAGTGTACAAATTACTCTGGAATTATTAATGAATTTTGAAATATTTTTCTGTGGCCACTCTGTAAAGCATATTATAAGATTCTTAATTACCGTTGGCTTTCTTTTTTTTTTTGATAAACTGTCTGGTTAGCATACTAGCATTTTATAAGGAATAATTGTAAAGTATTGTATTATTTTTGTAAGTTATGTAGATATAAATTTATTTGTGAAATTAAGTTTTCTATAATAATGTGTCAAATTATAAAAAAAAAAAACAATACATGGGTATACATGACATACCTCAAATTGGCCAGAATACTTTTCTTTATGTAGTCTTTTATAATACCGTCATTTTGTTCCCATATGTATTGGGTCCTCTTGTAAAAAAAAATACTAAAATTTATCGTAAATCTAAAGGTGGTGATTGACTTGAATATTCGCCCAAATATTTGCAGAATATTCATCTTGAGCAATGTTCACGGTGCCCTAATATTCGTTTCGGCAGTGCTCCACACTCCGAGTCGAAATGACAGAGAATGCACCACACACAATCTCTAGGTTGTGTGTGGTGCATTCTTTCTAATCCGATAATGCTATTTAAAGAAGAAAAAAAATGTTTAGTTGAAAAATGTGAAAATGCAAAAACAAAATTGCTTTTCATCAATTAACAGACTCCCGCGCGAGGTGCTCTTGTTACGGTTTTCGCCCAGAACTCGGCAACGACCATAGATATACCAGTGACTGATATGTTGTGCCAAATGGTGAATATTACAAAGGGATTCACTTAAAAACTGACATCCGGTCAGAGCATGCTCGACCCTCGCTCGCCCGTAAGTGGCTCGGCTCGCTGTATTGATATGGCGAATATTCTCGTTGGAACATGTTCACAATGAGCAAATGTTCAAGTCAGTCTCCACCATAATAGTAATGCTAATCTTTGATGCAAATCCAGTTGAAAAATATTTTGACTGTAATAGTTTTATGATTCCGCAAACCTCGCTACCTTTTTTTAAAATGTAAGATTATTGAATATGTAGGACAAAACAACCCAGCACTTTACTGCCGATTTTATTGTGCCTTATCTGCATTGTGAATCTTGAATAACAGAAGTACAACAATAAATCAATCTTTTGAATAAGGTCAAGTGAACAGTAACTCAATATTTCTAACCATAAATATGCAATTAGTTGGTCAGTCCCATTAAATAATACAGACATGCTGAACATTCACTGTAGTTGCTGAAGTTCACAGCAAGCTTTGGCATTCGTATTGGGAACATTTAATTGGACAGATATAAACTGCAAGTTATGAATCAGGGGCATTAATTTTTTGCTGTTTTCATGTAAACTCAATTAGATTGATTTTCTTGTAAATACAAAGTATGGTTAGTATAAATATGATATTTTTATCTCCACGGATATAATATTCTTAAAAGACATTATTCATTTACCATATACTTATTATAACAGATAATAACTCTTATATTAGTGAATTACGTAAATATGTATGTATTTTATGATTCATATTCACAACCATTCCCGAGCTGTTTGGATTCCCAAAGTCTTTATTGCAGTTTATGACTACTTATTCATTGAATATTATGAACGTAGTATCGTCGGCGTTTGGCAGAAAAGACATAAATGCCAATTTACAATTTTTACAGGAGATACTTTTCATTACATTGCCTCGTGAATAGTTTATTAAAGACTTATCTTACAAACCTCAAGTCTTTACTGGCTGTGTGATGGGTTTTTTTTGTAATTTGTAATATTTGTTTCAAAATTAAAGTAAGATTGGGCTCGTTCACCCTTTCTATAATATACCGGCATTAATGCATACGTCTCTCTGTTTCGTTATTAGAAAATGTTTCAGACTGTATAAACTTTATCAAAATTAATAATTTAAACATCTAGTACAGATTTTCTGCTGTAAAAATACAATTTTTTTTAAGATGAAAAGGAAAAATTGTAAAATAATAGTAATAATAATAGTAATAATAATAGTAAACCAAGGTTATGTTATACATACTATTATTTGTTCGTTCTAATGAGTGCTGTCAAGAATGAGTTAAGTCGTGTAGTATGTTTGTACATAATGTGTATATTATATTTGCGTAATGCTGTTGTAAGCAATGACCTTGATAAATCAGTTATGCGTAATTCATTCAAAAATGGTTTTGTGTGAAAATTAGAATATCTAGGTCGAGAATATTGTAATTACGAATAAAATAAAAATCGGATAGAGCTTGCCATAAAATAGAATCGACTTAAGTGTGATACGTCAATCATTTTCATAAATAACAACTTCGCCTATGGTCAACTGGCGTCATTCTCTTAAAAATAGTGCTCTATCTACTTTTGGTTTTATCCGTTCATGCAATACAATGGGGGAATTAAAAATATTTGTTAAAATTTTCTTAAATATGATAGAGCCTTAGAATCTTATGCAAATATTTGATCTCAAGATGATAACTTGCACGTAGGATCTTTATTGTTATTAAAAGTAACATGCTATTATAAATTGTGTGACAGCTCCAACCAAATATTTGGAACATAATTTCTCTACTTAAATTCAAGAAAAAAGACATTGAATTCGGCATTCTTTTGAGACCTGTAGAACTTTTAAGTACTTAAAATATTCGGTACATCCAAACATAAAAACAAAGTAATACCTGTAATTCACAGTATATCCAAGTATGAAGTATGAAACAGGCCTTATCTAATGCAATAATAGATGCATTATTTCATTCTTTTAGATACAGTTTATTTCATATAAAACTTTCCAATATTTTCGTATGATACAAATTGCTATAAAATTACATTATATGTCACAATGGAATATTATTAATCATGTGAATGTGATATTCGTGTGTGTTTCAACAATTATAAAATGTAGTTTATGTGTTTCAAAAAATAATCACGCTTACAGGAATATTTTAGTTAGTAAATTCGAAAGTTTTGTTTATTCATTTTTAGTTGTCATATTGTATTCTTTTCAATAAATCATACGACAAAATCTGTTGGAATGGTTGCAAAAATAATTACAGGAAAAACAAATCGTTTTATTTTTGTAATTTTTTTTTGTCTTATTCCTGTCAGTTTTATTTTATTTGAAGCATTTTTTCTGCACGGTAATAATTAAAATTTTCAAGTGAAATGTATTATTTTTGTTTTAATTACGGTTCTTTGGTAATTCGTATTGTTATTTGTGTATTTTAAAGTTACCATTTTTATGTGTTTCAAATATATATAATTTGTAGTTCTAAAAAATGTTCAATTGTTTCAATTACATACTTTATTATTGCTATGTTTGAAAAAGAGTTGTGGATAATTAATTTCTAAGTAGGTTCTTATTTCTTATAATAAAGGAATATTTTTATATTCACCATTCTTTCAAATAAATAAAAATCTATGAGCAGTGAATCCCCATAATTTCACTGATAGAATAAATAAAGCACAGAAGAAATAAACTGATAGAGATGTGTTTTGGGCGTGTCCATGTGCCTGAAGTAGGTTCAATTTTTCCTTATTTTTGGTGAAATTGATGAAAATTTTAAAAATATTGAAATTCTTGAAAAGCTTATCAATGCCATCGGTTTGTTTGCAGTCCATGAGTCGAAAGGGGGATTACACTGTGTAATTTCAATTACAATATTATGAATGGATTGTCTCACTCGAGTAAAAATAATTATTAACTCTTAGTGCGCTGAAATTACCGGATTATCGGATATGCAAAATTTTGTGTCTGCTAAACGCCAGCGTATCCGATCGGCAAAGTCGAAAAATCATTTTTCTGAATATGAGTAGCTATTCTGGGGAAACTACTTATGATAGATATATACAATCTCTATACATATATAAACACATGAAAGACGGTAAAATTTACAAAAAAACATCATTTGTGAAAAACAAGAAAGTTTTACGAAAATAAACTCAGGCAGGCCACGCGCAAATTTACCCTCGGCACACTACCGAAGTATTAGATCGCGGGAGCTCGACGTTGTGAAAGTTAATATTATAGTAAAAAGTTATTAGTCAGCTGGACTTGTGACAATTTAATGTGCAATGTACTATGTTTGCGAGACTTTCGCTCACTAAGTTCACAATACTATTATGTATTACGTTAAATGCCCCTGTATAACCGTGCTGCACAAGATAATTCCTATTCTTCAGCATATAATAGGAGAAATCACTGATATTATTTTATTTGTATGTTCTGATTAGTTGAAAGTTCACATACGCAACAAATATTATATCATTAGCATTGTTTAATTAAAAATATAACTTATTTATACTAATCCTTTGTTTTAATTATTTCAACCTTTTGAACCCATAGTACCTTAACAGGGAGAGGGACGTCGGAGAGTTATTATTTATAAATTCAAAATAATGATAATATTATTGTACAATACGATAAACATGGTATTTTTAAAGAGAAAATATTTATTACTTTTTTTTAATTTCCATGGGCTTAGCATTTATCAAAATAAAATCAGAATTATTACACATTTCTGATTGTTCTATGGATGTTTTACAAAAACATTTAAAAAGTTGAATATCCTTAAAAATGCTGTGAAGGTTTTTCTTTAACATGTCGATAAGATAAATTAAAAAAAAAGAATGTGTGTAGTTTAAATTTTTCATAAACACTACTTAACTTTAATGTTTTTTCAAAAATTTTTTTAATGCGTATTATAAATCTTTGGTTAAGTTTATTTACAAAAACGTAACGCGAAAGGATTAAAAATATTTTTCTCCACTTTAAAAATCATATTTATATTTTGTAAAACATACAATAGGACGGTCAGAAAAAGTAATATTTATGATTAGATTTTGATAAATGCTAAGCCTATGTAAATTTATAAAATATTTAATAAATATTTTTATATTTAAAACGTTATGTTTATCGATTCCGTAATAACACTATCAATATTTCGAAATAATAAATAATTCCGCTCCGATGTCCCTCTCGCCTTTAAATCATTATTAAAAACAGCCATCAATTGCTATTCAAATATTCCCTCTTCTCTTAATCCAAATTGAATTTAGGATTACATACCTTGATTGGAATTACACAAAGAAACGGCATAAGAAATGCTACAAGTTGGAAATTTAAAAAAAAGTTGGGGTGGGAGGAACACTTTTTTTTTTCAATTTATTGGAATAACTTATTGAAGCTTATAAACCTCATTGTGATATTTCAGTGGTAGAATGTTGTCCCGGTAGGACAGAGGTCCTGGGTTCGATTCCCAAATGCGACTAATATCTTTTTATTTTTTGTCTTTTTTGGTTTCATATTTCATTTGAAATTTGTTAATATTATCTTCTTCAATGATTAATTATTTTTTATTCATTATTTTATGTCTTGTTACATAGCAATCCCTCGAGTTATAGAACTCATTTTGGGACAGAAGAAATTTAGAATAATAAAGTATCTGAAAGAATAAAACACCGTAAGTGTACAAACCCACATAGTTAAATATTCTTTTACAAAAGGAGTTTATTATTATTTATGAGAATGAGAGGAAAAAACAATCGAAAATAGTGGGTCTGACAAGAAAATCAAAGTTAAAATTTGCAAGTACGTAGACTAGGGTGAATACAAATATCCAAGAAAATAGATAATAAGATTAAGTTTTTTTTTTTCAACCATTGTCCAATTATACGGAATACAAAACACAAGACGAAATAAACAAGAGCTACAGAAAAATAACGGCACATACATAATACATGAATGAAGCAATGACAAAAATATAAATTTGAGAGAACATTCAAGTTAAAGCCTGAACATTTTGGTGGAGTCCATGATTTTAGACATTCTAAATGATAATCTTCGAGTTCTATTTTCGTAAAGCCTGACATATAAATCGTTTAGACTGGTATCAAAAATTGCAAGTCCCTGACGTGAATGAACAAGTTTCGACATTCTGGACAGTGGAGAATGGTACCCATAATATTAGTAGTGTTGATTGAGGAAAAGCAATTTATTGTTTCCGAGTCTACGAGTAATCGCCTCTTTCTTGCCCCAATCTCCATGCAATCCCACTTAAGAAGCAATATTGAATATAAAATTTAATACCTAATGTAATAATTAATACCTAATAATAAGCTTTAATTCTATTTGGGTTACTAAGGTTAAGGTATACGAAAATGTGAATATTTTTTTACGTTTACATATATAATTATTTACAGTGTTTTAGATTTTACAAAATTAGAACTACTTTTCGAAAATTTTTCATTGCCTCTAATTCTTTACTGACCAATAAAATGTTACATGTTGAAAGATATAGGCTATGTGTGCATAAAATAATAATTTGTCGATTCGCGTTTCGTCGTGAAGGTGACGTCTGTGAATTCGGTCATTACTTATAGGTATTACAAAGGATGATATATCCTTTTGTAATACCTAGAAGAATGACCAAATTCACCGACATACTTAGTCTAAAATGTGCATTTCAGGTAATAAAAATTCCCAGACGAGACCGGCCATAAAATGAATTAGCACAAAGGCTAGCCGAACCTATTGTAAAGTACTACATCGTAAAATAATCCAACCTTAATTACTATTTTAGAAAGTCAGCAATTCCTTTGAGATTTTATTGGACAGCAATAAAGACTTCAAAAGAAATGAGCCGCCCTTCGGAGAGACTGCCAATAGGGTCATAAAACCGACCCTGGCGGCTAGACACAGACATTCGGGTGCAGTAGTCCGCCCAGGACAGACAGTCAGGTTCAGTCTTCCGCGCAGGAAGCACGAGAGTTGGCTTGAAACTTCCGATCAGGAAGGTTCCCATTCTCGCCCCTCGGAGAGGCCGCCCAGGTCCTCTGACGACGAGTGAATTTTACGTTTCCATCCGAGAAGGAAGTCCTATCTCCGCCCTTCGGAGATCTACGGCAGAGTCGTCCAGGCTCTGTACCGCGAGTGAGTGTCACGCTTCCATCCCAGAAGGAAGTTACTGATCTTCGCCCTTCGGAGATCAAACACCCGAGACCGCCCAGGCCTCTGATTATCGCCGCGTTCGTACCTACTCCCGATCCGGAGGTACTTGAATACCTAGTGCGAACGCGAGGACTCTGCATACAAAGCAGCCACTGGACCCTGGACAGCCATCACTAAAGGGAAGTGCGTCTGACTCTCGTGATAATTCTTCCACCCTGTCAGCCAAGTGAATCTCTAACTTTAAGAAACAACTTTTTCATACAAATAAGCCAGTGAACCTCTAATTTTAAGAATACAACCTTTTACGTAGATTTAACGAAGTAATTAGTTAATTTTAAGTACAAAGACTTTACAAGTAGATTTAAGTAATTGCCCATCTAGTTTTATTGAACTTTAGTGTCTAATTAAGATTAACTCTAGTTTTAAGACTAACCCCACGAATATCAAAATAAATGTTGTAACTACTTTTACAATTGCTTTTCAGTTCCTCACCTTTTTGCGTTATTTCTAGAATTATATCCACTACCCTAACCACCGTCTTATCAAGGATATATGAGTCTTATTAAAGGGCATGAAAAAGAAAGAGTCGAGTTTTTGGATCCAGTGCGAACTGACGTGTGATTTTGTGTTGTTTGTATTGCTCGTGGAAGGTCGGCAATACGGTACCGCGACATTTCGGCGACCGACATTTTTCGTCCGGCTTGCCGGGCTGGCAACACGGTCTCGCGTCATTTCGGTGACCCAAAAATTTTCACTCGGCTTGCGGGCCTCGCCCGTAAAACTGCCTTTTTTAAGGCAATCAGACTACAAAATTAATTGATCTCTTTTTGTTACAGACTGGCACCACCCACCATGAACCCCCGATCTAGCCCCCCACTGAAGGCTAGGTACAGGCAGTCGGCTCTGTATCGCCTCCTGCCTAACGCCGACGCCAGACAGTTCCGGAGACGGACAAAAACCGGACATATAATTGTCACTTTTCCCCTCCCAGAAGCAGTAATGCCGCAACCCGCAGCCGAGCAGGAGCCCATGGCGGGGCCTTCATCAGCCCCCCACCGTCCCCCACCAGGCCCGGCTTCGAACTACAAACCACCATCGAGGCCGGCGGTGGCGATGGAAACATTCCCCCCCCTACCATCAAGCGACGGCTGGCGCCACCCCACCAACCCGATCAAGCTGCCCCACTCACCAACGGCCGAAAACACGACGATCCGGTGCGACAACCGGTTCACCAGCCTACCTGAGGTGAGCGAGGGCGGCGGCGCGCCGCGCACAAAACGCGCAAATACTAACAATGCTTTTCCCCCCACAGGAGAAGCAGCTAGGAGGAGCCGCGTGCCCCCAGTGGTGATGACCCTGGGCGCCATGACCCAACAGCAGATTACGGACACAATCAAGAAACACCTCGGAACCGGAGTTTTCAACATCCGGTACAACAGGGGCGGCACGGCTAACATCCTCGTGCGCTCCATGGATGACCACAGAGCCCTCACCAACGGCCTACGAGCGGAAGCCACGAGCTTCCACACGTTCACCTCGGAAGCCGAGAAAACCAAGAAGACGGTCATCAAGGGCCTACCCGATGTGGAGATCGGACACATTCTGGAAGACCTCGAGAGCCAGGGCTTCCCCGCCATCAAGGTCGTGAGGATGACGACCACCTCCGCTGAATACCCGCTCTATCTGGCCCACTTCAATAAGGAAGTGGACATGGGGAGGCTGAGGGCTTCCGTCCTATACCTGTGCCACTGCAGGATCAGGCTGCAGAAGTACCGCAGCAAGCACCTGCAGCACGGCACCCAGTGCTATCGATGCCAGGGGTTCGGCCACGGCTCGAGCAACTGCTCCCACACGGCTCGCTGCGTCAAATGCCTGCTGGAGCACGCGTCATCAGAGTGCCCCAAGAAGACCAGGGATGAGCCCGCCGCGTGCTGCAACTGCGGAGGCCCACACCCGGCCAACTACCGAGAGTGCCCCAAGAGGGTACAGTACGTCTCGGCCCTCCAGCGCAGATCGACGACGCGCCACACCACTCCTCTGACCAGGGCAACAGAGGCACGACCCCCACCACCCACCGCCAGAGTTGACGACCGGCGATCCTGGGCCAACATCACCAGCGGCTCCACCCCGCCTCCTCCATCGGCCGAACCACGCCACCGACCCGAACCGGAGTACACCAGACCGGAACCGACCACCAACAGCGATGATGATGACATCATGGCTCTGCTGCACGGCCTCATCCGAGTGCGCAGCAGACTGGCTTCCTGCAAATCAAAAGCAGAGAAGCTGATTATCCTCATGGAGCTCCTCAACGACACCATCAATGGATAAGGACGCATCCGTGCTGAAGATACTCATGTGGAACGCACGCAGCATCCAGAACAAAACCGACGAGCTGCTAGACCTGACCAACAGTCTCGAGATCGACATCATTCTTCTCAGCGAAACTCATCTCTCCGAAAAAACCAGACTCAGAGTGCCAGGCTACGACGTCTACAGGAACGACAGACCACTACCTGAGGATAGAAGGGCACGCGCAGCGGGCGGAACAGCCATCCTCACACGCCAAGGACTCCAGATAACGAGACTACCAACACCTGCTATGGAATACATGGAAGCTACTGTCATCAGAGTCGAGATAAACCACCTACCGACTACAATCATCTCGGCATACTGCCCGTCGAACTCAGCGAATATCACGAGAGGCGACTTCAACAAGCTACTCGCGCTAGGTACAAGAGTACTCGTAGGAGGTGATTTAAACTCCAAACACCGACATTGGAATAACTTCAGAGCCAATAAAAACGGAAATATTCTCTTCAAACACCTCGAGAATCACGACTACGTAGTGCTCGCACCGGACAAGCCGACTCTATACAGCCCGAGAATGAAATACCCGAGCACTCTCGATATCGCGCTGGTGAAAAACATACCATCCACATCTCCACTGATGACACTAGACAAACTATCATCCGACCATTTTCCGGTGAGCTTCACAATCGGCGGCAACATCACGAGAAAAACCAGAACTCAACTCGATCTCCAAAAAGCCGATTGGAAAAACTTCAAGGAGGGGATCAACGAGCAAATCTACCTAACATCTGAGACTCTCACTACGCCGGCGCGCATTGACGAAGCGGTCAACTCGCTGACGAAAATTATCCAAACAGCCCGCGATAAGTGCATCCCCGTGAAGAAAATCCAACCCTTCACCGTGAAGCTCACACCGCACATCAAATTTCTGATCACCGAAAAAAATAGACTTCGCCGAATCCACCAGAACACCCGAGAAACCTGCTTCAAAGTAGCCGTCAACGCTCTCGGCAGAGAAATCAAGGAAGAGATCGCGAAGTTGAAAAACACTCTGTGGTCAGAAAAAATTACGTCTCTCACCACCCAGGACAACTCACTCTGGAAAATGGCAAAGGCCCTGCGCTATCAAGATAACAGCATCCCGCCCCTCAAACAAATCAACTCCTCGAACCTGGCACTCTCAGACGAAGAAAAATCCAACACCCTGGCCGACGGATTCGAGAAAGCTTACGCTACAACGGACGGCATGAGCGACCCGGCAGTAACCAGCATAGTAGACACACACTAGCAGAGCTACATTTGCTTCCCCAAACCGATGTGGACGACATCAGGCTCGCTTCACCGAAAGAAGTGGCCCACATCATCAGGTACCTCAAACCAAACAAGGCACCGGGGGAAGATCAAATCACCAACACGCTCCTCAAACACCTTCCACAGAGAGCTATCATCTACCTGACGAAGATCTTCAACGCCTGCCTACTGCTGGGCCATTTTCCCGCCTCATGGAAAAACGCCTGCGTCCTACCTTTCCACAAAGCGAAAAAAGATCGATCGAATCCGACTTCATACCGCCCCATCAGCTTGCTACCCACGCTCAACAAGGTACTCGAACAAGTCATCCTCAACCGGTACCTCCCCCACTCCGTCAACAACAAGACGCTACCTGACGAACAGTTCGGCTTCAGAAAGAAACATTCGACAGTCCACCAGCTCACGCGCGTCACGGAGCACATTTCAAGAGCTTTCAACATGAGGCAATACACCACCATGGCTCTACTAGACCTTGAAAAAGCCTTCGACACAGTATGGATGGACGGGCTGATTCACAAACTGTACATCACCAAAACACCTACGTACATCACACGAATAATCCAAGCCTATCTGAAAAACCGAACCTTCAACGTCAAAGTGAGGGAGACCACATCAACATCACGAGAAGTACCGAAGGGCGTGCCACAAGGAAGTCTACTCGGGCCCCATCTCTTCAATCTCTACACCTACGACGTTCCCCCTCTCAACCGGTGCCAGAAAGCCACGTACGCCGATGACATGGGCCTATACGCGTCATCCGTAGCGCCCAGATTGGCCGTGAAATACCTACAAGAGGGTCTCAACACCATCGGAGACTACTACAAAAAATGGCGCCTCAAACTCAACGAGGCCAAAACCGAAGCCATCACTTTCACACGCAGGCTGAAGAACAAGACACCCAAGGAGAAAATCACCATGAGCGGAACACAACTAGATTGGAAACCCGAAGTAAAATACCTAGGCCTCACCATGGACAGCCGCCTAAACTGGAAAAGCCACATCGCAAACGCCAGAAACAAAGCGCAGCAAGCTATAGGAGCAATCAGCCCCATCTTCAATCGGAGAAGCCCACTAGCTGAGAAGAAAAAAACTCTTACTATACCAGAGTCAAATCCGCCCAGTTCTAACTTATTCCATTCCAGTGTGGAGTAACATATCCAAATCTCCATACTTCTTCAGAACAAATGTATAAAGATTACGTACAACACACCTATGTACACAAACCTCAAGATCCTACAAGAACAACAGGAAATTCCCACACTCGAAGAATACTCTCACCAACTGACGACGAGATTTTACAACGCCCTAAATCCCGAAAATCCACTTGTGAAAGAGCTGGGCGCATACAATTCACCTGACGATCTCCCGTTCCGCTACAAGCACAAAATGCCGAAGCACATCATCCTAGAGCTCTACGAGGACTCCGACACCGAAGACGACACGGACTCCGACGCGCCCCCCGGCCACGACGCGCCCCCCGGCCCCGACCCACGCGCGGGCACCACCGATATGGGCACCACCGTCACCAATACGGACACCCCCAGCGCGGGTATCCACGCGGTTACCCTCCACGCAGTTACCCTCCACCCGGTTACCCTCCACCCGGTTACCCTCCACACGGATACCCGCGTTCGGCCACCCCCGGCTTGGGTCCGGCGCAATTCCGCACACCCGGACTAGGAAAATAGAAGACGAGGACTCACCAAAAAAGAAGAGGACTAACACCGGAAAAAATGAAATAGATGAAATACAATGAAATGTAAAGTATTGAAATACCTGAAATGTAAAGTATTGAAATAATGAAATATTTAACTTCAGTAAAATTAAAAGTAAACAACAGTAAATAGTTCAGAACTAAATGTTTGTCTTTCCCAGTTTTGTTTAGGGTTTTTTATCCAGTTAAGATCTTTTCCCTAAAAGTCATGAAATGTAATTAATAAATTCAGTCAATTTAAATAAAACCATCAGATGGTAATAGTAATAAGGCCAAAGTGGCCGGAGTACTAGTTAGCCAGAACACATGAGGGGTATTTGTATAAGCCCCAGCTAGTTAGAGGATTACGAAAGAATCCGTAAAATCAAAAAAAAAAAAAAAACTTCACTCAACCCAACGCTACCTCTTCTACTTGAACAACAACCTACAACTGGCTTTTACTTCGATTCCCCTGGGACCTCCGCCTCTTCTCATCCCTGTATACCTGACCACAGCAGTTCGCAAAATTAACAAAAGTCGAGATTGTTTCCCCTCGCAAATGAACAATATTTGGAGAGCCGTAGCGAGCCCCACGCCCTGGACAATACGGCTACTGCAATGACTTGACCAGCACCCTATTCTACAGTCTATGTACCGGACCCCGAAGTGTCTGGAACAACAAAGGTATTTGCTAAAGATTCCTTCAGCCGGGCAGAGCACGCTCGGCGCTCGCATCAGATGGCTCGGCTCGTTGTACTGATATGGCGAATGTTCGTATTGTAAGGTGCTCACATCGAGCCAATGATCACCTGTTGCCACCTTTATATAATATTAACATACACAAAGTACGTAATACTAAGCAACCGATTTCGATCAAGCCAAATGTCATTTTACTATTCATTATCAGTGTTCTCCATTGTCACACCTCAGTCACACAATCAGTTGAGTGCTTTTTGTATCAAACATTTTTTTTAAATAAATATGTACATAGGTATGTATTTATTTGTGGAATTTTGTATTAAAAATATCCTCTAAGGGCAAGCGTACCTTAATGAACACTTCAATGTGTCAAGAATATAGATTTTTCATATAGAACCATCGGTTTAAAGTAAAATTTATTCAATACTTCACGAAGGCAATCATCACAGTTTCACCGCTAATCTGTATCTTTTACAATATAATGATCAAAGCACTTAATACATTCCTGATGGAAGGACATTTCCGGAAGCCATTTTTATTGCTTGACCTCACGAGATCCCATATCATACCTTTTATATAAGTTATGTGATTATTATAAATTAAAATCAATATTCAATGCGCCTAAATGTATCTCCAATACTAACATTAATAACCTCCTACATATTATAACAATTGTGAAATATGGTTTCGCACATATTTAATCAAGACAGGGCTTTCTTTGAAGTTAATTTACAATAAGTGCATTTCAATTATTGGAGCTTTACGGCTATAATTACTGAAACCATAAATGTCTTTCAAATGTAGTTATACATCTGCAACTCAGTACGACTAATTAATTTGCAAATGAACAAAAAAACGGCTGGAAATGCTTAGAATGTTACGATTTTAATATCGCGATTTTTTTTCATACTTTAAGCGGATTGCAGGATTTGAATTTCTTTGACGTCATATCCCGCTAAAATCCGCGTTTGCCCAAATGAAATATGTCAGTATTCACATTTTTCGTTAAAATTTTATGTATTTCTTACCTACAAAATATTCAAGGAATATGATCACGAAAAGTATAAGAAAAAAAATTGTTCCGTGTCTCCGGCTTTCATTAAAATGCGTTAAAGTATTTTTGAACACTTAAACAATGAAACGCGTTTTTACATACTATTTAATGTGTTTTGTTTATATTTGCGAAAGTACTTTATAGTCCCTACTGGACTATCTCAGTTCTTTCTAACAATTCTTTCTAACGAATTATATTACTTTAATTGTATTGACAATGCTACGCAATTAACCATGCTTGGGCCGACAGCAATGATAAATGGGATAATTGGTCTGGTCTTTGCAAAAACTTACGCAAACTGCAAAAACGGGGTGTAAGCTGAGTTATTATGATTAATTTATCTTTGGCATTGAGGATTACATTATTTCACTTAATCATTTACTACAGGGTGGAATGCCAGAGTTATATTAGTGTTTTGATTCCATATACCTAACGAGATGTTTACTTCAAGGAATGTAGCATTAGCGCGAAGGTATCGTAGACCCTGCATTATGGTTATTAACTTGGCATTCGCTTACATGTCGTTATGATGCCAAAACTTCAGCAAGAATTGAAGAAGAATGTAATTTTTTAATTCGGTAGGTAGTTCATTTTTTCGTAGTTTCATATCACATGGTAGAAAGGTTTTTTTTTTTTTTTAATGTGCGTCTTCAAGAGATCCGTTTTAATGGGAGAGAAAAGACGACTGCAGTATTGTCGTTCCGCTAGCGGAACGTTTTGTATAAGAATCAGTCAAAGAAACAGAGTAAGTTGGGGGATTAATGCTACTTAGTTGAGAAAGTTCCATTCATATGCCTACGAGTTTCTGTCTTGGTAATACGCGGCGTATCAGCGAAATACATGGAAATACAACATAATGGAATAGAAACACAGACGTGTATCGTTTGTGCATTAGATGGGAATTCTTCTGCCGCAACGGATTATTTTTCAAGAATTTTAGGGCTCAAGCCCAAAGGTGACTACAAAATTCAATGGTCGACATATTTAAGATACATTTTGACGGCTTCCATGGTCGAGAGGTAAGTCTCTCGACTACGAATCCGAAGGTCGCGGGTTCAAATCCCGGCGTGCGCAAATAAATTTTATTTAATTAATTTGTGCTGTTTCACAATTGATTAATTTTAAAATAATATACGGTATATTTGCGCTCGTTCCAGGGTGGAAGATACTTTCAGCATCGCCCTGGTGAAAGATCACCATTCAGAATTGAAACGTTGCTTGAAATGGATTTAAGCCGTGTTTGGTGACCAGATCTGAATAGCCAGGTATTTCCCCACCTTCCTCTTTCTCTTCTCCTTCCCCTCACCAATACCTTCAGCCTCATAACATTCCCCAATTGGGGATGCCATAGCGTCACTGGCTCCAGACGGCTGGGATCAGCTTGGACTCTTGTGCGGTATTCTTATAATTTTTTTTTTTTTAAACATACTATGATTTCTTCAATGAATGTAAACTTACTTTGTGGTGTCATTATTAATAAAATTAATAAGAAATATCTTGTGTACGATACTGTTTAATATATAAATATAAACAGTTTGTATACTGTGTATTTATATATTAAACAGTGGTGTTCACAAAATATTTCTTAATTTTATCTGTACAATGATTGATATATTTAATCATAAAAAGGAAAAAGACTTATTTTACAGCAGATATAGATGTTACATAGATAATAATCTGAAACCAAGTGTATTTTACTTTGGTACTAAAATGTGGAATCTAAAGTCTTACGCAAAAATAAGTAGGCAAGAAGGTTTAGAACTCTTCCCTCATTTTCCAGATTCCACGAGCACAATACATGGCAGGTATGCCGCAGTTCCCTAAATATCATTGAAGCATTACTAACTTACAAGCAAGAAAAGGTGAACAGATTGCCGAAGGGCTAAACAAAATGTCTTTCCGAACGGGCCCACTCGCAGGGAGGGGGGGAGGATCTGATAAAGAAATGTAATTCCGGGGGGGAGCCGCCCTCGGCGTGTCAAGGGCGGGTCCCCTCCCTGGCGCCCCCACACTGGAATATCTCAAATACTGGATACACTCAAATGTAAGGGGTAAGAAAAGGTATTGAAAATACGATTTTATTATTTATACTTCCCGTGGCGTCGGCTTCTTTACTTTTTTTGTGAAAAGTCTTATCCTTTTTCAAAAATTCTCGGAATGTTTTTTATTTAAATTTGATAATATTAAAGCACGGTGAACATTTATTAAAGTAAGAAGGCTTTGTAAAGCGTGGGGGAGAGGTCCGAACCTCGGACAGGCCATGCATATCTCGGTCAATCGGATCCTGTCGGTCATCTATGGAAAAATTCGCAAAATAAAATTACGTGAGGCGTATTAAATGTCCCCCATCCAGGACATTGTGGTTGTGACGCCGACAGACAAGAAAGATTTTCACTGAAAACAAAATCGATTTGTGTGATTTAAAACTAATATTTTGAAGCTAAGTTTTGAATTTAAGATAAGCAGTTTTTCGTTAATAAGATTAAAACATCTTTCTATCCAAGAAAACCTAAATGTCAAAGACTCAAGTGCCATTCATTTTCCCATATCTCGAGCCGTCACAGAATTCCATGTGTTTTTGGTACCGTACCCTGTGCCATGGCCAAGATATGTGATATATATTATGTTTTCATTCATTTGATTTATTTTGTTGTGATTTGAATTTGCGTAAGAGTAAAAACAATATTCATTTTCGCTTGACCACATTGTAACATAGATCAGGTTAATTGTGTATGCATTTCAACATGGATTTGTATTTGAAGAGTACATTCCATTTAAACAGATTTTAGAAAGGCATTTGATAAAGTCTGCATCAAAATATTAATCCACAAACTCTAAAAATTAGGAATACATGGAATCTTACTAGACTTGTTTGAGAGCTGTGTTGATGACAGATTCCTGGCAGTCAAAGATTTTTCAAACATTTCTGCTAAATTTAAGGTAACTAGTGGAGTTCCATATGGTTCTCACTTGGGGCCAGTCTTGTTTCTATTATTTATAAATGACATAGTTCAAATATTTAATGATGTAGGTATATTATTGTTTGCTGATGACATTGAAATTTGTAAAAAAATTGGTAGCATCAAAGGCTGCTTTGTATTACAAGAAATTTTGACTACATTATATGAATGGTAAACTTTAAATAAACTCCATCTTAATATTAGTGATTGTTAAATTATAAGTTTCTTCAAAATCAAAAGACCATTGTACTTATATTATGCATTGAACGGTACATTCTTATACCAGTTATTCAAATTATGGACCTGAAAGCTTTATTTCTTGAAGATCTAATATTTGTATATCATTTCAATAATATTACTAGTGACGGAATGAAACTATTGGGGTTCGTAATAAGATCAACCTGCAAATTCAAAAATATACTCACCATCAAAATATTATACTACGCAGAATATAATTACTCAGTACAGTATCTATATTATAATAATACTTCGCTGTCTTTGGAAGAAGTATACTATAAAATGGGAATACCTATAGATTTCTTAAATCACACATTTTTTACTATATGAAACGAAACATACAAGTTTGTCCCAGAGACGAGTATTTTTTGACGTATTTTTTTTAATATAAAATCATGAACTCCATTATTGAGTATCTTGATCTACTTAACCTGATAAATTTTCACATACCTACTGGAACCACTAGGCAGTTTGTCCTATTTCACACTGCGGTTACAAGGATAAACTATCTAATGTTCTCTACCATAAATAGACTCCTAGTCTATGGTAATGAGTACTGTGAAGTAGTTGACTAATTTAATATGTCTTTGGGCAAAGTAAAAACCAATATATTAAAGGATGTTATCTGAAATATGCGTAGAACTTTCATTAGTCCTAAAAATTATAAATATTTCAATAAATACCAACTGTTCTTGCGCCACCAATATTCTAATAAATGTAACATCAATAGAAAAGGAGGATAAAATAGCAACCGCAACACTATCATCTCTATGCTTAAATTTTCCAATAAAACTGTGTTCATCTGAAGCTACCTGCATGGTAAGTATGTTTTTCTATATCTGTTTGTACATAATTAGATAAAGAATAAGAACTAATATTTGTACAGCGCCCTTGAGGTGATTTTTCACAAAAACAGCGCTATACAAATCATCCAATTATTATAATTTTTTTTTTCTTATGTTTTTTTTTGCAAATTCCTATCTGCACGCTCTTTCTTTGCTTTGTGTGATAATCACCGTGTTTCTAGAATAATGTTTTGTTGTATATCGTCATTGACCATAAATAAAGAAATAAATAAATAAAAGGACCACACTAGATCCTGCTACAATTACTGATAGGTACTGCAAATCAAGTTCTTTGGGATAAGTGGGCAGTTATATGTGCTGCTGCGGAATTCAAAACTCCTAGGATTATGTTAACTCATCCTCTGCCTTTCCACAAACCCTTAGGCACTGAAGATTTTTCTTACCCTACAAGAAATTATATTACCAGGGATGAAATCTTAAGATTGTATTTAGTTCCACCAAAGTGCATTAGGACATGTCTAGAGAACATTTTCCCTCTTCTCTCTTCTCAAAGAAGTCTCTGAATTTTAAACAAGTTAATAAAAAAAATTAAAATCGTGTATGTTGTATCATTTTCAGTGTACTTTTTCTTTCGATCTTCATTTGACATCTATAATTAAAGAATAATAATTTTAACAAAATTAATATTTTCAGCCTTTATAGAGTGCACGCCACTGGGGATGGGACCATATCGTACGCGGACTAGAAGAAAAAAAATCATAAAGTATCATTAAAAGACTATCTATGATATTAATTTAGCAATTAAATCACAAATATTTGATATATTGGTTTAAACTTTCTTCGCAAATTAAACATTTTATAAAACTTAAATAAACGGTCCATAGTAGGAACCTCTCCCCTAGGTAGGAATTTTCAGAAATAATATTCATTTTACTAGTTCTACAAGCAGCTTCGCCCGGGAATTTATCATTCCTCTCGGTAGATTTGAACAAAAAAAAAAAACATTTTAAAAATTGATTTCCGGAACAAACTGCGATAGGCGATAGGCGCGGGGATAGGCGATTTGTCTTTTTTTCTTCAAAGGAAATTAACATTTAATTCTTCCCAAGCTCTATAACAATTTCAAATTTCAATTAGAAAAATCTGTGCTAATTTCCTAACTCTAATAATTTTCTAATTAAATAACTTTTTTCCTTAAGGTAAGGAGGATTGTAAAACTTTCGGTAAGCGTCGAGTTAACCAACACTACCAACAATTTTATACAATTTATTGAGATAAAAAAGTACAATATTGAACGCATACTTTTTACTAATACTAGTGAGAGAATAAATTAAGTATTTTGTTTCAGTCAAAAGATGTGTTCTTTATCACCTTTGTTGATTATTGTTAGTCTCCTACTGTTTCCCTCAGCACGACAGTAAGCCAGTAAGCCGAGATCCGCCTCCATTACCAGGGATAACTCTATACACCATTGGCTAAGATAAGGTAACGCGATACCCTTGTTTGTATGTCTCCCTTCTAGTAAACACTCGTAATTACTTTATTAGCATCCTAATCGAATGGCCCATCTTATTCTATAGAAAGGTAGTACTGAGATTTCATCCTTTAATGTCTGATTGGAAAATGCTCCATTTCACATTACTTCGAGTCGTCAAATCTTTTATGTTTGTTACAGTGGCGTGCCATCCATACCTTACTTATTTTAGTGGAAAATGTTAATTTAAAAATAATTGTCGGTACTACATATATAAATCGTATTTATACATTTACATTCAAGATATTTGAAACCAGAAATTTAATACTGTTTTGTGTAACATGAAAAAAACATCATGCAATAAAACTCTCCAATTGACATATTTTAAATAACTTCAGAGACCAGCGCCATCGCCCATATGAGTGGCGATATTGAGAACCACTTTTAATCAATTGTCTATCTTGCAAGGCCCATAATTTATTTATTTATTACGTATATAACAGACAGAGAGTTAAAATTTAAAATATTACAGAGAATTAATAAAAAAAAATACCAACTATCAAATAACGGTATAAAACAATACGTAAATATAAAACAATCAGCATCAAAAAACAAAGACAACAATCAAAAAATTAAGAGAAAATAAAGTTTGCATCTAGTAAAGTCAAATTAAAATAAGAGATTCAAGAAATTTAATATAAAGTTCACGGGGCTATCGCAAAATATGCCCGGAATCTTGCCACTACAGTGGATGTTGTTGACACTTTCATTATATGTGCATTATCTAAAATTATATTTCCTTGAAAAATATCGTGACTTTATTACCCCAATAATGTATAAACACCGTGAAAGGGATCTCATGACATGACGAATAAATCATCTGATGTACGCCACTGTTTTATCAGATTATCACTAGCGTTAAATTCTTGAATCTTTAACTTAATCCATTATTTGATTGGTACCTGTACAAAGAGTTTTAAAACATTACTTAGAATAAACTCCACCTCTGCAAAATACATTCAAAGTATTTTGTATCTCATGAAGCATGTTATTAATTATTTTACTCAAATAAATATTATTCTCTTGAAGATAAATTATTATTGTATCTCAAACAACATATTCCCATTATATTTGTGTCTCTAATTCCGCAAGTATGTACATAAATTAATATGAGAATTTGCTCTGGAAAATTTGTTTATCATCTTGGGTGTTGTTTGCCAGGTATTAAGGATATATTATGTAAATAATTATAAACATGGTAAGTATTTTCGACACCAACGTAGGTTTAATTAATTCAGGTATTCCAAATATTATGGACATCTGATCGAATACGGGAATATCCCGTGAAAATGTTAATATTTTTTCTCTGTTTTCACAATTTATCAATCTTTACATTTTTAAAGTATTTAGGTACATTTCTATATTTTGTTGGCCGAAATTTTTATTTTTAAATTAATTTAATAATAATTATTTTTAATTTATTTAGTCTCGAGTAAGTGAGGCTATGGCATCCCCAATTGGGGTATATTGTGAGGTTGAAGGTATTGAGGAGGGGAAGTAGATTGGGAAAAAGACGCTTGGGAAATACCTGGCTATTCAGACACGGTCACCAAACATGGCTAAAGCCATTTCAAGCAACTTGTTGATTCATATTTATTATAGATAACATTTTATACTAGCGCAGTCCCATGGAAAATCGGTTTTTTAATTAAAGAAAAAATGTTACTTAAAAAAAAAAAATGAAAGTGAAAATTTTAAAATAATTTTATTAAATGAAAATATTTCCATGGCAGAGAATCTAACTCAGATCAACTGCTTGGAAGGCAACTAGGGTGACCATTACAACGTTAACTATTGTAGGAACTGTGGAATTAATTCATTATATAATTCATTATAGTCTAGGCGCCCTCGTGGCTGCCAGCTGCGTTTTATAGTCGCTCCTGATTTACTTGGAAGTATTGGGAAGTTATCAATTTTCCCGGTGTAAAAATAGTATAAAATAACCGCAATAATTTTTAGGTTCTTTTTATAAAAATTACATAATTTTAGTGCTTTCGATTCGAGCTAAAATCAAGTTTATAATAAAAACCGAAATATTTCAAATATTTTGAGTTGAAATCTGCTTCGTTCTGCCGAACTAACGCAACGGTCATCGGTCACATCTGGCGGGCATATTGTGCACAATATTGTATAGAACTGGGAAGTGGGCTGCTGGGAACCCAACAAGGACACCGCCAGCTGGGGCGAGAACGAGCCTTTACCTTCGTCATTGATATAGTGGCCAAGTTCCCCAACAAGCACGACTTTGACCTGATCTGCCGGGTGCATCAGGTGGTAGAGGACGGGTGTGAGTTCTTTACCAAGAAGCAACTGGTACTGCGGGGAATTTGATAATGCAGGAGCGATGATGTCAGTGGACGACACGCTGAAGTGCTCCTTCCGGATCCTGAAGCCGGCTGACAAGCGCCTGGCGTACGTGCAGACAAACACCAACCGTCCCGTCACGCCGCCCAGGGGCGTCACCAAGACAAAGAAGATTTTGAGGGCCCTCTGGATCAATCCCACCGGCCATCATCCTCCCCCGCCGCTCCACCCTTTTAAGAGTATTCTGTGTTATTTATCCTAAAAACAATCACTCTATCATTTGTATTAGCGTCATGCAATATATCGTAAGGAATAAATACAATTAGCTTCTTTTTTTATTTTCCAATTTAACATTAAATTTAGTTTTGATAATTTAAATGTGTAATGATAGCCTGTCCAAAAAGAGAAAATAAATGTAAAACAAAAAATAAATTTTATAATAATAATAAATTCGTAGAATAGACGTAATATAAGAATAGGAAGTAATATTTGTACAGCGCCCCTGAGGTGATTTCTCACAAAAGCGGCGCTATAAAAATGGTCCAATTATTATTATTATTCTTATTATATGTACTGAAAATAAGAATTGTTTTATTTGAATTTTAGAATTTGAAAGTTACGTATTGTTATGTACTCCGTACTAACATCGCGACCGAAAATATGTTTTTTAATAATAATAATTACGTTAGTAGTTACTACCAGCTTTCATCTGATTTTCAATAATATGTTATTACGTATAGATATAGAATAAAGAAGAACACAAGAAAAGTATGATTGATCTGACCTTAAATTTAATATGCAAGAAAGCATTTCGTCATTATTTCATTTCTATCACATGGAATGGCGATATGCAATGCAGACAATACAAGAGTGACTTCGGGTGAATAAACAGAAAACTTTCATTCCCTTTCTCTGATCTAGAACCAAAATGAACTAAGTCAGTGGCTACAGTGGGTTTCTTTCAAAACGAAATAGAAAGCACTTCAATCTTTTATTTTGTAATAATAATTGAATACATATTGAACGATTGAAAAATGTTGAAAGAATAAAATGACTTCTTACACTATCGTTTGACAACTTCTGTTCGTGATTGTGATAAGGTTGCCAGCTGAAAATCATTGACCTAGAATTTTCACACGTAAAAAAGCCAAAACAGCAAAATAAAACAATTTGAGCGCTTTTCGTGTTTCGCCACGCAGATTTTATGGCATACAGTTAAAATGCATATGAACAAATTGGTTTCTGAGCAAAAATGTCAATATTTAAAGCTTTTGGAATGTGGACAAGAATCTTAATAGTCTCCTGAACGGAACACAGGACTAGGGGGGAAGTTCTCGTTCTCCTTTTGTGAACGGTTTGAAAGAGAACTCCTTGGGAACTTATGAAAGAGAAAAACTGCGTACTTTAGCCTTCATATTGTATGGATTGAAAGAATTTTGAAAGCATTGTAAGAAACTGTGTAGATATTGATTATCATTGGACTTAATTTGTATTTTATAAACGATAATAAATATATAACAACAAAAAAAGAACAAAACAAATAGAAGTCCAAAATTCAAAATCAAAAAATAAGAACTTATTTTTTAAAAAGTAAACATACCGTATAAGGTTTGTTTAATTTTTTTAGGTGATTTAGAGATTGTAACAATTTCATTAATCATAATATTTTCGTTATACAGACGACACGATAAATGTTTCATATTTTATTTTTGGTCTGGTTCTTACATCGAGGTTTATTTCAGAAATAAGTTCTGAATCAATTATGTTGTTTAAAACTTTGTATACATAAATAAAATACATTTGTGTCCACATATAACAGATAAAAGTGTATTGTGGGCACATCTGGTGTAACTGAAGTACCGTGAATTTCAAATATGATCAAAAATTTCAAATCTCGATAATCTTTCTTCAACAGATCATAAAATAAATTGACTATCTGGGGCTGAAAAGTTGAAAAGCTTTTGTGGATTGGCGACACAAATTTTGATCAGACATTCGTCGTATTTTCTTGGATTATAATTTATTTTTATTCGTTATTCTTCGAGAAGGCACGACTTTTCAGCCTTTGTGGACTGCAACCTACTGCTAGTATACCCACCTTACAGTTTAACACGGATAACTGTGCAGTCACAGTGACACTACTGGCTTGTAGTTAAACCTATGAATTTAAGAATAGCGTTCTTCAATCCCTCTTTTGGCAGCCTGCAAAGTTATACCATTCAATCTGTACGGTGTACATGGGCGAATAAATATATTTACGTGACATTTTGAATGTCAATATATCCTAACTAAAAAGACATTTGTCTTTACTTCGCATTATGATCCCGTTAAACCTACCCTAATCTCTGAACATAATCTGATAATTTCAACGTAAAAGCAAAATAGACGTGAATATCACACATAAATCTTTAGAATTTAGTATTAAATAGATTAAATAAACTTTATATAGAAACTTTAAACTCTTTATCGAGTTCAAATTAGCGTTAAGGCAACTCAACACGTTTTGTGAGAAGTGCCTACATACCATGGGCCGTGTTTTATAAACGGTTGCGTCGCACCGTCTAGACTTCAATTAACTTTTTTTTAGGTTATATTGTATAATTTTATAAAGCAGATTAGAGGTGACATTGAAAGTAAAAGAGCAAAGAATGATACAATGAGGCATTCAATTATTCACAGTTCCATCATTTATTCAATCCTTTTCTGTTCGTACGACTTATCAAAGTTAACGATAGTATAATCATATTATTTGTGACAGAAGGGTTGCCCTTATCAGATATGGATCACTACAAAATATTAACTTATGTTGTGTACGCACAATATTTCTGAGAGGGTAAATTGAGTAGTTTTAGAAAATAATGCGTAGGTAAGTCAAATTTCGAAAGCAGGAAATGTTAATGTTTTTCGAATTTACGATATAAAGGATACAAAATCACAAAATAACTAAAAATAACTAGTCGTCGCCAACTAAGACTAGTTCATCGGTAGGACTAACTATCTAACCATTATATCACTTCCCCGCTGGGATAGGCAGAGAGGTGGGAAAACCACACTCCTCTGTATTGACACACACTCCTTGCTTCATTCGCTTTTATGGCATCGTGTCACCCAAATTAAGTATTTGATTATAGTATTCCAATACCCCTTTCGCAAGGAGACATGACATTACTGGTGTAACCTCTGCGCCAACTATAGCATGTGTGCTCATATACAGTGGCGTGCATTGCCCTATGATCAAAGGTAGGCTGTGTGTAGGGTTTCGATTTCTGGTATGAATTGAGTATTGAATGACCAACTTAAATAAAGGATACAAAATAAATAAAAAAACTTTTAACTCAGTTCCTTGTGTATAATATTAATCAACATATATTTAATAAAGAAGAACACAAGAAATGCCATGTGGGTATGTTTCGTGATCCAAAAGTCTGGCCAATCGGGCCTTAAATTTCAAATACAGAACTGTGTTTCATCATCATTATGAAATTCAAATGGGATAGCGATATACGATGTCAAGCAAGTATACGAGAGACAGAAGAAATCTATATGGTAACCATAGGTATTATGTCAATTGCGACATTGGTTTCAAATTTACATGGAAGGCATTTCTAGTGTGTTTTATCTATTCTGTGTCAACTAACGATTTAAAGGTCGGTTCAAAATCAAAATTAAATTGAAAAAACTCTTTAAACCTCGCTAGCGTGGGTTTCATTCGTGAAGGTGACAGTTTTTTTATAAAATAAATTTTTGGAATGTCGTAGACAGAATCCATTATAAAAAAGATATTCTCAGAAATTAAAAAAACCAAAAGCACATTAAATATAATACACAACCATATTTTTGTAAAAAAAAACATGAAATCTGTAATTTCCTCACACTTTTTAACAGTGTGAGACAACGATTATTCTAAAATAAGAAATACATACCACTATTGATAGTCACCGGAGACTACAAAAAACGCAAAAATAACCGGTTACAGTTTGTCGGGTACGTTCTGATACACCCTGTATACGTATGTAATGTATGGAAAGCCCAGATGGGCGTATAATCAAATAAATAAATATGTGGTTTATATTACACAAATAGTCCTCTAAATAAAGCAATTTCGATCATTTATAAAAACAAATTCAATATTAAAATTAAAACGATTTCGTTATTTGAGCTCCGTAGAATTGATGACCACTCAAAAAAGAGTAAAATGGCACGGTCTAATAAACCCAGCGTGATGAAAATCTCCTCAATAATGTATATTTTGCACACATAGTCCGCGCTCAATAAAAGCAATCTCGCTAAAATAAGGCGCAAAAGACTACATTCCAATAAAGGCCCGGAACAGCGTGGCAGTGTGACCGACATATTTTCTAATGAAATCGGGAATATTGGAAAGGGAACCATTTTGCATTCCGCTCCTATCGCGGATCGTGGCCTATTTCAGTGTGCACTGTTCAAATATTTATTTCAGGCACAGATTGAAATGGTTCGTTCTCTGAATATCGTCGGAATTGACTGATTGATGATTTATTAAAATGATTTTTAAACATTTTTCCACTTCTAATTTTTTACCTGGCCGATTTCAGCCTATCACGATCATTTCGGACCAGGGGAGGAAAACTATGATATTGCCAATATAAAATCATAGTTTACCACCTCTGATTCCCAAAAATTGTATATATAAAGTAGTTTCTGGAAAAATATTCTCGTATGACCGTGATAGGCTGAAACCGGTCAGGTTAAAAATATAAATTGGAAAATAGTTTAGAATCATTTCAATAAATCATTATAATGGAACTCCACCACGTACTGTCAGCATCAAAAATAGAAATATTGAGTAATTATTATCTATATTCTTGAAGAAAGCAATTACTTCGTGGTTTGACATATTTATTAAACAAAACACTTTTGTTTTTGTTTTAAACCACTAATTTATTTTTAAATTATCACCAACCGGTTTCGCTTGTCTCAAGCTTCATCAGGAAAAAACTTAAAATTAACCAAAAAACCGTAGGATGAGCATGTATGTATGATTAGTATATACAAAGGGAAGGAGACAAAATATAAAACGAAACAATAGAACAAGGAGACAGTGGTGTGTGTACACGTAACCGAATTTTTTTTTTTTTATATGAATACCGCACAAGAGTCGCAACTGCTCCCAACCGTCTGGAGCCAGTGAGACTATGGCATTCCCATTTGGGGAATGTTGTGAGGCTGAAGGTATTGGGGATGGGAAGGAGAAGGGGAAGAGGAAGGTGGGGAAATACCTGGCTATTCAGATCTGGTCACCAAACACGGCTAAAAAGCCATTTCAAGCAACGTTTCAATTCTGAATGGTGGTCTTTCACCAGGGCGATACTGAGAGTATCTTCCACTCTGGAACGTGCGCAAATATACTATATATTATTTTTTAATTAATTGCGAAACACAAATTAATTAAATAAAATTTACTTGCGCACGCCGGGATTTGAACCCGCGACCTTCGGATTCGTAGTCGAGAGCCTTACCCCTCGACCATGGAGGCCATAGAACAAAACATAAATAAGATTTACGGTCCGTCTCTTTCTTATTATTATTTTTTTAAAACACAGTTTTTGAAGAGTGCCTAGTTGACCACCTCATAACAAACTTAATGGATAAAGAGACTTGAATATACTGGTTTCGACACCTAAATATTTACTTTTAGTCACCAAAAACAATATTTGATCACCAAATTTGGCAATAATTAAACATAGACCAAAGTCATGGATTCCCTAAAAATAGTTTTTTTTATCATATCAAAATCAAAGATTAGAATTATTCTAAAAATATGTGTTTTTGACCACCATAATTGAAGCATCAGTTTATCCGTTCTTTACAAAAATTGCATTCTCGATATTAGCTCCATAGTTCAGTAGTTAGTTCCTAATAAGTAACTCAAAGTAACCCAACAGAATATGCTTTGTGTTTAATAAAGATCGACTGAAATCAAATGCGTGAAATTGTTCTTAAAATTAATTAGTCTGTTTTCTAAATAGACTAAAAAATTAGAGATTTTTGCATTGCAGTCCTAATATTATATTATTGGTAATCATATAATTATTTGCCAAGAAAATAAAAGCACCCATAGTAATCAGATTCCGCAAAACACATAGATCCTATGTTATGCAAGTTGCATTTCGCTACCAATACACGGGGAGGAATAACCTAACGAAAAAACTATCACAAATGTACATCGATATAATAAAAAATAAAATAAATAAATATATATCATTTTTTTTTCATATAGAAAGAAAGGGCCTAAGATTGAATATACTTGAACAATTAGAAATTAACAAACGAACTGACGACCCTTATATAACATTAATTAATAAAGTAAGGAAAATTATATACTCACCCCTTCTCAGTATGTTCACATTATCAAAACAATACAACACATTTAAATAAATCCATTAAGAAAACATTGTCAGTTAAATACGAGTAAAAACACATTATAAATGTGAAAACCTCACAGAATTCAGAATTTTAATTGCTTTCTAACTAAATCGGTTTTGCCGATAATAAATCATTACCCATCCATCCAAATTTTTAAAGGAGTGGGGGTAAATTAAATCATATAAATAAGTCGTCGCAATGTGATTAACCACGTTTGAAAATGGCCTTAAACGCCGAAACAGCTGTCACAATAATAACAACTAAAAATACTCGCAGAACTTAATAATAAGAGTATTAAATTTGATTTACATTAAATTTTTTAAAAATTAAATGGAGTTCTACGAATTAAACACAAAAACAATTAATAAATATGTATCATTCATGAGTAAAAAAAATCTGTGCGTATTTGAAAACTGTGGTAAAAGAGGCAGACATTATGTGGCACCCCATTAACTCAACGATTTTTTTCTAGAAAATGTAAAAAGTAGATATTAATAAACATTGAAAATTATCCCAGTAAAAGTGCTTCTTCGCCAAAACCAATTAAAATGTAATCACGCAAAAGCAGTGTTTTTAAATCGAAAGCAACTACCCCTCTGGCAATTATAAAATGGAAATTGGCTAATCAATCACTCTCACCTGACTTTGGCACCAATTTGCTCCCAATTCAGGGTTATCCTGTAATCCCCTGAATTAGTTATCATCACACATAAGCCCGCACGGGACAATAACCCGAAACCAGAGGATTACACGAAGCCCCATGCTAAGTGAAGGTTTTTTGTGTCCCGGAACTTAACCCAGCATGTTCGGGCTCAGCGGAATATTTGCTAAAGGAGATTCACGTTAGCGGTAGTATACAGGGAGGTTGTATTTCAACGGGAATTTGGAGCAAAATCGAACATTTTATTTCATTTAAGACAATCTTAATTTGTCTATTCAATTGAGTATTTAATCAAAATATCTTTTATTTAATGAAAAATTCATCAAACTTAACAACGAGGACTATACTTAGACTTGATCCCCTTGAAGTCCTTCCACTATTCTTACATTTAAAAAAGATATCGAATTTTAGTAAGGTGTGTATATCATACAATTAACAATCTGGTACGGTTAGTCAATCAGTGGATTAAGTAATTCGTGTAAGAGGAGTAAAATAAGAATGGGTTTTTTGAAATAAAACCTTCTATTAAATTTTGTTAAATTACTCTTCTGAAGAAGCGGATTTTTTTCAAAAGCATTACAATAATTAGATAGGACGGTCAAATAATATTTATTAGAACGATCTAGAAGAGACAAAACGCCCAACCGACAAGACCTCTAAAAATACTTTGTACAATCAGATTCATTAATACAAATTCGTATCACAACACTAAGCGTTCATCTTAAACGTCCCTCTAGTAAGTGGAGGCAGTCAACCCTTCCATATAGGAAGCGTATGTACAAATAAATTATTAACGTCAGGTAAATGACAGAGTTGCAACAGCGAACATGGAAATAGTCAAGACAGAGAGAAACTTCATTCTCTAAAATCGAAACAAAAGCACGAGCAGTGAAGCGCACACAATTAATTAATACTTATTATTAGTATTATGTAAATATATTAGATAACAACGAAAACGTTTGGTGTCAGCCTTGAACCCGATCCTGTGCCCTTGGTCACAGTTGTATAATCTCCGAGTTTCTGCCCCACGCCCCTCCGCTTAGCAAACAATACAACGAAAGCTCGCCTAACGATTATTCGTTATCTGCCAAACCCCAGTTGGGACTATGTGGGTTCGAGCTTTTTAAACTGTTTTCGAAACGTGGTGACATTACTGCGCTCTTAATGTGGGTCCACCCTTGTAGGAAAAACAATTCTTTGAATGATTGTGTCTTCTGAATTTTTTTCAATACTTTATCTTCTTATTCTTGGTTACCTTCGTTTTTTTTAAATATTAGGTGCGTGGTATGATATGTTGTTTCGGAATAAAATGTCGAACGTCCGAGGAAGACATGGCACGATAAAGAGAATCAAATACTCGAGTCGGGCCATGTTAGAAATCGAAATAACAGAAGAGAATGTATGAGACGCTGTATGAAAGTGAATGAAGCAAGAAGTGTGTGCCAAGATCGATTTGTTTGGCGGTCCGTCCTCTCTGCCTACCCCTGCAGAGAAATAGCGTGATGGTTAGTTATTTAGTTAGGAATAAAATAAGGAATCGAAAGAATGAATTGTAGTGATATATTCCTACTAAACATCATCAACGCTAATAAAAATTATATTCATGTCCTGTAGGTATTTTTTACAGTAACTTCACACAGGAGGCCCTGAGGGAAATAATTTCTTTCAGGGCCTATATCATCTTTGGGGATGTTGTGTGGTGGGTGTTTTAGAAGATTGTAAAGATTAAACCTGGGTTTTAAAGATATCCATGTAGCAGGAGGGAGGAAACGCAAAGGCCGGCAAATCATTCCACAGCCGACCTTTTGAACATAAGAACGAGTCGTAGAATCGGCCCGTTCTCATAACATGTAACAAATGTCAAACGTGTACAAATGTTGGGCGCGCGTTTGGCGTGTTTCCCGACTGTGCTCCGGTGCCGAAAGGATCAATGACGGTAATTCATCAGAGCATCTTCTATTGAAATACCGGTAGAACAAGGACAGCATTCCCACCTGACGTGTGTGCTCCAAAAATTGCATTCCATTTGTTAAGAGAGGCGATATTAGGCCTGTTTCTGTGTACCTCATCTTGATATATATATAACATATATACGAGTACATATGCTTATAACCGTTTAAGGTCCCCATGGTTGAGTGGTTACGATCTTTGACTACGAATCCGGAGGTCGCGGGTTCAAAACCGACGCGCGCAAGTAAATTTTATTTGATTCAGAATAGAAACCTTGCTTGAAATAAAAACGTATTTGATGACCAGATCTGATTAGCCAGGTACCCCCCCCCCCATCTTCCTCTTCAATATCTTTAGCGTAAGAACATACCACAATTAGGGATGCCATAGTCATACTGGCTCCAGGCAATTGGGAGCAGCTGGGAATCTTGTGTGGTATCACAATTATTTTTCAATATTGACACTTTCTTAAACATGAAATAACCATGTCTTATAGACATGTTGATAGTCAATTACACCAGTGGTTCCCAAAGTGTGCACCTAGGCGCCCTGTGGAGCCGCAGCTTCCTTCCAGGGATTGAATCAACTAATTTTCATTTAGTTTATTACTTGACTGTTACAGTAAGATTTTTACTGATTTAAAATGTGTTTTATTTATTTTACCAATTAATCCCTGCAAAATAAATAATTGGCTGCCGCTATGTCGCAAAGTGGCACTTTTTAAAGTGACAACGGTAGCCTTTATAAAATCTAGATTTAGCAAGGAAACCGCGAATCGGATAATTTTAGAAACCACTGCTTTAGACAATTTGTATAAAATTAGTAACTTGGCGAGGTATAGGTACTACATAATCCGGAAGCACTTTAAATCGACAGAACCTCAGATATTACCTACTGATCCAGAGGTATTAATAATGAATTCATTAATATTCAATAAGCTTAGGTACAGCCCCTTACTTAACATCTTCCAGGTAAACTGACATGTTCCTCCTCTCTCACCAGACGAAAGTACGTTATCATGTTAATTAACAGTACAGTTCGTACTATAATAGTAATATATCTAGAATATACATACCCGTACTAAATTATTTCAAAAATAAATTATTTAATTTTCAAATGCATAATATCACAATTATTAATTATTAAACATTTACGTTAAACTGGCATGGAGAGGGCAATGCTATATTCGATGCTAAGGTGACTTAAAAAGAAAAAAGTGGTGTATTCAAAGATGCTGATTTATATACCGCACTTGAAGTACCTTTGTGTAAAACTAGGCTTGCGCAAATACATGCTTTTTTATTGTTACTATATCCATGTAATAATACAAATATGGTTTTTTCGTTCAACAAAAAATTATTAAAATAAACGAGCAAAATTTTTATTTTTTCTTTTACAATCTTATTGTATTATACAGTTATTATTTTTAAGTAAAAACTCGCTTAATTTGTAAACTTTTATATAAGATATAGATATAAGGAATATACATAATATATGTATGTGTATGAGTAAATATATATAAACAAATAAAAAAAATAAAAAATTCCATGAAAAAGAAACTCTTTTTTTAACTGCCACTAACTAATATATACAATACATAAACATAAAAAATATGTATGTAAATAAAAAAAGTTTATGGCCTTTCGACCCCTGTTTATATAAATGTATGTATCAATTTTTTTTATTTATATATATAAATTTTAATTAAAAAAAGAAGGACAAATACTCTCGGGCTACGAATAACCTGACAATATTTGAAAATCTCCTACTACCATCACAGTAAACGGAAGATGTTGCTTGTGTTGTAGTGGAGGACTTAGCCAGCCGAGGAATTGAGCTCACGACGCCTAGGTGAGACCCAAACGCGATGCCAACTCAGTCACTGACCGGTCGAATTTATTTAATATTTATTTACATTTGTTAACGACATTGTTTCCTGTGTTTATCTATAATTCAATGGTTCATGTCCAAAATTAAATTCCCTAGAAATTCCGAGAAATAATTTGCTACTGATGAGATAGTCAAGGTATTGTAATAAATACCTACTAATATACAATGTCAGTGGGAGCCGAACACCTTAGTCTGTTTTAATTTTGAGTGACGAATCTTCTTAATCCAGGTAATTTCATTCATTTAAGATATCTATGCTTTCCTTTAAATCCAGAAAACCCATTATTATACATTTTTTGCACCCCTGTCATAAAACTAAGAATAAAACATATACATAATAATAACATAGGTAAAAATCTCCTTCTTCTTTTGGCGCTCATAACATTATTTTAATTTAATCGTATAAAAGTATCAGTCTAGTATTACCATCATCATTAACATGTACAATATGATATACTCGTATATGTACGAGTATGTATATTATCCTCAAACTGAAGAGAGGCATACAAATACAGCTGTGATGTATCATATACAAACTCACCCCACTGCTGTTCAATGCTCAGATTTTGTAAATAGTACATTTTGTAAGGCCGGTCAGTGGCTGAGTTGACATCGCGTTTGGGTCTCACCCAGGCGTCGTGAGTTCAATTCCTCGGCTGGCTAAGACCTCCATTACGACACAAGCAACATCTTCCGCTTACTGTGATGGTAGTAGGAGATTTTCAAATATTGTCAGGTTATTCGTAACCAGGGAATATTTGTCTATATAAAAAAAATATTAAAAAAATATGTTAGTTGTAAGTTTTTGTCACTAGTTTTCAGTTATTAGTTATAAGTCTTAGTTGTAAGTCGCTAGCTATATAATTCTTAGATGTAAGTCACTAATTATAAGTCTGAATTTGGTAGTTTCTAGTTATAAATCTTAACTGTAAGTCATTATTAATAAATCGTAGATGAATTATTAGATATGAGTCTAAGTGATAAGGTATAGGTTAGATAAACTATATTGTAAAGCGCCCTTGAGGTGATTTTCTCACGAAAACGGACTACAGAAATAATCCATTTATTATTATTATTATGGTTCAAAGAAACAAACAAAACTGTACCCTGAGGTTTGTTATGTACTCGTATGTAATATTCATGATATTCGTATTGTGTTTCCTGTGGTTTCCAAGTTCTCATAAAAATTGCAATATTTCAGAAGTTGACTAAGTACCAAATGTGATATTTGTTTTGCGTGGCCTAAACACATATCTCCGGGCCACCGCACGGCATAATATCGAGCATTACTTGGGAATAGTTTTCCCGAAATCATTTCCAAACACAAACTCTACATGAAATTTCATATTGTCTTTGTATCGCGACCGATAAAAAATATAAAGATATTAGAGCAAGTATTACTCCCTCTAAAACTTATAGCATTATCTATAAATATATACATTATGTATTTTTAAATTCCTTTGTAGATCGACCTCGAGATGATCCCAGGCCCGTGAGAAGGTTTTGTAATAGGAACGAGAAGACAGGAATAACTAAGAAAAACGTTGTTTGACTCACCAACCCTTCATAACCGAATGATAAAGGTGTTATTAAATATATATTAACATTAGCACGATATAATAAGCCGAGTCATCTTGAATCGTGGCTTTAAGCTTTAATCAAACCATGGAAAATTGCTGACTGCCCTGGAGACACTGGGAGATGATTGTAGCAAAGCTTCAGAATTTTCAAAAGTGGATCGGCATCATCAAATAAGCTGGAGGTCATAAAACGCTAACGAAATAGAGTGGTAGAAAACTTGTAAAATGTTTTGTTCACAAACAATCTGGATTGGTATACAATGCAGTATTACCCTGCTGACTTTATGATCCTTTACGACCTGAATTAAAGCTGGCAGAGGTGAAACATATTTGTTGCTTGATAAACACCTTGTAGAATTATTTTTAAAATCATGGTGTAGTTTTTTTTCATACTTAAGTGTATTCGTGTTTAATTTTGTATAACATCGTTTTAAATTAAAGTTCTATTAGTATTTCATTTAAAAAAGTGTTTATTTATAAAAAATAGTTATGCTAGGTAAATATTATTACGCGTGACAGCTTTTACGCCTTCCGAAGGCATTATTAAATTACGGGGAAACCATTTAGAGGCAATCTACTCTCATTATTATTTCTGCTATTTTTTTTTAATAATTTATCCTTTTAAAAATTACACGATAACAGTTATTATTAATTTTAAAAAAACTTTGATTTTTTTAGTACTTTCATTAGAAAGAACATTAGATCTGTTTTCCAATGGCGTGTTTTATTTAAAATTACAAATCAAGCACTGTATACAAAATGCGCAACATTTTATTTTTTCGAAAAAATTTACATAGAAATTAACAATAAAAACTAACAACAAAAAAAACACAATTTAAAGGGTGCGGAAATTGAGAATAAATATTAAAATCACCCTTTAAAATATAAAGAAGGCTACTGTCGGAATGAGTTACTAACATTCCAAAAAAAAAATAGCGCGCAAAGCCAATAATTACAGCAATTGGAAAACGAAAATCGTCAATTTTTATTCGCTCTAGTAGGGAGGAAAAAAAACTGTAATCCATGTATTTTCAAATATGCGTACGGTACGAACGGGTTAAGCAACCCCTTACGAACAGACCGATTGTTAATTTAATGATTGTCAATAATTTCCCACCATCCTCTTCCCCTTCTCCTTCCCCTCCCCAATACCTTCAGCCTCACAACATTCCTCAGTTGGGGATGCCATTTTCTCACTGGCTCCAAATGGTTGGGAGCAGTTGGGACTATTGTGCGGTATTTATGTAAAAAAAATGGGGGGCTTGTTAAGTTTTTGTTATTTGCATGATAGCAGATCTCGCTCGAAATAACTAGCAGCATTGATACCTGGACTCACTTACACCGCGGAAAACTCAGAGGACTTGAGCGGAACCCCAGTTCAAAGTTGACAACGTCCAAAGCATAGCCTTTGGCTTTATACCCTAAACTAGTGGAGTTCTAGTGTGGTGTCATTTAAAATAATTAAATTTAAGAAGACCGACAATGAACGCCAAATGATTTTCTCCTTCTAAATAGCCGAGTAATGTCTCGATTCTAATTCAAAGAATATGCACAATCTTCTTGAAAACAACGGTGCTTTGATATATTTTTTTTACGATAACTAAATAAGGTTGGGTATTTTTTCCATCAAAACATAATTTAGCAAAAATTGTGTTATTTCGAATATGGGTCAGTGTTCAATTTAAATATAAAAAAAGAAAAAACTCTTCGTCGTAAACGCAGCCTTTGATTTATTTTAATTTGACAAATTTTAAAAATGTCAGTGTGTGGAATTAAAATTTTAGATTAAAAATTAAATATTGAAAGAACGTGGGTTATTTCCGTTCCCTGTGTCTGTGTTTTTAATTTACGAGATTTAAGCAATTTGGACCATCGTCAAATGATTATTAATATTTAATAATAGAATATGATGTCAGGATTTCAACATTTAAAAAGATATTATTGAGTAATAAAATAAAAACTTTAAAAAAGGAATTAAATAACTTCGTTTTTTTTTTAATTGGAGGAACACTGTGCGGTGGGTCGTGTTAGTGTCGCGTTAGTGAGAGCGCGACACCGTTAAGTATTATATTATTGTAAATGCTTATCGTCACAGTAAATTTTGTTACGGCTGTGAGCTCCGCATGAGGTACAGTTCACACCGTGCGGACCACACCGTGCGGACCACGCCGTGCGGACTATGCCGTGCGGGCTACGCCGTGCGGGCCTCCCCGCGCAGGTTTAAGGGAGGTAGAGCCCGGGGCCTTTTTAATCTAAACCCATTCCATGTGGCTGGTCTTTCTTCACCCGTAAACAGTATTTAATTACAAGAATTGCTTTATTTCATTTTTGTCATTTCGTTATTTCACTGAAAATATCGACTGCTCGATAGAGCTATAAGCTTTTTAATTAGTTTTTTTTTTCAGTCAGACTGGGAAAAGGAAATCGTAAAGGAAAGATTTTCATTTTATACAGACAAGGCATAGCGCACACTCCTTTAAATCGACTATACATATAACACGGGAAAAAGAAATGTCCACCAAACGGTAATTTAAAAATAAAACTGGTACAATTTAAAGGATATTCAAATGATTCAAAATGTTTCAGTATTCAAGTAATGTGTGTAAATTAAAATATCATAATTATGTATAACAACTTGTTTTCTATATTTTTATGTAAATCATAAACATAATGTGTGATATAATTTATTAAAAATTCTGCCTCAATACAGGTTTATCTAGTCAGGCAGATAATGATAAAAATATTCATTTTATTAATAATGAATTTTTTTTTACTTATTTAAGAAAATATTATACTTATGCTATTACTTAACTGTTCTTATACATTTGCTTTCTATTAGGTATATCCAGCCTGGTTCCCCGATAATTCAGCACATGTATGAATCGGCACACTTTTTAAAAGTAATAAAAAGTAACCAAAAGTATGTTAAAAAAACTAGCTCGAATACCTAATGCAACCTTAACTAAGAAATCTCTTTTTTTTTAATTTAATTTCTGTTTAATTAAATTATTTCATAAATATATATGTTCATTTTATACTTAGGTTTTCGGGAAAGGTTTTTTCGTACTGTTAACTACTTATATAACGTAATATCATATCATATCACTTTTAAAAAGTTTGCGATTCATACGTGTATTGATTTTTCCGGTCACCATTCCGCTTTTATACCATAAATACTTGAACACCTCAGTACAGGTTCTCCTAGTGAGGCGTTCACAATATGCTGTAATATCATATATTAATAATTTACAGTACATACAAATCATTCTATATAATAATTGCTTGTATAATAAAAATTGTCTGCAAATAAATAGAAATCAATAAATAAATAAAGTGCGTTTATCATATTTCGAAAATCTACGAAATTTTCCTACTTAATAGTGTGTATTCCTAATTGTGTAGATTATTGTAAACCTGATTTATTTATAACTGTATTTCAAAACAGGCTATTTTAATGATAAATACCCGTAGGTGCTTATAAAACTATTGAAAGGTGGATTCTATAAAATATTAAACTAATCAAGTTTTTCTTTCTTAGCCCTCATAGAGAAAAGCCTTTGAAAATAAGACGATTATGAATAGAGATTAAGTCAAGTCTAATTCGAGCAGTTCATCAGTCTCCAACATCCACCCTACAAGCTTTCGAACTATATACAATATGAAAATCGTTTATGTTACATACAAAATAATGTGTAAAACGATACTTGTACATTTCAGAACATTTTTATTAGAATAAGTAGAGATGATATTCACTCGGGTACTTCGTTCCGTCAGTGTACATTAGCATTAAAAAATAAATTAGCCCCCGCCCAAACGGTGCGTAGGTTTAGTATTTCCTTTTTCGGCGGATCGAGTTCTCTTTAAAAAAAATGGAAAAAACTTTGTTGAAAGATGAAAGAAAAACAAAACTACACGAAAACTTCACAGACCTTCAAATTCCAAGCCATCGACACATACGAGACAAGGAAAAAAAACAAGACTTTCATGTCTCTATAATCAGGGTTGGAAAAGAATTTACTTGAATTAATAATTACATTCCACATTTAGGTAGAGTTGTTTGGTTGTGGAGGCTAGAATATTTTTTTCTTTACACAAGAAAATAATTTAATCTGCTTTTCCTCCCCACAACATTCAGCCTCACAATACAACCTCCACTGGCTCCAGACGGTTGGGAACAGTTGGAACTCTTATACGGTATTCGTGTATAAATAAGTACGAATAGTTCTTTTTTTTTTAAATTGTGATATTGTTGTTCAAATTATTACGCATTTAAAATAAATATAATGTTTTACTCACACGTCGCGTATGCAAAATTATCTAGGATATCTGTGAACAAGTATCGTTGACATTTAACGAATCAATCAATCAATCGCAGTATAAGTATTGAAGTCATTCTCGCGAAGCAGGGCTGACTTACTTCAAGCTAGCTTTGCACGATACTTATTTCCATACCGATTCTCATATGGAAACCATATAGAATTTAATATTTAGCAAAGGAATCAATCAATCGCAGTATAAGCATTAACATTAACGAATTAATCAATCAATCGCAGTATAAGCATTATGGTTATTTTCGCGTAGCAGGGCTGACTTGCTCTAAGCTAGCTTTTTACGACACTTATTTCCACACCGATTCCCATATGGATACCATATCGAATTTAATATTTAACGAATGAAAAAATCAATAACAATATAAGCATTTTCATTGACTAATCAATCGCGGTATAAGCATTAAGATTATTTTCGTAAAGCAGGACTGACTTGTTTAAAGATTATTATTTAATTATGTCCGGATCCATATGGAAAATCTTTGTTTCACACAATAAATATTTTCAGAACTATGATTTCATACAGATTAGCAAATATAGTTGCCATTAAAGAAGAAACAATATTCGCAATCAATAATAAACGCAGTCTATTCTACCTATGATCTTTTTTAACAATTATTTTAACATATTCCGAAATAAACATGCAACGTTTCTATTTAATACGTAAAATAATAGTTAGGTAAAACAATAACAACTGGATGAAAACAAAACACAAAAAAAAATATTTTCCATACCAAATCCATATGGAAATACGACCTGTATGGAATATGTTCGACAAAAGTATTGCGTAAAACGCTCATTAGAATATACGTGGGAGATCTGAATGGTGTCTGGTATTTATTTAATCATGTTCAAGATAATATTAAATACTGTATTCAAAGGCAATTTCTTTTAGTACTTCATCCTACTCGTAAAAACATTGATCAGTTCAAGATGAAAGAATATTTCAAGTTTTATTTATTCGCTTTTAAAACAATAAGCGTTTCTGCTTATGGTAGTTTCCAGTAATTCTATTTCTAAAATGTATTTTTATATAATCTTCTGCCGACAGCACATTGGATAGCTATGTTGTTATATTTGTACTTCTTTTATTATAAAAGAATATTAAAAATGTGGCACGTCTGGAAAATGTACCAACTAAAATACGAGTAGAAGCATGTTCATTTTCAACAAAAACTAATAATAAAAAAATATTACACTCATTAACATTTTTCAGACTATGCAAAGAAGAAGTAATTTCCTGTTTTTCAATTGTTATAATAAGCTTAACAACATTACTCCTGACTGTTTTGTCTACAAACAAAAATATTAATGCAAAATTAATCGAGTCTAATGGGTCAGTCCACATTTGCAAAATACAAAACCTACAAGAATCTCGCAAACACAAAAGGTAAAACCATCATATTTGACAATTATTCGGTCAATATACTGCAAAATCTCTTTGTATTAATATGTGTTACTTCTTTTGAGATTTGGCTGTGAAAAGACGAGTCTTTCTCTCCCTCCCCGTGGTGTTAACAGTTCACGCTAGAACGCGCGTTGGGTTAGTTTTTCACTATTTTAATGAGTAGTTTCTTTTATCTCGTAAATCCCTTTCACATGCAAAATTCTCAACTTTATGCTCTTCGTAATTCGCCTTTGAAAAAAAGTATGTTTATGGCAGCTCTTTGATATTTCAGCGAAAGCATCGCGTAATGAACTTTTTCGTAGAATTGTAACTGTGCGGCTGAAGTGAATGTGCTGAACACTTTTCATAAAGCCTTTTCAAGTGAAACATTGAGATTAAAATGTAAATGTTTATAATATACAAATCTGATCAATAAACACAAGGTCAAATCAAACATTGTTCCAACTTTTTATTTTTAAATTGCGCATTACAGATTTATTAATTATATTACAATTAACTTAATTTACATATATTTTCATATGAAGCGGTAACTTGGTGATGTGACATTATAATTTAAAAAATAAAACAATAGCTTTGTTTACATCACTTTTATTTTATACTTTTGACGACTGGGTGTCGCTACTACCGTAGCTTCTTCAGAGCAGTATACAACTAAACTATGAACTAAGATACACGTGTGTTATAGATTGATAAAAACGGGCGAGTGGAGTGCCAAGGGTGGGAGATCAGCAGGTACCTGCTGACCGGGAAGTGTATGTACTTTGTTTATTGGGAATAATTTAAGAATTGGACTTTTATTTTTTTTATTATTTTTTTTTTTATTATTCATCCAAAGAACATAAATACATACATGGTAAAATAAAGAAAGGAGCAAAATATGTAGTCCCGCAAAGCGGTCACATGACAGCTTGTCTGCAGGTTCTACAAAGATTAATTAGTCCTAATAGTATTAGTAATATATATTAATCTTAAATAAAATAGGTACTTACATTTGACGTTAACATTATAGGCACATTAACTTAACCATTAAGTATACATAGATAAAAATTCAAAGATACAAAGATAAAAATTTAAAGATACATAGATTGCTCATTTAAAATCCATAACTTCATCGATTTCACGGAAAGCCTCTCACTTTCCTCCAATTTATGGCTTTCATTAAATTTATTTAAAATCACTGGCACTATGTATTCAAGAGTTCGACCTCCATATTTATTTGAAATTTTTGGAAGTTTTAGGCCTCTTCTTTCAGTGAATCTAGTGCTGTGTTTATGCACCTGTGGCTTTTTGTATTGGCTTTCTCCCGCGTTATCTTTAATAGTGATGTACCATAGGAGACCTTTTACAGGAAGTAGGCCCTCAGCACCGTATAATATTTTTAAATTTTTTCTTTGTCTGTATATCTTTGGTGTGACAATTTTTTTTAACTATCGCAGTTTGTAAATTTTGGACATACTTAATATACGTAAAGCTTGTGTGACCCCAAGTTCGTATTCCATATCTCAGAATGGATTCTACCATGGAAAAATATATAAGTTTAAGTGTGCCATGTGGCAAGACAAATTTTAATTTATAGAAGCTACTCGATATAGATCGGAGCTGGTTACAAATTTTAGCCACTTGCGTGTCCCACTTAAATTTATTATCTACTAATAATCCCAGATAAGCATAATCGTTTGTAAAATCGATCGTGTCGCAGTCACAATTTTTTTTCAATTTTTTTATGTATGCATTCAAAATGATGAGCAATTGGTTTTGGTAAATTCCACATTTTCACACTCGGTGACCTTATATACATACATTTGGTTTTCTTAACATTAATAATTAGTCCTACATCATGCGCCCATTTGAGAAGTTCATTAAAGTCTAATTGTAAACCTTGAAGAGCTATTAAGGGATTTTCATTTGATACTACAAGTGCAGTGTCATCTGCGAAAATGAATCTAAGAGCTTTTTAAAATAATTTGGACATAGCAGTAACATATATAATGTACAATTTAGGACCTAGAATTGACCCCTGTGGTACACCTGATTTTACATATCTACATTTACTCATTTCATTTAAAATCTTTACCTTCATTTTTTCTATTTGATAAATAGTTTTTTAAAAAAGAAAGGAGTTTACCACGGATTCCTATGGCATCAAGTACATTTATTATTTGTTTATGGCAGAGTGTATCAAAAGCTTTTGAGTAATCAATAAAAAGTAACAGTATGTGTTTTTGAGAGTTTAGCTGGGAATTTATATAATTGGAAAAGTTTGCAAGTAGTTTATCACAACTTTTTTTTTTCTGAATTTAAATTTATTTTATTATTTATGAGTCTACTATTAGTGTTTTTGGCTTTTTTAATGAATGCCTGTTCCATTTTTATGCAGTAAACTAGTGCCTGTATTTTTATTGAATGTATGGTCTATTTCCAAGAGATGATTGGCAAATTCGGAGAAACCATTAATATCATAATAAGACGTTAAACAAAATGTTTAAAGCGCAAACTTTCCTACGTACGAACCCCTTTTCCGATATTGTTGTATTGTCCATTGTGGTAAATTAAGTTTTTTAGAATATGACCGTAAAACATTACAATAATTATGTCTGAGCTTTACATAATAGAATAAAATAAGCATTTTGGTGATGGTTTTTTTACGTAAATCGAAACATGCGGCCGATGTTAAGCGGGAAATTCAACCTTGTCGCCAACTGCATAAGGAGCGCGTGATTTCGTTGGAATTTTAGCCGGTGGATCGCCTTAAATGCTGTTAATTCCCCCTAGATTGGAGTCTTCCGTAGTGCGTCTCAGAAAGCAAATCCACGTGATGCATGAATCGCGGGGACTCAGTATGCATTCTCATATAAAGATACCTTAGAAACTCTTTTTTTCCCCAATATTTCTATTTATCTTTGTTGAAGTGGGGCCTAAAAAACAGCAGAAGCGTATTCTAATTTAGGTCTTATATTGCTATTGAACATTGATGTCATTACTTGGGGCTTGGAAAATTGTTTTTTTATCCTTATAACCAAGAAGTTTGTAAAAAAATGATGATAACTGCACAATATGATCTGAGAAGGTAAGTTTGGGATCAAGAGTTACGCCAAAGTCCCTTGCATATATCACTGATGACAAATTTTGATTATTTAGGTTATTATCGAATTTGGGTTTTTTGAACGCGTATAATATGTCATAGTAACACTTTTTTTGCAGAAAATTTTCCTGTCTATGAAAATATGAAAATATGCCTATGAAAATATTGCGTTAAATCCAGTTGTATTTTAATATATGCTTAAATGTCACATATCAAACTGAGCAGTTTTAGAACGTCGGCAAAATCAAGCAAGTAGTATTTTGGATGCATTCTTGAATGTCGTTAATCATTTGGACAAATGAGTTTTTCTTGTAATGCTCCGTTGTTATATAATAGGGTTAGTGACAACATCAAAACTATGGTTACGCTAAATTTATTTTAAAAAATGGTCAAAAAGTCTATGTTAGCTGAGAGTGGTGATTTCGCTTTATCCATGTTATTGTTTATGTTTATTATGTTGTAATCAGTGTTGAAACCTTATGTATGCTGGATATTATCATTTTTATTTACTCATTATTACTTACTTATTACTATTTGCTTATTGTTATTTACTTATTATTACTTATTTATTACTATTTACTTATCATTACTTTCTTATTACGATTTGCTTATTATTATTTACCTATTATTATTTTACTTCCTTTTTTTACCTACCTATTATTATTTGCGTATTACTTATTAATATTTGCTTATTACCATTTACGTATTTTTATTTACTTGTCATTATTAACCAATTTTGATTATTGTTATTATTGATTACTTATTACTATTTTCTGATTATTATGTACTTACTAAAATTCATTGTTTTATTATTTACATATTATTTTTTACTTATTATTATTTACTCACTACTTCTTATTAACAAAAATTTAGTCACCCTATGATTGTGGCGAATTGGAGCACAGATGCTTTATGATAGTTATTTGGGTTACAATGAAATTATTATTGTAGTAATCTAAAATGTATGGCCCGACTTAAAGAATTACCGTAGATTTTATAGTTGTGTGTAGTTTGTATAACATTTGTGTTGTTAAAAATAAAAATAAAATTATAATATATCGTTTCACTAAAATTGTAAAGCCACTCATCTCAACATAGGACTGTCCTAGTGAGATGAGTCGCTAATGTTTTTGTTTTTGTTATTTTTTTTTTTTGTTATTTAAGTATAAATAAATAATTAAATATCAAGAATAGCGGTGGACCCAAGTTTGATTTGAAAATGCAAGAAATTCTCTGTACTCATGACAACTGATGCATATATACTGCATCGTTATCAAGCGTCAGGGAATACAGAGAGTTTCGTTCACTCTGGAATGTGGTGCAAATATGCTATATAAATTCATTTACACGTTAAAGAAAATAAAATTGATTACATTGTCTCACGTCTAGAAGCTTACCGCTATGACAAAGAGATTGTCAATATTATGCAGTTCTGATGAAGATTGGATCCGAATGAAACCTAGTCGGTTTCTAAAATATTAATAAACAGTTGGAGAGTATTTATACTGACACACCAGAAAATTCTGGGTTTCTATGAAAACACATTCGTCCATATTTAAAAACTCTAACAACGTGGGTTAATCTTTCAATAATTACAATAACACTAGATAATAAAATAATTAAAACATTGCCTCATTAATATTTAGAAAAATCAGTTCAAGTACGCTTTGTAATAATTACCAAAAATAAAATAGATTTTTAATTTTTTTTTTTAATTTTTTTTTATTATTTTTTTTTTCTTACCAATAATCATTGAAAATGTATGATCTATGAACCTATGTCCAACAAATTGTAACTACCAACCCAACAAATAACAATAGAAACGTATAAATTTAATTCAGCTGTGAAATGAATATGATATTTATATCATTCACAATAGTTATTAAGAGGCAGAAAGTCTCCCTACTAATTTAAAATAAACTCAATCAATGTTTTACCCTTCGCCGGTTTAGTTTTTATTCACGCTGAATACATTAATTAGGTTGGTGCCTGCATGTTGGTAATATTATGTAAAATGGTATGCTCGGACCGTACTTAACGAATGCAATATTGCCTGTGGTCCCTAAGCCCGAGGGTTTAGTCACTTCCCATGCAACTACTCATGAATCCCACGTATTATCATTTTCTAGAAATCCAACTCTTGATTGAAAATTTGAATAGAGTAAAATTTTAATCACCAGGTAATCCTAGAATTAACAACATCACTAGAGCTTTGTTGCTGAGCGGTAAGAGCTCTGATACTTGCCGCAGAGGTCAAAAGTTCAAAACCAGTCGCCCAAGTTCAAATCATTAAAAAAATGACAATACTGTTCTTTTAATGGTTGAGTTTCGAATTTATTTTATTTTCCAATTTTGTGTTTGACTTTCATCTTCCAAGGGTGTTTACTGTTCTCATTCAATGATTTTCAGTAAAAAAGGAAGAATGACGAACAACTTTACTGAATACATATTTCAATAATATGAAAAGTTGATAATACGTAGTTGAGGATAAGGAGCTATTCAAATATGAAAGTGTGAAAGGCAGTTCTGGAGAGCGATAAGAATCTAAATTTTGATTTTAAAAGAACAATCAAAAACAATACTTATCATCTATTGATTCTATCGCATATAAGGGGCGCCTAGGGGAGGGTGCTACATCCGGGTTCCAGGTAAAATGGGGGTGCCACCAGGAGGTACAAACTCAAGCTTTATCTTCCTTCCCTTTAGCTTATTTAAAAAGACAATCGAGGGAAGAAGCTTCAAATGTTTATGACCTTTGAATCAACACACCACGCTACGGGGTAGTAAAATGGAGCTAGTTTAATATTACTAATCTGTAGTGCACCGACCACTAAAAAAGTTGCTGGTTCACTGATTAAGTGAGCATGTATTATTTCATAGAGCATTCACACGAACAAATTATTGAATTTAATAAGTCTAAACTTAAGCTTTAGAATGCACAGTTTACACCCGCGCTGTTCTAGCGTGTTCTTTACAGAGCGTTGAACCATCCCATTGCTAAAAACATTGATCTAGTATTAAACTCGTCATGCGTCGCGTGAGGTCATGTGGTATCTCTATCAGAATTGCTCATGAGTGCCAAAATGCTTGATGAGCAAGTGTTTCCATTACACGGCAAACACTAGTAAAAATCGAGAAATAACATTTTATTTGAAAGTTAAGCAAATTACTTATGGTTTTAGATGATACAATTATTTTCCAGTGACATTATTGTAATATCATTAGGTAATACTCACACAGTGTTTCATAAAATCTTCATTTCGATTAGATGAAGTTGGATTAAAACGCACAACGGATGAGGTAATTAATTTAATTATATAATTTCTTCAAACGATTGGTAACTTTGTGACGTCATTATTAATTAAATAATTAAAAACGTACTTTGTTTACACCACTTTTATAAAAATAAATAAATATCTCTACATGTTTGGATAGCAAAATAATAATATAAATTTAATAAATTATCTTTTTTTTTAAATACCTATAAGTAGCTATCTCTTAAATTTGTTTTCATATTCAATGTTTTATATTAATTTCGTTATTAGCATTTTTGATCAATTACTCACCTACTTTAATTTTTGTTTATGTCTATATTTTGTATATTCTTAAATTACTGTTCTAATTTTAGTCATTTGTCTATACTTGAAATTATTTTTAGTATTCATACATTCCTGAGGATGATAGCATTGATATCGAAACATGTAGAGATATTTATTTAGTTTAATAAAAGTGGTGTAAACAAAGTACATTTTTTAATTATTTTATTTAATTATAAATAACAAAAATATCATCTCCAACCGGACCAAGTCGCCTGTATGGAATTCCTTTACTAACAATGGTAAAAGTCACTACTAATTTAAGACGATAAAGCTTTGTAAAAAATTATGAGTTACACTGTGACTTCGTAATAAATAATAATTAAGTATACAACTACATCGACAGAAGTGGATCACTGTTCAGATTCAAACCTGCGAATTTTGGTTACTACAAAATTGTGCGACGGGAACTAGTGCTACTTAATTTGCTTCCGAGTGTGTTTTCTGATATATTGTTGTCTTTGTTATTGATAAATCTATAAATATTGTGTTCACATTATCAATTCAATCCAAGAACATCAACAATCGATGTTGACAAGAACTCTTGCGGTCATAGAGTAAAGTAGCATAGAGGAGTAGTACTGTAAAATTCTATCGATTAGGGGCCAGCAAGTAGTAGGCGGGTATGTATGTACGTGCTCCTGCTTGATTTCATTTCCACTAGCACCTGAATTGGGAGCGCCTCCGTCTAATACACATAGACAGTCTAAAGCAGTGGTCCTCAACACACGGGCCGCGGACCAAATGGTACTGCCCGCTTAAAAAACTGTCAACAAACCAGGCGAATCTAGCATGCATGCGAAATAAGAAGATAAAATGCTGGATATTGCAAAAGACAGCAGCCTTAAAACTATATTCGAGACAACAACTCTGCCGGTGTTCCGGATTAAAGTAAGAATACTTTGAGAATGCCAACACAGCACTTAAACTCCTATGGCCAATATGTCCACCCCCCCTCTCCCGGCCGTCCATGGTAAAATTACCAAACGTTGACCGGTCCGCGGTGACAATAAGGTTGGGAACCACTGGTCTAAAGCACCGTAGAGCTAGGGGCTGTAGACAAGTAGACAATGTGGCTGGAGTAAGGTAGTTGAACAGGGGGAGGAAGAGGTGGAAAGACTATTTGCTAGATCATAAGATGGTGGTAATGAGCAGGAAAGTGATTACAATATAACCCAGAAACCCGCTCGGTTTGAAGTTATACATATAAAAATGATAGGATTTTAATTTAATTTCGATAGGTGATGGAATTGAATTCTTGTGCTTTTAAACGCCCACCGAGAGACAGCTGTCGCACGCTACAAATACCAGGACACGGTACATACAATTGAACACTTATTTCAGGCGCAATATGAAACCTTTCCTTTCAATGAAAATAATTTAATATCGATTTTATTGTAGAAGCACGAACTGCGTAATATGTAAGTAGATTCCGACCAAGAACTGAAGCTTGTTTAGTTTTCACAAAATAGATAAAAATAAAACACTGAGATTAGTTCACATTCGGATCATTTGTTCTCTTGTTTATCTCTAGTTATTCCAGTAAATTTAATCTAAAACCATTTCTTTCTACATGTAAGGGTTAAGGTTCGTTATTTCCTAGCCGGACGTGATTTGGTATTAACTAAGATATATAGGCAGTTTGAAAATGGTCTTGAACGCCGAAATAGCTGTCACAATAATAAAAACTAAAAATACTTAATACCTAATAATAACATTACTAAATTTGATATGCATTAATTTTATTAAAAATTAAATGGAGTTTATATATCCCGCAAATTTTGAAACAGTATTTTCATTACCTAGTTGAAGTCCTTCCTGTTAGTGGGATGTAAGTTGGTATGGTCACATTTTAATTCATATATGCCACTGTTATTAGGTTTAGGATTTCTGCTTTTGTAGGTTTTGAGGCTAGTTCCTAAAAATTTTAATTTATTAAATAGTAATAATAATTGCTATTGATGTGACTTGAATTATAGTCTCCATCAAAATCTTGTTCAACTTTTAACTGATATTATTATCTTCCTTGCGTACATCTTTATCTTATTTTTCATTGCTTTATTCACGTATAGGTGGAGTTCTTCTTCTATTGCTTCCATTTTATTTCTCATTTCGTGTTACATGTAAACTTTGTATTGACCTGTAAATACTCTGTATCCTGACGAGGGAAGCTTCGCTTCCGAAACATGTTGATATTTAGAAATTAAACATTGGTGTAAACAAAGAATTTCTTCTTAATTTTATTTTATAATTAAATAAATCATTTACCAAACTTGAAAACTTGCTATAGCATTCCTAACCTAACCTAACGTATTTCTAGCCCGTAACGTGCGTCAAGGCATTTTTTTTGTAGTACGATTACTTGAATATTTGTAATGTACATACATTTGTTGTACACCTGTGACGAACGACTAATTAATATATCTGTAAGGGAATATTTTTTTAGGTATAGGTCTAAATATATTTATGTAGAATGACATTACTCCTTGAAGAATTCAAAGTGGGGAAAAACTGACTAATCGCTTTTAAATTTGTAGCATATTTATGGTATACAATAATTGTTCTCCATTTCTATAGAACACAAAGAGCATTCAAATTCAAAATAGCGCATTGAATTCATTCGTGTGGAGAATACCATCATCAAAGCATGGAAAAAAGTAATCAAATGTAAGTCAACTTTTTTTTACCTCGGAGATTATCAATTTTACCCCATTATGGGTACAATTTGTTCACTGAAACCTTAGGGGACGAAGATGTTAATAAGCCACAGACTCGATCAGATTAGCTTCGAGGATCAGATTAGCTTGCTGTTATACTTGCAATTTCAAAATACACTGATAGCCAACCCTTGCCCCAAACAAAGATAAAATTACAGAAAAATGCTTAGTTTAAAACCACATTACTTTTAGTACTTTTCGGGCCTGCTTCGGAACCACTGTTCCTTCTTCGGGGTAATATACAAACATACATATAGATGTTTGGCAATAGAACAGAAGCTTGAAACAAAATAAGCATGTTTTTTTATTGATGGAACGTTTTGTGAACAAATGAAATTAATAACAATTGTCAAATCATTAGAACCCGAATACTTAATTGAATTCAAGAAGTTTCTACCGGGGCATACAGAGTGAATGCAAGACTCAATTCAATTAAATAAGCGATTGTTTTCAAACACAAATTAATTTTTTGGGTGATTCTTGTAATTATTGAATTTTTCAAAATATAATTGAATTTGAGAAAAATTAAGCTTCATTTAATATGTTAACAAATGAACAATAAAAGTACGTATATTTTTGCGCAAGCTATGTAGGATGTTAGAAAAATAATTTTACATTTAAATTATGAGCAGGTTTTTTTACAAAAGGTATTATGGTTTTCTTCAGAAACATTCATTGGAAAAACAACAGGCTTAAAAAGAAATTTTGCTTTGTAAAATGTTAAACTCACCATTTCCATTTTAAAACATGTTGATTCAGTTTGCTTCTGATAATATTGATACTAAAAATAAATACACAACTTCACGACTAATTCTGTGGCGTTTCCGTGTTCATATGAGTTTGTGCTTAAATAAAGGCAGTGTAATATTTTTACACGCAACAACGATCCAACGATGCTGTGTGAAGGGTAATAACTAGGCCTTGAAGAGACCTATCTTATAGGAGGAAGGAAACGTAGAAGCTGTAAAATCCATACACAACCAAGCAGTGGTTGAACATGAACGTATTTTAAAAATGATCCATTTTCATCCACAAAATAAATGTTGACCACGCGTTGTGGCGTATCTATCGGGTGTACACTGGTTCTGTCGAGATCAAAGACGTACATTCATTGGCGCATCTTTTATTAAAATACCGGTAGAATAAAAACAGTATTACCACCTGACGTCTATGCTCAAAAGTTAGCAATCTGTCCTCCGGGAAACCTGTTAAACGGGCTACCCGAGTATTGACAGAATCGAAAGAATTTTTCTGGTATTGAAATTTTTTAACTTTCGCCGCTTAATTATTTCGTTCCTTTACTTAAATATGAAATGATTTCATGCATTTTTAGCATATTGTGTTTAAAAAAGTGCATAGAACGTGTCAGAGTAAAGTTAGGCTCTCAGAATCTGGGCGTATTGTACAGAGCCCGCAGACACTTTAATAGTACACAACCGCTGAACATGTATAAATCGCAAGTGCACCCCATTGTAGAATTTGGCAGCCACCTCTAGTCGGCAGCCCCAAATTATCTGCAAAAAACCCTTGACTCCGTGCAGAAACGGGTGATCTGTTTGATAGATTCGCCTATCTTAACAAACGGAATGCTATCTTTGGAGCACAGACGTCAGATGGGAATGCTGTCCTTGTTCTACCGTTATTTTAATGGAAGATGCTCTGACAAACTAGCGTCATTGATCCCTTAGACACCGGTTCATGCGCGCGCGCTCAATATTTGCACACGGTTGACATTTGTCACATGAAAACGGGTCGCTTCGTCGACTCGTTCTCGTGTTCAATGGCCCGGCTGTGGAATGATCTGCCGGTCTCTATGTTTCCTCCCTCCTACAAAATGGGTCTCTTCAAGACCCAAGTTCACTTATTCCTATCCTCTAAAAGACTCTTCACACAGCATCCCCAAAGATGACATAGGCCTCGAGGGAAATTATTTCCCTCAGAGCCTCATGTGTGGAGTTACTGTAAAAAAAAATAAGAACACTTAACTAGCCATATATCGCACAACTCAACTACTTCCCAGCCGACTGGATCCAGTGGACGCATAACGTCCCCAATTGAGATATGTTGTGAGGCTGATGGTAGTGGGGAGGGTAATTAAATCGGAAATAGAAAGGTCAGCTGGCTATTCAAATCTGATCATCAAACACTGCTAAAGCTATTTCAAACAACACCAGAGCTAAAGACACTGAAAGTATCTTATTGACCGATCAGTGGCTGAGTTGGCATCGCGTTTGAGTCTCACCCGGGCGTCGTGAGTTCAATTCCCCGGCTGGCTAAGTCCTCCATTACGACACAAGCAACATCTTCTGCTTACCGTGATGGTAGTAAGAGATTTTCAAATATTGTCAGGTTATTCGTAACCAGGGAATATTTCTCTTTCTTTAAAATAATATCTTCCGCTCTGGAAAGTGGTCACTATGTGTATTTACTTTTGATCGGGGCAAGAAAGTTCTTCGGGACGCCGCTGTACTAGTGATATACATATTTTTAAAAACTTTTATAGAAATACACGTTCGAGAAAAATGAAACCTTTTCTGTCAAATAAATGGTTCTCGGTATAATTTCCTTGATGGTCATTTTAATAAAATAAATCTCAATAAAAATTACCGAAGCACATTTTTGAGAAAAAAATTTTATTGTACGGAATTATTTTATCATATGTACGATATATTATAATTTTTGAATGGGATATTTAAATAAACATGGAAATTTTGATGATTGATACAAAAATGCATATGAATTTTAAGGGTTGTTTTTATTGATTCAAAATACGTTTTTATAATAACCAAACAATATGGTATTTTCATAACGCTAATTTAGTTGTGTGTTTAAATATGGTTATATTTAAGCTATACCTAATCGTTTCAAAATTACCCACCAAATTAAACAAAATGTTTCCGAATGGTAAATATAATACCACTGACCTTAATTAGGTTTAAAAATGCTGGGTTTGTCGGTTGTAAGACGTTGCCAAAACCAAAAGGTCATAAATCAATTTCAGTATTTTAGAGGAAATTGATACTTCACTCTAACGTAATGTAATATTTCCTTTCAGACTTAACTACACGGAAACGTTAGACACAAAGTTGGGCATTCATTTCATTCAATAAAATAACAATATCATTCAAATACTCTTTAAAGGTAAATTAAAATTGCACGTTACTCTACTCTATACCCTATTTCCTAATGATATTTTATGTAAAATACATTTTCTAGGAAACTAATCTGTAATCATTTCTCGAGAAAAATATGTTTTGCTAGATAATTTTCTGAAAGGAAATATAACTACGTAAGAACCGAGCATTAATTTTTTTTGGTATAGAATGTTGGGGGTGTTTTATTCCCGTATATTGTTATAATTTTTTTCATATAAATAATGCGAAAAATCACTGTTCATCTTTTAATAGAATTCAGAGGATTTTATTAAAAAAAAAATTCTTAAAAATCCGAACAAAAAGCTTATTACATCCCTGAAGAAAATACCAATGTTTTCCGAAAAACTACCAATTTTTTTTATTGAATTTTGTACCGAGAAACTCTGGAATAAATTATTTAAATTCCCCTTCTAAGTGATCACTTTGCACACTTTAATGCTATTTGAATGACAGGCAGGGACTGTGAAAGTCACTCATTTCGTTTTCCGTTTGCATGCGAGAAATAACAAATGTACGAATTTGTACCAGAAATATTTCAACGTCAGAAAAAATACAATGACTTTCAAATTTCAACGGATTTATTATCTTGTGAAGCACCTCGCATGCAATATTATGAAAAGTTATCAAAATATACAGGGTGTCCGGTAAGTGCTGAATAAAGCCGTTTCGAAAATTGAATATCTTGTTCAGTAAAAATCTCACGGTTTTCAAGGTATTGGACTTTATTCAAATTATAAAAATGACATTCTTTTCACACAAATCAATTTACTTTCTTAGTCTATTTTTTAGTATTATTTTTTAATAGTAGTGCTATCATAAATATATTACTATTCAAGCATTACTACTGTGGTTAATTGACTAGAAAGTTGCTCATTTAATAGAGATTCTAAAATAGTATCAGACAAGCTATTTATTTTGTAGAAACAAATACTATTTTTTTCGGAAAAAGCTATTCATCAAATCAGGTAAAAATAAAGGAATGGGGAAGTCAACTGTCCGTGAAATCTTAAAAAATATCAACTACATCCATTCCACGTCACATTCATGCAACCCAGAGTTGTAGATACTCTCAGTAACGCCCTGGTGAAAGACCACCATTAAGATTCGACACGTTGCTTGATATGGCTTTAGCAGTGTTTGATCACTTCATTTAACGACTTAATATCAATTATCCATTATGCTTCTAAACAGCATGCTTTCTCTTTTCTATCCCCTCCACAAAACGCGCGGGGATATGAAACAGGCGTTTGCATAAAGTATCGGACCACTATCTCAATAAAGTCCGTGGTATTGACTTCAAAATGAAAAGAATACAGATGTTAGCTGTGAATATTCATTCGTATTTGGAAAACCATATGACGTCACCACATGCCCATTATTCCAGGACTTCAACTGAAACTAAAGGCCGCACCACACGGCGCATAATGCAGCGGCTCTCAGTGCATTATCCGGGGGAATGGGCGAGCGCGCGATTAGGCCCGGTTTACAAGGCCGGATATTTTACACACAACGGGGGCCCACTAAATATAAACTGCTCTGTACAACGAAAACTTTCCGATTTTCAACGGAGCTTTACGATTTCGAGCCTATGTACCCACGCTATGGGTGCCTTCCCGAATTCAATAGCCGAGATTTAATTTTCTTTGAATAAGCTGTTTTAAAATTTTCTAGTATTTAATTAATTTTAAAAGAAAAATAAGATCAATAAAACAACCAACGTTAAAAAATTAAAATAGTAGAGAAGCTTAATAATAGATAATATTCATATATTTTTTAACATATTATATTATGTAGGATGAGATATTATAAAAAGTGTTATACATCTCCGATTAAAAAAAAATATATATATATATAGATGATACAGTATCAAACTGCAACAATTCCAAAAATCCATATATTAAAATATGGGTATCAAACTATTCAGCAAAATGAGTGCTTGCAAGTTTTAAATAGAAACAAAAACAATTAAAATGTTTGACTTCTTGAAAGAAGAAAAACGAGTTAAAAAATACTCAAACATACAAATTGGGTACATTTTATACAAATCTATTTCCAATTTTTTCCATTTAAAACCATTCCAGAGTGGAAGATACTCTCAGTGTCGCCCTGGTGAAAGACCACCAATCAGATTTGACACGTTGCTTGAAATGGCTTTCAGTCGTGTTTGGTGACCAGATCTGAATAGCCAGGTATTCCCCCTTTTCCCCACGTTCCTCTCGACCTTCTTCTTCCCCTCCCCAATACCTTCAGCCTCACAACATTCCCCAATTGGGAATACCATAGTCTCACTGACTCCAGACGGTTGGGAGCAGTTTGGGACTCTTGTGCGGTATTCATATAAAAAGAAAATATATATATATAAAACCCTTAATTGTCTTATGCACAATTTGAACAGAAAGAACCGTGAAAACTAATAAAAATGAACATTTTTGCGCACATATTTTGACTTATTTCGGTTTAATACTGGGCCATCGATATTATGTGGTGTGAGAAATAATATACGAGTATTATAAAAAGTATATTATATTCTCCGTAGATTGTTCTGACCTACTTTTATGGGAAGCAGTTAAACTTGGAAAACTTCTTGGGGTATAACAAGTTCGTCGTTAGATGGATTAACGTTGTACTGTGATATTATTTTAAACGGGCTTTATTGCGGTTTTCCTTCGAAACAAATGTGCTTGCAGCTTAAGTGTACAAATACATTATCTAACTTAGTGAATTATAATTATTTATTGAAGGATAAAAAGTATTTATAAATATTATTTTATCATAACGGTGTCAATTCATGAAATTACTAATTAACTTAAAGTACTTTTTATATTTATTCTGTGTTGCTGTACCAATAAAACCTCGGAAAACACTGGCGATATATATTTTTACAAAATATTCTGCTCCATATTTCCAGTATGACTATTTTTATTTCAATATCGTGGCATATCTATTGAAATTTCAACTATGTCTCTACACAGGAATTTCCCAGTCAAACAGACATCGATCAATCCCTCATGTGTTATGTTTTATGAAAAAGTTGTAATACCACGTGCCCGACAAACTTTAACCAGTAATTCCAGAGCATATTTTGAATGTGATTTTTTTGTTTGTTTAAAAAGCAACAAAATTATACATGCTGTCTTTGGTCACTTAGCCGGATAACTGCCCAACCCCCCGTTCTGTCCAATATCTACCATTAAAAAATAAAACACACCGGAGACAATTCTCACTCCAAAAATATGCTCAGGAATTACTGGTTAAAGTTGGTCGGGTACATGATGTTACACCGTGTATGTAAAGTTAAACACATAGTATTACAAATTATGCACACACATATATATATATAGGGTTATTTGTTCATATTCTACCTGCACTTTCATTAAGATTACATATTTTGCAGGTAGGTAGTTAGATATTTAGGAGGCTTTCTTAATATAAAAAAAAATCATTGAAAATAAGAAGGAAAATCTAACGAAATACGTTTTATCAGGGATATTATGAACGTATCAGTGCAGGATATTGGATACAAAAAATATGTCTAACTTACTAACTAACCATCTCGCCGTTTCTCCGCATAAGCAGGCAGACTAGACGGCCGCATAACTCTGTCTCGGCGGGCACTCCTTGTTTTATGCACATTCTTATACCGTATCATACAAATTCTTGACATGACCCTACTAAAGTATTTGATTGACTTGATCGTGCCATGTTTTCATTGGGGATCCCCAACTTTTTCTATCATTAACTTCAGCGTAATGTATTGTATTATCCGTACATTTCTTTCTTCGTTACATCTACATACCCAAACCGTCCAAGAGTCCCTCTCAGAATCTTAACCATTACGCTTCCATCGACGTTGCATTATTTGTAAGAAAATTGTGGGGCTCCGAATTCATATATCTTAAATGGACTGTACACAACGACGATCAACGATGATTTTGGTTGATTGTAATATTAATTAATTAATATTAATATTATACCTTAATCTAACCTGTATAGGTTAAAGGTATTAAGGGCACAAGGAGAACCATGCACTTACCGAATGATTGCCATACGATAGAACCTCCTCTCACGAAAGTAGTTTTGCTTCTGGCGAACAAGATCACTAAATAACTAACAGTCACAATACAGTGTTGCCATTCATAGTGTTGGTTAGGGAAAGTAGGGACTAGATAAATATCAATTAAAGTGGGAACCGACCAAATTGTCATTTCAGAACTTAACAACAGTTTGTCAATATGAGAGGAGTTGTTGATATTATTATCAATTTTACATGACTGTAATTAGTAATAGAGCGAGTGCTCCATAACCCATACAATTTATGTACTCGTATTATTATTCAAGGACTAAAGAATAGGTACCATATAAATTGAAAATAAACACGGACAAGGCCGGGTACGAAAGCCGTTTGTTAATAAATATTGAATTTTAATCTTAATCGATGGTTTTGATTGATCAATATTCTGCGGTTTAATATACTCCGTAGGGGAAACTATTGCTAAATTATTCTTAAAGCATTTTGCTACATCAGATATTCTGAGGTTTCGGTGAAATCTGAAAACCTCACTAGCCAGATTGTTCCGCTTTACATTACAAGCGCCAGCTGGGCCTCTGACCCAATCTAGAAAATTCAATTTACTGACATCGCAGAATAAAAAAATCCAACCATTTGCTGTACTATTTCTATGTGTTTAGGGGATGATGCGTCCCCTTTTCCCCGGCGCCGAACAAGTTGTAGTGAAATTTCGGTGAAACTGCTAGACTGCGGTTTTGTGTGAAACGACCTAGCATGCTCTATCAGAGTAAGATAAGAGGATAATCGCTTTATTTTATTTTCTGTCCGAACACGTGGGAAACCACCGATTACTTTTATCTCACCCCCATATTTTACTACCGTCTCTCTGATACCTACGAAATAATAAATACTGTGGATTTTCCCGAAGGAATATAACAAAACATTTGATAAATGTGGAAGAAAAACCTGCCAAATTGTTGTGACAGCAAAAAAAACTTCGCTAAACTCACATAAAACATTATTTAACCATCGTGAAAACATTGTTTACTTTATTTTTTCACGAAAATGTACTTCTTTGGGGAAATATAGAGTGACATCTTGTGTCAAGATTGAACACTAGTTGAAGGGTTGAGAAAATGGTTCGAAGCTTTGGTTGTCCTCCACATTTGCCATCTTTCGGTTTTCCGTAGAAAATCAACAGCAAATAAATGATTTTATCTTCATAAGCTTTTCATGTTTTCCGCTAGAGTAGCATTTTCATCATTTTTTTGTTATTGGGGGTATTCTAACTTCTAACAGGAGTAACCATTTTAGAAAAAAATCAATTAAAATTATAACATGGGTGCATGGAAAATCTATACTTCGCTTAAATGTGAAAATGTCTATAGGTAGGTATTAGAAAAGTCTCGGGGTTAAATCTACCGGTTAGTCGTCAAGTGGTCTCTGCCGCTCCATCAATATACGAGCAACTTTGTGTTTAGAATAGGAGGAAATTAAATAATTAAAAAAAAAAAAATAAAACCAAATCAATTGTCAGGTTATTCATAATGCAGGATGAATATCTTTTTATAACATTACAAATAATAGACATGTTGTAGAGCTCATAAAGTTGCGTGAAATCGAGTACTCTCGTGTAATCTCTAACAGAATTGCATAAATAAATGCCACACGCTCTCTTGCGTCACGAGAAAGTGCTTCCATTATACGGCAAACACTAGTAAAAACCAAGAAATAATATTTTATTCATAAGTACAAACAAATTATTTATTATTTATATATAAATATATAATACTACATATTTGTAAGTAAGTTTTGATAAACAAAAAACATTTTTACAAATCACAATTTATTATTATTATTTATTTTATATATTCTGTGTCGTGTATTGCGAGTGTTGCTCCGCAGTTTATATGGTTACCCCTTCTCCACTAATATAATATACGTTACTATTGCCACTAGAAAATACTCGGAAAGAGTTCCGTATTTGTTTTTTTTTTCGGTTGGGGAAAGTAGGGGTAAAACGCATAATGGATAATGTATTAATTAATTTGATTATCTTTAAAAAAATTAAATCTAATTCAACCGGACGAGCCACTTGTGTGGTATTCCTTTACTGACAATAGCAAAATACACTACTAATTTTAGAGAATTTAAAAAATACAAGTTACGCTGAGATTTCCTTATAAGTAATATTGAACCACAATTACGTCGACAGAAATGAACAACTCACTGTTGGTCGCGTTCAGGGGTGCGAAGATGATTGTACGCCTTCACTTCGCAGCACATTGATTTCAGACAATTTCGAAAGAAAAAAGATTTATAACTAAAACTTACTTTTTTCACTGTGAATGTCATTAACCTGTGTAGATTTCGGTACACACTTGAACTGCATATTTTTATGCAGTCTGTACTGCATAAAAGTATGTAAATAATATACTTACAATACTATCTTCTATAATAATACTAATATTGTTTTCACAGAGGTCGATGATAACTCATTATACTTAAAGTATATGTATATTTACCCCGGTGTCTCGTTTTTCCCGACTTACCCTAACCCGGGGTGAAAAATGTGGGAAGTATTCAACCCAATATTTAAGTACAAAAACGACGTCCGGTCGTATTTCTATTTCGTCCTTACCCACAGATTGTTGGAATGTCTGTATGGGGGGTCTTTTGAAGGATAGGAAGGAATGAACCTGGTCTTGAAGAAACCCATGTTGTAGGAGGGAGAAAATACAGAGGCTTGCAAATCATTCCACAGCAGAGCTGTTCAACACAAGAACGAGTCATAAATGCGACCTATTATCATGTAACAAATGTTAACCATGTGCAAATGTTGGGCGCGCGTTTGGCGTGTTTCCTGAGTGTGCCCCGGTGCCGAATAGATCAATGATGCTAGTTCCTCAGAGCATCTTCCATTGACAACCGCTAGAACAAGGACAGCATTTCCACGTGACGTCTGAGCTCCATAGATTGCAAATCCGTTTGTTAAGAAATCTGTCAAACGAGCCGCCCGTTTCTGCACGCAGAGTCTAGGGTTTTTTTTTCAGATGTTTTGGGGCTCCCGACCAGAGGTGGCTGCCAAATTCTACAGTGGGGAGCACTTGCGATTTGTACATGGTCAGCAGTTGTGCACTATTAAAGTATCTGCAGGCTCTGTACAATACGCCCAGCTTCTGAGAGGCTAACTTTACTCTGGTTTCGATGGATCCCCCATACCTGAGCTGGTCACTCAGGGTTACTCCAAGCATATCAATGGAGGGCTTATTGGGAAGATTATTTTTTTTAATAAAGAATTTACTGAAAACGTAAGTGTGTTTATCACTATCGCATTTTATGTAAATATTGTGAGACAATAACATGACTATATTTTAAAGACATTGTTTTTTTTTTTAAATTTTATTTGCAAAATATACTTACATTATATTTACGAAAACAATTCGTTAAACAAACTGTCACTTCTCGCCGATCGAAGTAAAAATAGGGTGTAAGTTTCTTTATAACAAACAGTACCTGTTTGTAGAAAAGTTCCAAAGTAATACAATACACTAATAAACGCCAAACAAACTGTAATCCGATGCGCTGAAGCGGGGCTAAGTGCTGATATGTCAAAATATTTCAGGCGTGAATCTTATTTCAAATAATCCACGCAATAATATAAAGAAGTGTCAGCTATTTAAGTATGTATTCAATTGAATTATAAGGATTAATTTCACGTGGTGACAGCAGTAGACACATACTTCACGTTAATTCTGGGTGAAAAAAAAAGTCCTTGAAGAGTAAACATTATGAATAGTTTTTATTTTTTATTTTTATAATTTATAGAGTTAGTTCATAAGGCAACCCCACATGACTGGTTTTCCCGGTACTATCTGAAGCCACTGGGTCGAAAGCCTCGACCGTCCGACCGTCGGTCAAATCAGATGTGTGTGGGGCGACCCGTAACAGTTAAGAGGAACGGCTGCGCGGCCAGTTTCATTCCAAACTTAATTTTGGATTTGCGGCCAAAATACTCTCCTTAACCTAATGATCTTTTTTTATCAAAAATTAAAGTAAATATCTAGTACGTATTAAAAGTTATTTATTTATTTTTGTTTTACATTATGAATTATAGGCCATTAAAGGAATTGATTTTTCGCGATTTTAGAGGCATCTTTAACAGTTATTTGGGGTCTAAGGGTGATTTAAAAAAAAGTTTTACCCCATCTACTTTGAAAATTTGATGATGTATGAAAAAAAATTAAAAAATAAAATAAAAACATTAAAATAAGCATTATGGTGGACATTAATTAAATTAAAAACGACCAATTTACGTTTGGACACAAATTTGCGTATATAATTTAAAATATTGACCGAAAAAAACTTTATTTTTTTAAATGCTTCGTTTTTATAATTTTACCTACACAATCATATTTACGTAGCAAATATGATATATTTTTTAAATACGATAAACCCGCCAATAATTTTTCTAAGTTGCATGTAAAATTACGATATTTTTTTCATGGCCTATACTTCATAAATGAAATAAAATACTACTCATCCGTGCTAGATATTTCCCAAACCTTTCATTAAAAAAATATATCATTCAGTTTGGATGGATAATTGGCCTCAAATCTAAAATTATGTTATGTGTGAAACAGGCAGCGCAGCCGTTCCTCTTAATTAATTAATAAGAGCATCCTTTTAAATCTCAACTTCCCTCAAATTAACAATTTATTAGCAAAAATTTATTTATAAAAGTGGGATTCGAATTTTACAATAATTGTAGGTTAATTTCACATATGTAAATTAACCCTGTTATTTGTATGTATTCGTTCTAAATGTACGTATGTGTTATAAATAAGTATATTTCTTCCATGCTTGTATACTCTTATTTATATACTATAGTCTGTACGGTTGTTTCTATGTATTTGCTGAAATAATATATCCCCTTTCTGTGCCCTATAATGTAACTGAAGTTTTATTTAAAAAAAAGAACAATCTGTACTGTTAAATGTCCAAGATCGCCCTAACGAGTGAAAGCCAAATGGGAGTAAAAAATTATAATGGGGATATTTTTTATCAAAATATTATTTTAAAAATCTACACTCATTCTTCGTACACTTTTCACACTTTCAGGCATCTCATTATTATATTTTCAGTCCATTATGCAGCAAGATATTGATGACTGGAGAGACAGGGTGATGTTAAGCGATACTCTACTCAGAATTACACAAAACTTTTCGTAACTTACTGTAACTTATAAACCTCATTGTAATATTGAAGAAGATAATATTAATCAATCGTAAATGAAACACGAAGGCGAAAAAAACCACAGAAAATCAAGACTTCAAGACTTGTCAATATTATCCTCCTTTAAATCCCATATTATTGGCTGGTATCTTTATGATGATTACAAAGTTCTACTCGTATATTATTCCACTCTATAGATAGTGTCTCGGATATACCTACCTATTTTTTAATTTATTTAATTTGTATCTGCCCTTTTTTACAATGAACTGGGGGGCCCGAGGGTAATAATTTCACCATCGGGGATTCTGTCTGGAGGTTCTTTTGGAGGATAGGAATAAGTGAACCTGGTCATGAAGAGACCCATGTTGTAGGAGGGTGAAAATACAGAGGCTGGCAAATCATTCCACAGCAGACATGTTCAACACACGAACGAGTCATATATGAGACCTATTCCCATGTAACAAATATTAACTATGTGCAAATTTTGGGCACGCTTTTGGCGTGTTTCCCGACTGTGTACCGGTGCCGAAGAGATCAATGACGCTAGTTCCTCGGAGGACAGCTTTCCCACCTGACATATATCACAATACGTCTGTTAACACTTCCTTTACCGTGCCAAATTATAACGCCGTGCCCGGTACAGGACCCCGAGTTACCCCATACAAATTCATAACAATATTGCTTTTTAAGCCAAAAATAATAATACAATCTATCAACAGTTAATAATTATGGTTGATTATTCTGCAAAAATATTAAATATTAATACGATAGGATCAAAAATGTTGGCTCAGTTAACCGAGTGTCTGGCACCGTAGTTAAGATAGGTGAACCTGTCAAACAGGCCGACCGTTTCTGCAGTAGCATGATCTCTAGATCCAAAAACAAGAATCTCGCTTCTCTCTCACCCAAATTGCATCCTCTCGTGTTCTTCATATTTTTTTTACCAAGGAATCATGTTTTATCATAAACTAAGAAAGATGCACGTACAATCTCCGAATTATTTGAGAAGAAATCTTATGGGAGAACTCAAACGTTTCTCCCAGGATGCAAAATCTTTGGTACACCTAAACGCAATCGTCGCTCGGCGCTATCGGGTAGCTGATAAACCTCAGCATCTCGATATAACTATATCTATCCATTACGGGTTTCTACTGCACTACTTTCAGAGCTCCTCTTATTTCATTTGATGTCCTCCCGGGACGATCTCGAATTTTTCTTCATACTTCTTGGGCATCATCTTCATATTCTTGTAAAGCAATCCTTTGATAATCTTCATTACGCTCAGATTAACCGTACAATATTTTACCACAAACACGGCTCCATAAGCCCATGTCTACTATATTTAGTTTACTTTGTCCTTCTTCTGCCAGGTTTGTGACTTTCAAATATCAGGTTTGGTAAGAAAACTGCATCGTGGACTGCTGACAAGTCAGATTATATCGGGTGAAGAAAGTGATATTCTGGGAATGCTTTAGATTTTTATGTGAAAGAAGAGTAAAAAATAAAATAAAACCCAATTTTTTTTCAATGTCTATGGTTTTTATAAATGATACATAATAGTGATAAGATTCAGTAACCTAAATAAAACAAGACTAAAAGATTTGACTTTTGGAAAAACCACCAGTGTCTTCAACGCTCTTCTCCATTGAATTTTTATCGAAATAAGTAGGAACCAAATTTAAGATATTGTTTTGAACAGACGTACACCGAATTACGCCAACTCCACGATGAAACAATCTGCAGATACGACCGATATGTATTTGTATCCTGTGTTCATGATCCGGCTTGCTTTTCCCGTCGATACGACCACATTTTGTTTAATACTCTTAGTTTGGGGGAAAAATATGTCGGAACGTGTTCATATAATACTCGTACGTACATTTGAATTAAAAGTGGATATTTTAAAATTAAATAACCGACAAAAATACGTAGAGACCTGACTGGTTTTAAAATTATCAATGTCCAATGGTATTAAAATATCAACGATTATGATTTTAAAAATGTATATATATAATAAAAACAACAACAATAAGTATCCAATAACTGGCGCGCTTCTGCAGTAAATAACAGTTAATCCGAAACGAGGAAGAATTATGCAACATATGGTTTTTTTTTTTTATAAGATTTTAATTTCGTTCTGACAAATCAGGCAAGTATTTCCATAAAAACTTTTATCATGATTTAAATAATGAAGTGAAGAGATTATTTGGTTAATTTTTGTAGATACCGCAAAAAAGTCACAACTCCCAACCGTCTGAAACCAGTGGGATTATGGTATCCTTGATTGGGGTATGTTGTGAGACTGAAGATAGTGGAAAGGGGAAGAAGATATGGGAGACCAGAGTGAGGAAGTATCTGGCTATTCAGATCTTACCACCAAACACGACTACAGCCATTTCAAGCAACTTGTTGATTCTTGAATGATGGTCTTTCATCAGGGCGATACTGGGAGTATTTTCCACTCTTAAGAATTATGTAATCTAAATAATTATTATAAATTAAAAAAATAAAAACAATAACTTTGTGTACATTATTATTAACAAAGTTATAATTTTTATTTTTTAAATTATAATGTCACATCACCATATTACCGCTCCATATGAAAAAAAAAAAGTATTTTAAAGTATATGGGAAAGGATATTTCACGATACGACCACTTACTATACGACAACTTTGTAATGGAACGCATCAAGAACGTAACGTAGGATACGCCTGTAATCCTAAGCTGTATAATTTGTTAAGACGCATTATGAAAGGGATTACTTAAAAGCTACTAAAGCTTCTCGTACACCATCTTTAGAATTTTGGTAAGGCCCAGAAGCCCTTTTATCCACCCAAACTAAGTCAATGTCTTAGATTATCACATAAGTTGGATTCAAAATACACGCTTTAACGGTTAAGACATTAAAGGTCGCCCTAAAAATAGTTCAATCTGATTATCAAAATATGGGTTTTAAATAATTAGATCATTACGTATTATCCATAAGCATAGTCAACAAGCTTAGGTTATGTTAGTGTGTTAATGTTGTACAATATGTACTTAAAAAACAGATACCTATAGAAAAAATTAAATAATCACACGCACATATAAATTAGGTAGGTATTCCCTTTTAATATTTTTTAGGTTTGGTTAGTTAAGCTTAGTTTAGTTCAGGCTGGGTTAAATCAGTTTACATTAGGTTAGTCTAGGTCGGTACCCACTTTGCGTATTTTTCCAGAATCATTTTTGTAGCCTAATCTAAAGTTAAGGCGATGCAATGGGAAGTAATGCAAAATCATGTGTTTTTGGTTTTACAATTGGGAGACCTAGAAATATCATAGATGATTTAATTAAATACTGCAAGTCAAGGTGTCTTGGCCTTTTGTTTAACGGTGCATTTTTGGTGAGTCTTTTTAAAAGCCTAAAAAAAAAATAAAGTATCAGACCTAAAAAAAAGTGCAAAATCTCCAACTTACGAACCCTATTTCCGATATTTTCGTATTGTTCATTGTGATAAATTAATGTTTTTAGAATATGATCGAAAAATATTTTAATATTAACGTCTGGGCTTTACAAAATAAAATAAAACAGTCATTTTTGTGACGCTTTTTTGCGTAAATCGAAACATGCGGCCGGTGTTAAGCGGAAATTTCAACCTTTTACTCACCTGCGTAAGAAGTTCGTGATTTCGTTCGAATTTTGGGTGTGGATCCCCTTAAGTTACCAAAACTCCTCGCATATTGGAGCATTACCTGTAGTAGAAAATTTGTCGTAGATGCTTATGTTTTAACATAACTTTCATTATAATCAACGCAACACTACTTATATGGTATGGCGTCACGCACTTCCCCGTGAAACAACTCACCTTAACTAACGTTTTTATTATGATTGAGTTAAGGCATTTGAATAGTAACAAAACCTATGTAACCTTGGAAAATATTAAATTTCAGCTAACTAAATAGCTCATTTTAAAATTCTTTATCAAATTAGGTAAAAAACACATCTCTTCGTGACTCTTCGTGAAAGTTTTGCTTAAATTTTTACGATAGAGTTGAGTTCATTTGATTTAGTTTTCATGAAAAAAATTATAAAGACCATGTGAGGTGGGACACCGCGACGTGCAGTTCATAAAGGCTGAAAGCTGTGCAAACCTTGAGAAAGCGGCTCGGGAACTTTTAATGAGGATGTAAAACGTAATTTAAAAAAATAAAAACAATTGATTTGGAATATATATCCGTAAACAACTTTTACTGTAATTTCTCAACGTGGCCACAATCATCAACAGAAGATCATTACAAAAACGTCTATTTTCAGGGCAAGCAAAATATACAATTTTATGCAATTACAATCGAAAGCCTACCCTTTTCACAGAGCAATGCACGCCACTGGTGGCTCATTGACATTTAAAAGTAGACAAAAAATGAAGGCGTTACGATCGTTTACAAGATTTTACATAACAACGGCTCATATGACAATCAAAGTAAGTTTTTAACAATACAGCGGTGTTCAGAAATTAGTGGTAATATTCGTAAGGAGGTGATTTTATATCATGTTCTTAGGACAATTTTACGTTTGAACTTTACTTTTTATTTAACGCTTTGCAAGGAAGACATTTGTATGGAAAGTCGATTTTTATATTTGTGTATCGAAATAACCACGTATTGGGTGTTAGATAAATTAAAAACATAATTAACTACCCAGATCAAAATTATAAGTAAAATTGTCCCGTTAGCTTTGTAAAATTTTATTAACTAAATTAAAAAATATGTATTAAAACTAAAAAATTAATCAAGATGTTTCCCTTTGAGCGTTATTCTTTATTTACTAATAAACTGTCGAAATATTAAGCATAACCTCAAATAAGAATTTATTTGTATTATAATTGTTCCAAAAATCTGCAAAAATGTTTATTATAGGCATGAAATGAATAATATTTATTAACAGACTATACCGCGTACCAGTCATTTCAAAATTTTATTTGTAAATATCTTCTAAGTTGGAAACCAGCTCCCTTGCTCGAAATTCTACTAAAAAGCGCTAAAATGCACATTCCTCATTTCACTGTTTATTGGTTTATTTATATTAAATAAATTTAACCTGTTAATAAAACACTGAAATAAAAATAGCGATCGGTGATAATAGTTTAATGCAGATTTTTGATAACTAACTACAAAATATAAAATGTTGCCATAGTTAGGATTTTTTATAATTAAAAAATAATAAATATTAACAATTAAATGCCAACACAACAAATTAAATAATGATTTGTAAGCAAATTCCCTTGTTGTGCACATATGTAAAAAAAATAATTTTCCGAGCTTTTCTAAAAACATCGTCCAATTTGTAAATATTCTTTAAGGTTGTATAGTTAGTTGCTGCCAGGTTTTGTGGCACAGTCATAAACAAATCGTGTTTCAATTTCACCGGACACAACATAAACCTGGGATAGTCAAATGGCGTCGCGGCGTCGCGTCGGCTAAAAACAAAAATCGTTTTATTTTATGAAAACCTCAACTTATTCTGTGTTTATACAGCAAGGGCAGACTGACAGTAGTTAATGTTTTTGATTAAATCTTATCAAATCACTACCATAAAGTGCGGTGCTTATAAATGGTGGGAATTTTCACTGTTCGTTTCTATCTTCGCAGTCTTTGAAATAATGAAGCTGCCCAATAGATAATATGAAGAATAATTCAAGAAACACCTTCAAAGGATTTTCATTCTTCTATTTTCAGAAATATTATCTCTAAAAAAATGCACTCTTAAATATTTTCCAAATACGTTTTTACAGTCCATATACGCACTATGAATTAATTCATAATAATAATATCTGGATGACTTGTATAGCACAGTTTTTGTGAAAAATCACCTCAAAGGCGCTGTACAAATACTACTTGACAGTATTAATTGTCTTTGTGTTTAATTCGTAGAACTCCATTTATTTTATTCTGTTTTAATTTAATGTAAATCAAAATAAATAATGTTTTTATGAAGTTCTGCAAGTATTTTTAGTTTTTATTATTGTGACAGCTGTTTAAGGCCATTTTTAAACTGTGGTTAATCCACATTGTGACGACTTATTTATACGATTTAATTTACTCCCACTCCTTTTCAATTTGGACGAGTAATGATTTTTAGTTTTCTAAAATAGTTATATATATAGATAGTTTTCCAACTAAATCGGTTTTACCCATAATAAATCATTACCCGTCCAAATTGAAAAGGAGTGGAAGTAAATTAAATCATATAAATAAGTCGTCAAAATGTGGATCAACCACAGTTTGAAAATGGCCTTAAACACCGAAACAGCTGTCACAATAATAAAAACTAAAAATATTGCAGAACTTAATAACATTATTAAATTCGATTTACATTAAATTTAAAAAAAACTGCTTGCCGGGGTTTTTCTTTTATAAGTATATTTACTTCATTAGAAAAAAAATGCATTTCAAATCATGTTTATAGAAAGATCACAGCGAGCCTGAAGATTTCGGCAATACTCGCGTAAATGCGGTACAAATTTATAATAAAACTAGCTGATATGTACACGGCCTAGCTCGGATTTTTTTTTTTTTTATAAGTTGAAGTTGTGAATTCCTGCTTGTCTTTTGGGTGCTATAATTGCATCAAAAATAATTCCATGTGACGACTATTAATATATTTAATAATTATTAATATTTAAAATTTAATAATTATTAATATTTAAAATTTAATAATTATTAATATTTAAAATTTAATAATTATTAATATTTAAAATTTAATAATTATTAATATTTAAAATTTAATAATTGAAAATTTTATTGCATACCATTTTTTTTTATATCAATACCGCACAAGAGTCCCAACTGCTCTCAACCGTCTGGAGCCAGTGAGACTATTGCATTTTCAATTGGGGAATGTTGTGAGGCAGAAGGTATTGGGGAGGGGAAGGAGAAGGGGAAGAGGAAGGTAGGGAAATAGGGAAATACCTGGCTATTCAGATCTGGTCACCAAACACGGCTAAAAGCAATTTCAAGCAACGTTTCAATTCTGAATGGTGGTCTTTACTTGCGCACGCCTGGCAAACATATCTAAATAATGAAATTCTTAAGTAGGTACCTACTTGATTTTTCCATTTAGAAAATATTCTACTCAAACAAACCTTCTTCTTTTGAATATGTAATCTGTGGCTAACCAGAGTTAACCTAAATACAACTTGGCAGGTTCAATGTTTTTCATACTAAATTTAAAACGTATATCAAGTTTTACACATTGGATTTCATTCAAACTACTCTTTAAGCTCTAAACCTTCCCGGCACCGATTCCCGATTTCCCGATTTTCAGCGAAACCGGTAAAGTAATTTTCCATAAATCGAGGATAGAAGACAAACATGCATTTTTACATATGTCGATTGGATTCAAAATGAATCATAATGCATTTTCTCAAATGCCTGAAACAAATAGTTTAAAATATTATGTAAATGTTTTATTTTTTTATATATAACCGTAAAGCTACTTCCATTGTTTAATTTTTTTATTAACTCAGTGCACTCACATATTTATCGTAAAAACGTGAAAACAAAAATTGTGTTATCAAATAATAATAATAATAATAATAATATTTATTTGCAACACACATTATTTTACAGAAATATTTAAGAAAGCTTTGACTGTCCAACTAGGAACAAATCTCGGTTTAGGACAGTGAAATTGATAAGTTTAGTTCATATTAATGTACATATACATGAGAGAATATACAAGAATCCATAAAGTAAATTTAAGAAAAAAACAAAAAAGAATTGCGTTTTGGTGTTTTTTTGTTTGTTTTTGAAAAAATCGAATGTTGCATTTTTAAAAAATTTATTGTAGAGTAATAATGAATTACAAATGAGACATAAAAGTTTAAAGTATAAAGTATGAAAGTTTAAAGTATGATATGCATTTTTTTCATTTAGTGTAGAGTGTTAATGAATTACGTATGAGATGTACAAGTTTAAGTATAAAGTATAAAAGTATAATATGCATTTTATAAATTTACTGTAGGGAGAGAATGAATTACAAAAGTGATGTAAAATTTGTATCAAAGAAAACATTTTACAGATATTCGATTTTACTAGATTATAGACAAAACAATAATCGAATAAATTTTTTAACTACTCTAATAATAAATTATTTTAAGTGCCAAATCAAACTCTGTTCCTTTTTAAAGTAGTCCATATAATATCATAAACCACTGTAATTGGTAAGATACCGTCATAATTAAAATCCCTCCACCTTCCTAACACACTTTCGATAAATCTCTTATCGAACAACTATTACCAATGTACGAGTGTTTGTAAATAAATTCTCTGAATCCTCCTTTTATTGCATTAAGTACTTATCAGGCACGAATGTCCGGTACCTACGAAGCCTGTAGTCCTATAAAAGACGCTTGAAAACTTTCATTAATTAAGTGAGAAGCGACTTTTCAAGTCGGACTGAACTCACTTCAGTCTCTTTAGTTTTATAAATATTTTCTGCGGAAATTATTGGAAGAATACAATTGACAAATCTTTTTTATTGTGTTAGATATTTATCCAGTTTATTTCTGTTTTTTTTTTCTCAGCCATTTGCACATTATTGTGATAAATAAAATTTGTTAATTATGTTTATGAATTTAACTGAATACGGGCCGGTGGCGCAGGCCTTCAGAAGGTGAGACAATTTTTAATAATTTAATAAAAGGTTATTGTTAAAGGTTAGGTCTGCATTACAAAAATTGAGTATTAAAACTTCCTGTAAAGTTTTTAAATTTTGTAGCCGTTTCAATGTACACCGAATCAAATGATAGTTTGTACCTCATTTTTGTACAGATTGTTCCACTAAAAATACTTATTTTTCAATTTAATTTAATAATTATTCTACAGTGGGTGGGTGGGTAAATCAAATGATTACATTTTTTTTTAACGCGATTTAATAATAAATTATCTGGTGAAAAAAAAACACTAAATTCAGAAAAAAAAAATTAAAATAAAAAAATTGATTAGAAAAATTGGTAAATTTATATTATTGAGACAACCGAGTTCCATAGTTTAAAAACAGTGAACGAATTTTGAAAGTACCGCTTATAGTATTGTCGTTTAGTTTAAATTCATAGATAACTAATTTTAAAATTAATTTATTTTATTCACAGTACCTAAGTAGTTACAAAATATGTTTTCTGCGATGATATTCAGATTTATTAGATTTGATAAACATCATAAAGTTTCACTTTTTTTAATCGATATCTATTTTCATTTACGCTTACCAATGCCAAATTATTGGAGTATTCTGCCATTTTCACAGTAAACTTTAAAATATTACGAACATTCCCAATCACAGATGGCGTTGATTTTAATATTTTTGAAAAAAAAACCTTCTTAACACGTAGTTTTTAAATATTAAGATGAATTATTTGTTGGCGGGTGTATATATTGAATATAAAATGGAATAATTTGTTATTGTAAGTATATAGCTCAACTCCTTCGAGAAACTCATAAAGATGTAATATTTTATTATTAACACTTACATACTGTATATGATAGTGTAATGCATTTTTTGTAAGTTTCTTGGAGGAATTGAGTTTTAAACCCACAAAAAAAAATATTCCATTTCATATTCCGTGTGTACACCTACCAACAAACAATTCATCTCTATTTGAAAGCATTACGTGCTAAAAGTGTTTTTTTTTTCTAAAATATTGAAATTAGCACCATCAGTGATAGCGAATTTCCTTAATAAATTTAAGTGTAAATTCCGTATTTTTTAACAACAAATTATTTAAATTTTTATTTTTTGCACCTTTTCTTGTGAGAATAAGCTGAAAGGAACATGAATTATGCAAAAAATCCCTTTGCAGAACCGTTGCTAAATACCGAAAACACTTTAAAGTGCCTGTCATTCTCAAGGCTTTTTAACAACAGTACTTTCATTAATGATATTAATTTAGAAGTCGAAATCAAATTTACATAAGGACTCATAAATAATTTCATTTATCAGTCCCCAAGACAAAAATAATAATAATAAGATAAGTTTCATAACGCCGTTTTTAAGAAAAATCACCCCAAGAACGCTAAATATTATATTTAATTACGTGTCTTTTTCTCAGCCCCCAAGAAATGCCCCCGGAGCTGGTGCTCGGTTACAATTACCCCCCGGAGTACCAGGACCTCGTACACCCCCATTGGAGGAACTTCGCAGCCCCCTCCAAGTACTGGCATCTTGGGCTGGCCCTTATCTACATGATGCTCATGACCATGTCGCTGCTGGGGAACGGGATTGTCGTGTGGATCTTCTCCACGTAAGTATTATTGTATTATATCGGATAAAGGCGGGTTCTTCATGTTGGATGAAGTCAACACCTTCTAGTAGTAATGGGTATTAACGTGGATCTTTGTCGGGTGAATCTCTGATATTATCGTTTTTGGTTGTGATAGATAAGAATTCAGAAATATTTATGATAGTACATTTGATGATGTCATTTGCTTCAAATACTGGTAAGTCTGTACGATGCTCAAATTCATGATCTGATTTTCGTTTTGTGTTGTTATATGAAGGTAACAACTTAATTTACACCCCTCAAACTGGTATGTAAATACACAATGAAAAATAAAATAAAATCAAAACACGTATATTTCTATAATGCTACCACAGTTTACTCGTACCAGTGGCGTGTATAACCCCATGACCGAAGATGGGCTGTGTGCAGTTCGGGTATGAATGTGCATTGTATATTTGAAAAGGGGACATTTTATTATAATGTTTCACTGATTGTTGTGACCAACTTAATAAATTAGGGTACTAGTTCCGTACTAAATTCATTGAAAAAATACATTATGGTTAGAAATTTTGTTGAATTTTTTTATGTTTTGTTTTTCTTAGGACATGCACAGCTTTTTAGTCTTTACGAGGTGATTTAATCAGTAAACGGTGCTGTTTTTTTTATTTTATTATTGAGTCCCAACTGCTCCTAACCGTCTGGAGTCAGTCAGGCTATGGGATCCCCAATTGGGGTAGGTTGTGAGGCTGAAGGTATTAAAGAGGAGAAGAATATGGGGAAGAAGGGAAGTTTGAGAAGTACTATCTGGTCATCAAACACGACTAAAGCCATTTCAAGCAACGTTTCGATTCTGAATGGTGGTCTTTCAACAGGGCGATACTGACAGTATCTACCACTCTGGAACGTGCAGCAAATATACTACTTATTATTTTTAATGAATAAATTGTGAAATAACACCTTTCAGTAAAATAAATTTTACCTTCGCACGCCGAGATTTGACCCGCGACCTCCAAAATTCGTAACAAAGGATCGTAACTACTCAAACACGGTGGCCGTCAAAATTATGGCTATATGAAATTGTCCAAATATTATTATTTATCCTTATGGCTATTAAGTGACATTACCATGTCGCTGTTGAGGATGGAATTATGGTATGAATGTATTCAAGCGTTAGTGTAATTGTGTCGTATAAGTATGTCAGAAGTCAGAATCTTCCTACGGTATTATTTTTGCTGAAAATATTTTCTAATTTATCTCCATTCTACATGATACTGTAATAAAATTATCTTTTTTATAATTTCTTCAAAAAATTTGTATTCACTTTGTGGCGTCATTATTAATAAATTAATTAAAAATTACTTTGCATTCACCACTTTATTGATATATATTGTTCTAAATATTCCTGGTGAAGAAATCATCGCTTTCGAAACATGTTGATATGTATATATTAATAAAGTGATGAATATGAAGTCATTTTTAATTTTAAAAAAAAAATAATAATTAAACATTTTAAGAAACGACTGTAACATAGTTAAATGTCGTATCAAAGGTGTTAATGTTTCGTCGTCTCAAATAAAGTTTAAACAACAAATTGCAGTTAATTTGTAATTAGTTACATTATTTATACAAAGTACTGTGTGTTAAAGCAGCATGCAGCAAACATAATCAGCAAGAAGTCATCGGTTTTATGCTTTTACCCAAAGCTAATAATTCATTTTGATTTAGAGTTAGAAATCCACAAAGTGAAATCATGCAACTAACATGCAAGAAATACTCGCAAGGGCTGAACCTGGAAATAAACAAGCTTTCAGTAAAAAGTACTTTAAGCTTTAGAGAAAAGTTGACAGCAAAAAACACCTCAAAATTAATAGTCGGGAAAATATGGAGACAAAATTTCGCATTTTTTAAATATACGTGCAAATTTTGTCCTCGCAAATGAAAACGAGTTGAACTTCGCTTAGTGGAATATCATAATAATAACCGATTGCATTGGTATCATCAATTTCATCAGCTGCAGTACGTATTTTTTCAAATTTTAATTAAATAAGAAGGGCAAATATTCTCGGGCTACGAATAACCTGACAATATTTGAAAATCTCCTACTTCCATCACAGTAAGCGGAAGATGTTGCTTGTGTCGTAATGGAGGACTTAGCCAGCCGAGGAATTGAACTCACGACGCCTGGGTGAGACCCAAACGCGATGCCAACTCAGCCACTGACCGGTATTATTCATTAGTATCAATTGGTGACCGTGAAAATTGCTGGAAATCCTAACAACTGATAATAGGTCGTTTGAAAGAGGCGCCGCAATTCCGTGTTAGAAAATTATAGCCTAAAACAATAATTGATTGAAGTTTAGCCTTCAGTTTTATTTATTTAACACATCAAAATGTGTACTTACTTCAGGAGACCGTACGTTTATACTCACAATATAACTTTTCACAAATGTCGTATTTGATGTAACTGAGTGTAATCTGTCTATGTGACATTCATTTGTTGAGTTCAGTGAAACCCAGTATAAACACGTAACGTGCATTCAATATCCACTATCTACCTAAACACGGGCTCTCCCTTTTCCCAAGTTTGACAAAATCTTAACAACGGCATCAAATATTTTATATTATCACTGCATAATATGCACGATTTATTGATTTTTCAGGTCCAAATCATTGCGGACAGCCAGCAACATGTTCGTAATTAACCTGGCGCTGTTCGACCTGCTGATGATGCTGGAGATCCCCATGTTCATCGTCAACTCCTTCTCGCAACGCCTAATGGGCTACGAGACGGGATGCAATATATATGCAGTGCTGGGGTCCCTATCGGGCATAGGTGGCGCTATCACGAATGCGGTCATCGCTTTTGATAGATACAAGTATATTCAAATATTATTATTTTTATTCTAAAGCAAACGCACCTACGTACGCAATCACGATACAGGTAGTTTTGTTATATCCAACACGCACCAGAAAATAGAATTAGGTTAAACACAACCTAATTACAATATAATATAATACAACAGTAAAACAAATCTTTTTTGAATTGCTTTATATCTATTAATTCTTATTGTGTTTAATCGGTAGAACTCCATTAAAAAAAATTTTGAAATAAATTTTTAAATAAATCTTATTTAATAATGTTATTATGAAGGTCTGCGAGTATTTCAGTTTTTAATTATTGTGATAGCTGTTTCGGCATTCAAAGCCCAAACTGTGATTAGGCTACATTGAGAAGACTTACTTATATGATTGTACTTACCCTTACCCGTACTTAATTGTGACGGTGTTTAAAATGATTTATTACCGGTTAAACCGATATATATTGAGAATAATTTTCATGATTAAAAATTCTTTATTCTGTCAGGCATTTATTTACAGTTGAAAGCTGTTTTCCCCAAATAAAGTGTTTTCACAATTATTTTCAAAGTAAAACGGTTTTATTGGTAATAAATCATTTTTAACACCGTCCAAATTAAAGTTCGTTGGGAGTAAATAAAATCATATAAGTAAGTCGTCTCAATGTTACCTATTTATAGTTTTAAAATGGCTTTGAATGCCGAAACTGCTTTAAGTGTAATATTATAGTCGGCGTAAAGAAAAAAAAACTGACTTATTACGTACTATGCTGGAGAGCGATTTAAAGATGTGCTATTTTCTTTAACATATTCTTCGTAATTATTATAATTAATACATTTTGGTTATAAAAACGTTAAATATCCAGTAAAATTTAACATCACTTATTGATTTTCAGCAGATATTGGTTGAATTCTAAATCTTTATACGCAAAGGTATGAGTAAAATATAAAATAACTGCCTTTAGTCTATTGACATCAGGGAGTTCGATTTTAGCAGACATGGGTCAGGCCCGTTGGGAAAAAAACGTGCAAAAAAAAAACAATTCTCGATTTTTCAAAGTTATTTTATTTTGGTTGTATGGAGTTGATATATTTATCATTTCTATTATTGAGACTTATTTTCAATTAGAAGCTATTTTCATAAATTTATTGTACAAACACACCTATAAAGTAGACACCAAATAAGTAAAAAAAATGTAATTGCAATTAATCTTGGAATACACAAAGTAGGTATATTTCTGTAATTGGCGGGTAAAACTCCTTAGAAAAAAAGGGTAAAAAAGGCTAAACGACATCCAATACGCACTCATAGATGGCGCTAATTTATATATTTTAGGAAAAAACGCCTTTATCATATAACGATTTTAAATATTGAAATGAATTGTTTTTTGGCGGGTATACACACGGAATATGAAATGGAATAAATTTTTATTGTTAATTTAAAGCTCGAGTCCTTCAAGAAATTTATAAAAATACAATATATTATTGTAAAACTAATATATACAGTATTTATATAAAGCTCCTTGAAGGACTTAGCTTTAAAATTACAATAACAGTTTATTCAATTTCATATTACATGTGTACACCCGCCAACAAACAATTCGTCTCAATATTTAAAAGCATTAAGTGCTAAAAGTTGTTTCTAAATATTTGAATTAGCGCCATCTGTGAGCGCGTATAAGTAGTCCAGCAAGTTTATTGATTTATTTATTCAGTCATTGTAGAAAATAATATTAACATAACCTAAATGAAACATGAAAACGGAAAAAAACGACAGAAAATAAAAAGATTTCAGTCGCAGCTGGGACATAAAATAATAACATTGACAAATATTGAATTTGAGATATGATATTGATGAACATGACATAAATTGAACTGGTCTCATTAGTTAGGTTAGTTAAGCGGTTGCCCCGGATAGGCATAGGTCCTGGGTTCGTGTCCCAGATGCGACTGAAATCTTTTTATTTTCTGTTGTTTTTTTTCCGTTTTCATGTTTCATTTAGGTTATGTTAATATTATTTTCTACAATGATTAAATATTAAAATGAGGTTTTTAAATCTCAATAATAATAGTTAATAATAAAAAATTTGTTTTATTTATTTTTTATTAGTTTAGTTAACTTAAAACCTTGCTATAATATCGTAATGCAGGTTTGAGATTATATTTTTAAGCAGGAAAATTGAGTTTAAATATTTTACTCTCAAAGATTTTCGTGACATAAGATCTTTCACCCAGATAATATTGGTTCGCAATCTGGCTATATAAGCTTTGGTAAACAACCGATGGACGTGAAATGCTGATGGGTAAAACTTCTTATGTCTACATTGACAATTTTACGCATATAAAATTTATTGAGTCAGAATCTTATGCAATACAAGAAAATTTACCCACTTTTTTTCAATGTTATAAAATTCTTAAGTACAATTAAGTAGATTTACTGAAAACTAAAAACCATATTTGAAATATAAGTGATTTTTTCCATTACTCATTTTATTGTTAAGTGTCTTAAAAAAAGCACATGTTTTTTAGGCAAGGTGATGCTAAATTCTTATTTTCGCCAAATCATGACATAAGAAGTGTTACCCGCCAACCAAAGATTTATTAAATAAATGCGAATTTTTTTAAATAATGTTTTATTATATTTCATTGTGATGGGTAAATCATCTTAGTTCACACAAAATCTCACTATAATATTTTCTCCGTCTGCTTTTGATCATGCATGATATTATTAATTGACTTTAATTAGGACGATCTCCTGTCCTCTCGACGGAAGACTAAGCAGAACCCAGGCAATTATCCTCTGCGCCTTCACGTGGGTGTGGGCTATGCCTTTCACCATATTACCGCTGATTAAAGTCTGGGGAAGGTTCGTTCCAGGTAAACTCACACATTCAAATTACGTATTTAGTCCTCACAATGTAATGCTTTGAAACCCCTAGTAATTAATTGATTTAATTTTTTTAAAGAATCTATCAACTCTAAGTAGGTTACTAAAGAGCTTTTCAGTGAGCACAAATTGTTCTGAAAGGGGAGTAGGACCCGCTGTGAGAATCGAGCTGCCATTTCGGCCGATAATCCTAACCACACCGGGCTATCGACCAATTAATCTTTCAACATACATTTGATTCGTTCACAATATTACCACTGATTAAAATCTGGGGAATACTCACTCTGGGTATCTAAGTGGAGACATATCCGAATTGTTTATTTCATCCATACAATGTAATAATTTTAAAATTAAGTTATTTCACATCTTCAAACAAAAAATGTTTTTAATTTCCACAATATTATCATTGATTATAATCTAGGGAAGATCTCGGGTATATTTCTGATAAACAGAAACATTTTCCATCCTTGAGGAGATTCTTTACAAAAACGACTCCACAATTTATGCAATTATTATTATTATCTTCAAATTACGTATTTAGTATTCAATGTATTCTAGTAACTTATTAAAGCTAATAATATTGCATAATTAAGCATTGTTCCAAAATATTTAATAATTGGAGAAGATAATATTAACAATTCCAAAATACAGATGCCCAGTCCCGGTCTAGAGGATCATTACCTTTCTAAATTGTGTATTTTTCTGTTTAAAGTTTCATTGAAATTTGTTAATATTATCTTCTTCAGCAATTAAACTAAAATGTATTTAGTCTTTATAATTTGGAACTTTTGAAAATTCGAGTTATTTTTCATCTTCAAATATACGTTTCTAATTTGTGTGCTGATTGTTTGTAAATATTTCAGAGGGCTTTCTGACAACGTGCTCCTTTGATTTCTTATCCGAAGATCAAGATACCAAAGTGTTTGTGGCGTGTATTTTCGCCTGGAGTTACGCCCTGCCGATGTCACTCATTTGCTACTTCTACTCGCAACTCTTCAATCAGGTATAATTATAGTTTACTTACATCACTACACTATTCATAGCGAATTTAACAACAACTCTAAAAGTAATATCATTTAACTTAATTAGCACTGATCTTTCAATGTAAATTATTAATAATCATTCACAATTTGAAGTTTACTCAAACGCGACGTGTAATGGGATTCCATCTTTTAATCAATTTCAAATATCTTGATTGAACTTTTTTATGACTAAAAGCATTTACAGCAAAAAGTAAATAAATATTAACGCAGTGTCTATCTTAAAATACGGAACACTTCCGTGGAGCTTTCGTAACAGGTTTTCAACGAATTTCACGTCACTTGTGAAAGAGACCAAAAGCAACCGAAAGCGTAACGGACATCTGGAAGTCAGTGTTTAAAATGTTTTTATAAGTACATGCATTAAATCACTCCTGAACATTTATTGCTTCTTTGATATAGTACAACTTTATTGCAAATCCAAAAATAGTCACGATACCATTTTCGACAATAGCACTATTTTTCCTTTCTGTCTGAGGATAATAAGGAAAATTATATTGCATGTTGAACATAATGATCATTTGCTCTCATTGGAAAGTTTTAATACGTTGTTATAATAGACCATTAAACTAGAAAATTAGCTAGCTATATTATTAATTAATTGATAAACTAAAGTTTTTAAGACAAATTTTTTTTGTGCATAGCGCAAAGGGTAACAATTATTTTTATAAACAATAATAACGTAGCTCAACGGTAGAGCATCTGACTGGCAGTCAGAAGGGTGCAGGTTCGAGTCCTGTCGGCGACATTTATCTTTTCTCGGAAGGTTTTTTCAATTTGGATGAGTGTTTCAGGCTAATAATTATTGTTTATAAAAATAGCTATATTATTATTTACTTTATTAGTTATACATGATTTCGTTTACAAAGCAGTGTATAGTTTTCTCCATAGTGGGTATTCTTCTGTGTTATCGAGCACGTTTTTCGATAAATGTGCTTAATTTGATAAAAATGTTAATATTTGAGAAAACAAAAAAAAATCCATATCAGCATCTACTTCATGTGAAGTTTGCAAAAGTATCATTAAATTTCAGTATTTTTCGAAATACAAGAAATTTGTTAAAATCCACAATCAAAACATCTTAAGAGAAGCGGCTGCGCGACCTGTTTCATACATGAATTTTTGATTGGAGGCCAAAATACCCATCCAAACGGAATGATCTATTTTTTTTAATTAAAGATTTAGTAAATATCTAGTACGGATTAGAAGTATTTTATTTATTTTTGTTTTAACTTATGAAATATCGGCCATTAAAGGAATTGATTTTTCGCGATTTTAGAGGCATTAATAATTATTTAGAGGCTAACGGTGTTTTAAAAAAAAATTTAACCCATCTGCTTTGAAAATATAGTGAAATGAAAAATTAATTTATTTTTTAAATATTAAAAGAATGCTTATTGTGTAAAATAATGGTGGACTTGAAATTAAATTAAAAACGACCAATTTACGGTTGAACACAATCGTTTTTTTTAAATGTTTTATTTTTATATTTTTATTTATGAAATCATACTTACATAGCAAATGTGATATCTTTTTTTTTAAAGTACGATAAACACGCAAATAATTTTCTAAGCTGCCTCTAAAATTATGAAAATTAATTTTCTTCAATGGCACATACTTAAAAAATTAAAACAAAAATAAATAAAATACTTCTCATCCCTACTAGATATTTACTCAACTTTTAATTAAAAAAAATAGATCATTCCGTTTTGATGGGTATTTTGGCCTCCAATCCAAAATTCGTTTTGTATGAAACAGTCACCGCAGCCGTTCCCCTTAATCATTACATAATAAGGATTTTCTTATTAAGATTCGTTTCAGTGTAAAATGTGTTTGCTGGAATCACGTGTTAGCAGGAAATCGTTCACATGTTTTTCTCTCACGATCCGCCCTCCTTGCTCTCAGTAGGAAAGTTATAATTGCGATTAATTGTGAGCGTGAACGCTTCAATTACTTTTTCACAAACAGGTTTTTTCTAAACCGATAAAATTAAGATGGAAATTTCGAGTAATTTTAATAAGTTAAATATTTACGTGCTTATTACGTATTCTGAAAACGACTATTTTTTGTTCCTACTATGGCATGGGTAATAATGTAATTTTCGGAAGATATTCGTGTTATTTTTCTTTTGTATTTTTCAATTATCATTCAGAACGACGCCTCCTGTTATTACGCGCAACGTAGTAGAAATATTAAATAATTCACCTTCTACGTATTCATGATAATAATTCATGCAGGATAAACATTACTTGAACCTTGACTATAAAGCAGAATTTGTTTTTCTGAAGAAACAGCTGTCGTATTAATTGTTTTTGTGTTTAATTCGTAGAACTCCATTTAATATATTTTTTAAGTTTAACGTAAATCAAATTTAATAATGTTACTATTAAGTTCTGCAAGTACCTTTAGTTTTTTTTTATATTATTATTATAAGGCCATTTTTGAACTGCGGTTAATCAACATTGTAACGACTTATTTATATGATTTTACTTACTCCCACCCCATTCTAATTTGGACGGGTTTTTAAAAATAATAATTATGTATTATCGGTAAAACGGATTTAGTTAGAAAACAATTCAAATTCTGAATTATGTGAGGTTTTCAGATTTATAATGTGTTTCCTCGCATTTAACTGATAATTTTTTCTTAATTGATTTCTTTTGATAATGTGAACATACTGAGAAGTGGTGAATATATAATTTTCCTTACTTTATTAATTAATGTTATATTAGGATCATTCGTTCGTTTATTAATTTCTAATTGTTCAAGTAAATTTATTCTAAACCCTTTCTTTCTATACGTATGTAAGTGTTAAGGTTTGCTGTTGTCAAGCGGGACGTGATTATTTATTAAGAAATGTTATGCGAATTTTGAAGAAGTGCTTTTATTTTTATATCATCGTATATTTTCTTTGAATCTAGTTGAGAAATCCCTTCCCATCTGCCCTATATAGGTAGCGTTGCAGTCGGCGTGGTCACATTTTAATTCGTATATGCCATATTATTAAGTTTAGAATTTTTAGAGATTTTAGGCTTGTTCCTATATTATTATTGGTTCTAAAAGCTATATTTAAACCACATTTTTTTTATTTCTTTTGCAATTTTTGTCCAAATGAGAATGGGGTGGGAGTAGATAAAATCATATAAATAAGTCGTCACAATGTGGATTAACCGCAGTTTGAAAATGCCCTTAAACGCCGAAACAGCTTTTACAATAATGATAAAAAAAAACTAAAAATACTTGCAGAACTTCATAATAACATTACTAAAAAAATATTGATAAAAAAAGAGATCTGGCATAATGAAATTAGCACAAATTTCTGTGTCCGAAACTTCTAGGTCAACACAACTGTTTTCTGCTAAAGACGTCAGTTACCATTGTAAGATGATAAAAAATATTTACCTAACTGTCAAAAAATAAGACAGCCGAGATATTGCTTGTTTCTCCTTTTGAATGGTTCAAATAGGGTGGTGAATACCGGGCGAACTCGTAAAGTAAAAATAATTGTTCGTATGGAAAGCTATGCATGTTATGCGCAAGAACAAATACCTATCTTTCGTCTGCATATTGCTACTATTAATATAGGTTAAACTTTTTTCATACAAACCAATTTAAAAAAAATTATAAATTAACACCAACCGGTTTCGCTTATCTCAAGCTTCATCGGGGTACGATTTAAATCTAAACAAAAACACATAGAGTGAGCATATTTGTAGTTGGGATAAATAAAAGGAAGGAGACAAAATATATAACGAAACTATGGAACAGTGTAAAATACTAGCGCCGCTGCTATGATTATATGTTCAATTAGGTGGTTTGCGAATTCTGAAAAACCGTGGCTATTTAAACATCTAAGATGTTCTTTGATTCTAACGTTGACTTTACGTGCTGTTTTACCGATATAAAAAGTTGAACTGTTATTACAATTTTATTATATATACATCCGACAGAGATGGCCAACTGAGCTACTCGTGCAGGCTGGTTTCAGCATTAGATTAGATAATTTAGAAGCATTAAAAATAAGGAAAGCCATTAAAATTAATAGTAATATTCTTAATAATCGACTTAATTCGTCTTACGGTCCCATATTAGATATATTTACCGTTAATTAAAATTTTGCCACTTCTTCTTAATCCCTCCTTTGACGTTCTGTCTCTTTCTTTTTTGTGTTATCAGGTCTGTTACATGTAAGCATATCTCTTTTCTCACTCTTCCATTGTTTCGTTTTATATTTTGTTTCCTTCAACTACATATATGCTCACTCTATGTATTTATGTTTAGATTTAAATTTTACCCTAACGAAGCTTAGCTTTAGTGGTTTAAAACCAAGTGGTTATTTTATTTAATAAGCATTACTCGTTTCATATGTTTTCAGAAATATAACATCACTCTTCAACGGTTTAAATGATAAGATATTATGAAAGAAAACAATGTGAAGTTTATTTATTATTTATCTGTTCAAGGTTACAATCCGCTCTTAGGAAGGTCTGTCATCTGAGTCACTGGTTTTTAGTTACTGGCTTTTCAGTATTTCTCCTTTGCTCTGAAGTTGATGAGTTGGTTGACACCATGGATCATCGATCCATTTTGCAATGTAGCCGTAACAATATTAAAATCATAATGGTGAAATCATCTTAACCTTTTCAAAATAACGTACATTTTATTGAATATGATATAAATATCTTTGACAGAATTTGTTTCTCGTCAAAAGTATTCAAACACGTAGAAATTCGTACGCAGACAGATGTGATTGATCATGTCTTGAGAAGGAGCTTTCGAAAATAAGACAGTTTAACTGATATTGACCAGAGCGTTCTGACTTTGTCGACTGGGTAACTTAATGGATCATAATCAGTCGGGTATGGGTCAAGATTTCAAAATCCAGTACTATATTATACAGCGGCGTAGAGAAGATTATTTTAAGACTACTGCTGAACCTATATTATTTCGCATATTTAAATTTGAACGAATCCTACATTGAAATACCACACGGTAATGTGTGCGTGATTTCAAACACAGCGTCGGTCATATGTCAGCTGCCATAATTTGCAATTCTTAGGAAAAACTCACTTTTTAGAGAGGTATCTACGAATTATTGGCGAGCTGTTTGTGACCAATGATGTAAAATATGGCGTTTAAACCGTATGTCTACATCGGTGGTTGAAGTACATAATTTGTTTATTTGTAAATAATTAAACGTTTCTTTGATTTTGTTAACTATTTTTCTTTGATATATTTCTCATAGTATCATTTTGTAGCATTGTACCTTATTTCATATATCCATCCTATAATATCTATGTACCTACCGTGTTACGAAATAAATTACATTAAAGTGTATAAACTTTTTATAGAACCATACACATTTTTTTCCAGCTTGAATCGTAAAATGACCCACTGCGCGGCGTCTGTCAGGTTAAGAAGTAAAACATTTTTCTTTTGTTTTTAGGTTCGTACTCACGAAAAAATGCTCAAGGATCAAGCTAAGAAGATGAACGTCAAGTCCTTGGTGGCTAATCAGGATAACCAGAAGAGTGTCGAGATAAGGATTGCCAAAGTAGCCTTCACCATCTTCTTCCTCTTCATCTGTGCATGGACACCCTACGCTATCGTGGCTATGATTGGAGCTTTCGGAGACAGGTACAAAGATATTTTATTATTTTTTATCAATTTGTTGAAAAACATAATATGCAACGTTTGATGCTCATTATGTGTCCTATTATGTGAGGAGAGCCAAAAGAATCGGGGAGAACCCGTCTTTATTAATCTGGTCATCAAATATTTAGAAATTGATATCATTTAAGTAATATTTTTATTGTGATTGAGCAATTATTCACTGAGCATTACACTCAGACAAAATGAAAATAAATTTTACAGCAAGTCAAACCATTGTGAATAAACAAACAATAATAAATCTGGATAGAACTGGCAAGTATACTTACGTGCGCTTGACAATTGAAATGTTTTCCGCGTATTTTTTGTAATCTTTGTTAGAAAATTCTAAAAAAGTACAGCTTTTTCAAATCATAAAATCAATACTCCACCGAATAAACAACATACGAGAGCCGCCATACAAAAACAGTAATGCAGGAAGTCGTAAAACTTTCGCTTATTTATTTCATAACAAAAACATCCGACACATCTAAGGATCGAACTCAAGAAAGCTTTGATCTGTTAACTGACTTTAATAAATTACCTATTTATGTATAATACAGCGTGTATCAGCATGTACCCTACCGGCTTTAACCAACGATTCCTGGGCATATTTGAAGTAAAAAATGTAAATATCCGTTGCGACGTGTAGCAGTGTGATCAGTGGCGACGTGAGAGTTTATTTTTTATTAAAAAAAGGGTTATCGGTCAGCAAAATGTCATCTACATTTTTTACTCCAAATATGCTCAGGAACCTCTGGTTAAAGTCTTTCGAGTACGTCCTGATACACCCTGTATATGAGCGTACTGCTGATGGCTCCTTTATGACCTCTCCCTCATTTTCACAAACGACGCTTGTAACAGAAAGAGATGTCACAACGGAGCTCTCAGCGGTAGCAAAACTTTTTTTCTATTTTTTTATCTTGAACATATAGAACTTGGTATTTAGAACTCTATTATAATTCCAGAGCGATGTTGACGCCAGTGACCACCATGCTGCCGGCCTTGTGCGCAAAGACAGTTTCCTGTATTGACCCTTGGATTTATGCCATAAATCATCCCAGATACCGGTTAGTATAACATTTATCTTGTAAAATTTACAAGATAAATGTTATATTTACAATGTAAATAATATAACTTATATTTCAATCCAAAACTCTTAACTCAATTTAAATATGACCTAAAACCACAGAAATAATTATATTAAATCAATGAAATATGGGTAACAGCTTTAAAATATAATAAGATCCAATTATAATGATCCGAAATTCGTCGAACTAACATAAGGGCGATGTTCTATGGAGTTAAAAGTAAAATTATCTTGTAATGCCATTCTTTATTTGCGTCCTGCCACAATTTTATTGAGATATATCTTTCAGTTTAGTTTTGACATAAGTTTTCGACTTTATGTAATGCAGAAAATCGAAAAATGTACTGATATTGATATTTTTACATTTGTATGGCAAGAACACTATATTTTTTTTTTATATATGCTCAATTTGGACAATGACTTCCCACCTAACCAAAACGTAGACAGCTGAATTGAAAAGAGACAGCGCATTCATTAAATTGGTATCCGCAGTCCTGTCGAATAAGTTTTATTATTTATTAGTTACAATACATTTATTTTTCTATTTAGATAATAACAAATTACAAGACAATTCAGGACGTTTTTTATAGTCCTCCAAACAAGGGGTTACTGTGGTGATGCGGACTAGCTTTTATTTAAAAACTGATTGTTTTACAACGTTCTTTTCAAAATGCGGGATAACTCCACTTTTTTGAGCGAGGTTTTGATTTGGTTTTTGAAATCATTTTCCTATTCCGTTTGTGTTTTTTTATTGGTGGTGGAATTTAATTATAGAGCTTAGTGGAGAGATATTTATAGTTCATTTTTCGAAAGGTAGTTTTAAATTAGGTATATTCATCATTTCATTCTGGTTAGCTCTTGTGTTGTGAAAATTGGGATTTTTTGGATGTTACAGACTGAAAAATACTTGAAAATTGATTTTGCTGGCATTCTTATGGGGGCTTTAAGGATGTTCTTTATAATACCCTTTTGGGTTTTAAGCAATTGTGTCATATAATTTGTGATTTCCAATCCGTATCCTAATATACTATATTCTAGGCGGCACTGGTATAGCGCAAAGTAAACTTTTTTTTATTAGAAAGACATAAAATTTGTTATTTTGAAAAAAAATGACCGCCAAATGAAAGTACGAGTACATAAAATATCAGAGGTTCACGGTATACGGGACGCACATTTAATTTTAACCGATAGTTTAGGCATGAAGATAGCAAGATGGATGCCCCAAATGCTGACTTTGGAAAAAGACGCAAACCATATAAAATTTCAAAAAAGTGGTTAGCCATTACAGACTTTAATAAAATAAAAAGTTTTTTCGTATCGATTTGTGAGCTCTGACAACGTTAATTCATTATTACAAATGGACAGAGGAGGAAATAGGCCGCCCAAGAAGTAAGGGCCTCGTTTATCGATCGGCAAAGACGTGGCTTCAGTTTTTTGGAATGCTCAAGATTTTTTTCGTGTTTATTTGGAAAAGAGAAGAACAATCACCAAATATTATTATTTTTGGCATTTAAACAATAATTTACGCCCTCATATTGATGAAAAATCAATCACGACAATACACCGGCACATTCATCGACAAAAAAGTTGCCAAACTCAATTCTATTGATATTCCATTGTTTTCCTATTTCCCAAATTTAACAGACTAGACCAAAATTTAATTGCTCCCTCACCTGAAAATAGTATTGCTCGGATGAGATTTCAGCTAAATGGGGAGTTTGTATACAAAAACGTCATATTTTTTCATAAGCTTGAGAAATCGCACTTAAAATCAACATAATTATACTCGAATATCGTTGAATGAAATGTGTTGATCTTGGAGAATATTATTTTAAGAAATGAAATTCAAATTACTTCCCCAGCCTTCCCTATATTGAGTTCTACGAACTTGTTGAACTCCCCTTGTCTGTTCACCCAACAACTGTGGACGTTAGGCTACGTAAAATTTAAGGGTATTTAAAATCATATCAAGATCACATGCCGCTCATTACATATAATATTGAACGGAAATTCAAAATTCGCAAAATGGTTCACTTGATTATTAAAGCATCTATTGGCTGAGGGTGAGGTACCTACAGCTTGATAAGGTTATCTTAGCAGTCGATGGTGTCACTGGTATAGATTTTATTTAATGTAAATATCTTAAACGTTGTAATTGTCCAGAGCCAATAGGTATATTTTATAAAATAATAAAAAATATCGCATTTCATAATAACTTTATGCTAAATCTTTATACGTAATATCGAAATCTACTATAAATATATATAATTTAGGACAGTGTTTTCAAATAAAACGTGGTCGGGTTACCTTTTTGCATTTTGTAAAACGGTAACCATTTATTAAGTAGCGAGTACAAAACGCACAAAAAAAATTCATCTCCAAAGTCAAACCAAAAAATGCTGCTGATTTTTAAAAATATGAATTTTTAAAGAAAAAAAAAACTTGTAAGTTTGGGTGGATGTTTAAAAATATTTTTTAAAACCCGGCAATCCAAACGATTGCTATTAAATAATAATTATATAGACTCCGTTAATTAAATGTTTTCAGAAACAACATTTGGTTGTGTACCACTCTAAAATGGTAACTATAAAAAATAGAGCACGCGCGCAAAAAAAAATCTATGAATAAACGAATGCTATTGATTTTTATTTTGCCAAGTGGGCCGCGCGAAAAGGCCCGCGGCCCGTCAGTTGTGGGTCACTGTTATGGTTTTAGAAGTTGTTTAACTTTCATCATCTTTTTAAAGAAAATTTTACGTAAAACTGCTTTTCATCCAACTGAAATTTTTAGATTATAAATATTTTAGATAATATCGGGTTTTCATATATTAGCAGCTCTCTGTTACTAATAATGCTATTAAATATGATTCGATATTGAACAAATAAGTTTTTATACTAAAAACGATATCAATAAAAACACGGTAGGAATAACAACAAATTATTTATTTTATTTTTTATTCGAAACAATTAATAATAAATTTGAATAATGTGAAGTTGCCGAGTATATTATTGTGTAAAGGTTTTTAGTGCGGTTGTGAGTTTTCTGTTTCAGACTGTATTTGGTATAAGAATGTTATGTATTTCTACCAATGTTTGTATTCGTCGTATACCTGTTTCTTGAAAACAAGTGTATCTGAAATTCAAAACAATGAATATTAGTCTAAAACTAACTCAAAATAAGAGCAAAATATATTAAAAATTATGATTATATTTGATTAAGGATAATCAGCTCAATTGTTTACAGCAGACAAGCAGTAGATATATCAAGCTATATTAGTAGGTATATTCCAAAATATATTAGCTTGATACAACCACTGGCGAAATTATTAATTATTAATTCGAAAATATTATTTGACAATTTCAATACACGGTGTCTAAGTTTGTACTTAATTACCGATGACTAATGACGCTGGTAACAATGTCCACGATTTCCGGATTTGCTCGTATGGGGCTAAATCTTTTTCCAAGATCCTGTGAAAGTTGCAGTAAAGTGATAAAACTTCCAGTACAAAGTGTTTGAATTTTTTCAGTCAAGAGCTCGAGAAGCGAGTGCCGTGGCTGGGCGTCCGGGAACCGGATATGGAGACCGTCTCCACCACCACCGGAACTACTGGACCAGCTCCCGCGGCGGATACATAGAATTAATACATTTCTCCGCATTAAACGTGATGTCTTCGACACTCAGGTCACACATAAAGCTTACAAGAATTTGGCAATTAGAATAAAACAACTTAAAATATGCTTCTCACGACTCTTTCATCTTGCGTTGCTTTCGTGTAACCTTTTTTCATAAAGAGTGTTTATTGTACTCTTTTCTATAAGACTAATGTGCAAATGGACCTTGACAGTGCATTGATAGAGCGAATCAAATAATTTTTATGACATGACCAATCTATTTATAATTTAAGAGACCTGGCAAAGCAAAACGGTACTGAGATATTACTTAATCAGTAGATTAGTTATCGCATATTTAAACATCCTCTATAATTTGACTTTGTATAGATACGTAATGTCGTATTTATTTTGGTTGTTACAATAATCTATATAAAATAAAGCGATGATTCATGTTTGAGCAAATTCAACAAAACCTGTATTTTATTAAGCCTTCCCGAACCTCCGAGATAATATTTATCTGGTTAAATATTAGTTGCCTTCATTACCCCTTGTCTCTGATACGTAATATGTTAATTTGTACAAATCATTCCAAGCATACATTCTCATATTAGCTTTCCAGTTAACCAAGGCAAAACCAACATAAGATGTGGAATTTACTTAAGCATCGCAGATTTATATATCCCCACAGACATCAATAAATCATTTTTTGCCATTCCCCATTGCCCGGCCATTTGTTAACAAGAGCTTACCTGAAATTACATCGCATTAAATATCTATAAATCATACCTTCATCAAACCATTGTTAAATTATAATAAACTTATCGCGCAATTCATGCGTGAAGGGTGAAAGCTTAGGCCAAGATCCTGTTAACTCAGGGGAGACGGGGACAGAGCAATATAACTCTAGCACGTATAGTTACACTGTGCAGTGTGTAAGGTATGGTGTACGGCGCTGAGAAATGCCGAAATATTCTAGATTTACAATGAAAGACTCTGCCGGGGGTGAACGGGTTGGTGAGCGCTGAAGCAACGGGTTGAAGAGGCAGACATGTAAAACGCTGAAGACCGGTGTGCAATCTATTATGTGATTTATAATTCACGAGTGCGGGTGTTGGTGGGCCGCGATGTCTGCCACTCGCCATATTGTCCGCGTAAAGGCACCCGCCATCAAAATGTTCACCTTTTTACCCCCCAAACAACCACCCCACCCACCACCCGACACTTCCACACGGCAAGGGGAAGCTAGCGGAGTCCAGTAGCCAGGCACCTGGTGAAAGAACTTGGCAATTTGCGGAGATGTCGTTTCGAGCATTAAAATTTTGCCACCAAAAGCGATATTTAAGAGATAATGTGTACGCTACTCTGATTTTGGGCATGTTTCATTGTTATTTTGGATGCCCATATTTGTTATGTTAACATTATAAATTCAATTAAAATTTCAAACGAACAGCATTGTCAAAATATCCTAAATTTCCACTGTGAATCCCTTTGTGAACACACTTGCTTTAAACATGATAAAACACCCGCCCAACTTCCAGAATGGCAAACGTTAACCACAGTCGAAATAATGCAATTATTCTTTGAAATACCCTTTTGCACGCGTACTTATTTTAAATATTGCGGAAATACCTGGCCGGTCAAAGATATCATTCCGCCTTTACTTCTAATGGCATACTGCTAATTAGCACGCACTCCTCTATCTGGTTCCGATTAATCACGCTACATAACTTTCCTCCTTTCAGCGGTGAAGAATGTCTTCCTCTGCTCTCGCCCTAGGAAAATGGTCTACCATTTAAGTACCTGTTAGCCAGAGACAGGCTTAAGTGTCATTTGATGTAGATAGCGCCGTCGGTTGCCGCCGAGACAGAAAGATTTTTCATCAGAAAAATGGCGGGCGCCCAAATTACGCGGGGAAGATGCCGGGAAGGGGGCCGGGAAGTGTTTGTTTGTGATTTTCACTTCCAGCGCAGAGATAAGCGACGGCTGAATACAGGCGGAGGGCATAAAAATCACATTACTTTCTCTAAATAAAGGAAAGCCGCGAAAGGAGAGAGATCTCAATAAAACTAAATTCAGTTTAATAATGTGGGAAGCAATTCTTCCGACAGTTTGATGCGGGGAATATGCCGGAAAGAAACAATTGACAGAAACAAAGAAGAGGAAATTCTAACATTAATGCATCTAACAGTTACTATCTGGCTTCGTCTGGAATTTTATAACCCCATTTTCGAAATCGTTTTTCTTCCAGAATTGAATGAACAATAATTTTTTTTTAAATCCCATAACTTATGACGGTGAACTTTCTGGTCCAAAAACAGTTAGGTTAATTTAAAAAATAGAGCCAAAAAATTCGTGGAAATTCGTTCGAGAATTTTTATTGGGACGCACTCATAATTAAAATATTCTTAAATTTATCCCTTTTACGTTAAGTATATTGAGAAAGATGCACAAATAGTAGAGGTATTGGTAATTCTACAAAAAAAATCGCTTATTCGGACATTCTGTTCATTAAATAATCACGAATATAAATTTTACCCAGGCCTGTCGGCGCCCACATATTAAATTATCAATATATGTATATTTTCACTCTACACGAGGATCTAATCCGCAACCACCCGATTAGAATCAGGTGTGTATAGTGTATACCACCAAGCTATGAAGACCGTCAGTCGGAGTATTCAGAAGAAGAAGAAGGGTATGCATGATTAATAGCCTAATGCCTCATCTAACTGTAAATCGTTAATATTATGTTGTACGATTTGATTAATATTTGACGTAAATAATAGCTGTAAATTGGATAATTTTTCACGTAAACACAACTGTGGGAGTAATTTGAAATGAGAATTCTAAGTACCTACCTCTGAATAGAGTAATATATAGTATTAAATTTATAGGTGAGTTTTGAGCAATGCTTACTTAGGGTGAAATATCTAAAAATTACGCTTCATAAATGTAATGTCATAAAATACTTTTTTTTTCAAATTAATGCCTGCCCCGAAGAAGGCGCTGTTGAGCGAGGTTGTGTACAAACACTAATGATAAAGCATAAAATATTAAAATTTATCAGGATAAAATTGTGCGCGGTGAACTCTTCCATCATGAAATTAGATAAAATTTTCGGTCTAAAATTTCTGACTATCGCAATTTATATGCCATAACGTAATTTCCATCGTAAACTACGTAGTTTAGAAATATATTTAAAAAAATTAATTATTCATGATAATATTAATAACACTCAAAGTGAAACATCAAAATGAAAATACACAGAAAAGAAAAAAATATCGATACAAACTGGGACTCGAGCCCAAGACCTCATAGTCTATCCGGGACCTTGCTCTGTAATCCACTGAACTACAGCTACTCCAATCCGTCTCTTCATTTTTAATAATAATAATAATAATTGGATTACTTCTATAGCGCCGTTTTCATGGGAAAATCACCTCAAGGGCGCAAACGGTATCATACTTCGCTTTCTAAGAACTGTTAATATCATTTTCAATTAATTCCCTTATATTTTTGGCTTTGTTGAACGGATTGTTTAAATCACTTTTGTGTTTATTAAATATTTATTGTTACTTTATGTATTGGATGTTCTTGATTTTGTTTGAATTTCTCGTTACTGATAGGAATAGTATTTTTGTTATTTTACAATAATTTTGGTCAATTTACATAATCATTTTTAAATGAATACCCAATTATGTACCTTCTCTAACCACTTATTATAATTTTTTGTCTGTTTTTATATTTCATTGTTTTTCAGTATAATTTTTATCCTCATGTAGTAACCATTTGTTTAGAAGCGTGTAGATATTTATTTATTAAAATAGTTGTACAAAATATTGTTTTAATGTTTTATTTAAAATGATGCCACAAAGTGAATTCGCATTTATTTATACAATTTATAACATAATTTCATGAGTTGTATGGACTATGAGAACATTTTGATGAGAACGTTTGTCAGACCCGGAAAATCGCAGGTGATATCTTGGCAAAACGTGTATCCGGTACACCGAGGTTTCTTAAATCTAATATTATCTTCTTGCACTAGTATAAAAGTTTCAATAAAATATTCACGTAATTCACTGGCATATTATTATAAAATCATCTTTCTACACGTAAATATATTTGTGTAAAATGTTAGTTTAGAAAAAAAAATTGAATTTGAGACCTGTCAGGACTGTTTTCCATCAAAATAGAGTAATTTAATCACGTACACAAATGTTTTTTTTTTTTTTAATTCAAAGCAAAAATGAGTTTTAGTTAACGACTACCGTGTATGATATATATTTATAATGATGAATGTAAATAAACAAATCTTCTTTGTGTTTATTTATTTACTGACATTTATGAATAAAAACATATTTCTTTAGTATTTAGTTGACATCGGTTCTTTCCTTCCCCTATAATACCATGCATAAAATATCAAAGTCACACCTTTCTTCACTCCGCTTCCACTAGCTTATTGCTCCACTTACGAATACACTCACGTCGATTAATTTCCTTCTTTTCCCATCCTCTCCTCACTTATAGACAAGTAAGGTTTATTTTAATATATTTTTTTATAAAATCTTCTATTAATTAACCGGGAATTTTTTTTGATTATTATCCTCAATTTCTATTGTAAATCTTAGTTAGTCAAAAGACACAAAGCAATCCTTTATATAACCACGGTCATGTAAGTATGCTCGTATAAAGATATTTGTGAATAAATAGAGTACTTCACAATAATTCTTCTCTAAATGTGTTAGAAAATACATAAATGAGGTTACCTCAATTCAATTTAGATTACACATTTTGGAAAGCCTGGATATAGACAGTGATGCAGACTTGATGTCTCTGCGAGCTCCCTTATTTACCGCCACGTCTTGCCTAACAAACGACTTCTTAGATGAAAGCAATTCTTTATAAACACCCCTTGTCCAAATCAAAATGCTTCGAACACCGGTAGATAAATCTAAATAAATGTATTGGTTATTTAACTGGATGATTACTAAATAAATAATGAAATTTAAATTAAAGACTTTTTGTCTCGTAATTGATTAAGTATTTTAGACACTTAAAATGGGCACATCCAAGAAATGTGTAGTTCATGCAGATACGTAAACCAATTTTTATATCAAAATAAGGGTATTGTATGATATTACACTATTCGAGGCAAGGACTGAATAATTTATAAGCCAGTATATATAGATAGGGTAAATCCAGGAGAGACGCCAGGAAAGGAGAGACGCCAGGAAAGGAGAGACGCCAGGAAAGGAGAGACGCCAAGAAAGGAGAGACGCCAGGAAAGGAGAGACGCCAGGAAAGGAGAGACCCACACCCGTAATAACTTTGCCAGTGGTGGGGATAAGACCATTTTTCAAAAAAAATTAGATAGACTCCGGAATTGAACGAAATAAGTAATTGACTAACCGGCTGTGATGGCGTTTATGGCGTTCGCGTAGCGTTGATGAAAATTTCAACCGAAAAATAAGGCAAAAGTTTTACGTCATTGACAAACTGGTGTCGATTACTAGCGTAGCGGAGACATAATAAAACTAGCGACCATTTTTTTTGTCTGATTCTATTTTGGGATTGAATTTCTAACATACGATGGGAAGAGATGCAACACTGAGCAAGATTTGTTTTTATTGTCCTACATTACTATTTTTTTATTATTTCAATGTGTTGAGGAAGTACATACGAAGAAACAACGCTATCAGGGGAGAGTGGACTAAGAAAAATCTGATGATAGCCAAAAAAAAAATCGAAATACACAATATCATAGCACGAGACGGATATAAAATATGAAATTCCTATTCGAACTTAAACAAGGTGACTCCATTGTGGTTATCCCACCAGATCCTCCAGCTGAAGCACTAATTCTCTACTCCATCTACGCGTGTCGGATCTAGATCTGCCAATCTGGGCTTTCAATTGTGACAGAGAAAGAAATTCCATAAAATAGAATGCGAATCCAATTCCGACACTGCCAAAAGCAACTGTCAAACGTATGTAAATAGTATATATGTTGACATCCCTCGAAAATTTGAGGCATGAAAAAATCATACCGATAAAGAGTGCAGCCATAATCTGGATTTTGAATACATTGTCTTCTCACTGGGCATCTTCGGGGCCAATTGAAGAGGATTGCAACGTGTATGTTGAATATTGGTAAAATAATTTAGTATCAGAAAATAGAACAACATGGATTTGGTAAATTCCATAGTATTTTTCCCTAAAATGAATCCACAAGACATACACCATGTACCTCCGGAACTACAGCAAATTTGGGAGGGAAAATTTCTACGAAAAAATCACATCACCCACACATTGCAGGAGAAACGCCACATTGTCATCATACCTTTTAATATATTTTTTTTTTTATTGTTTTCGGTAGTAGATTGGTGTATAATCATAATAAAAAATAATTCATTGCGTTTAATTGCAAAGCCGATTTTTTATTGCCATTCTTACAAAATGGGTGGCGTCTCCACAGGATTTGCCCTACATTGAGTAACTATGTTAAAAACGTATCAAAACATAAATATAATTTTTATTCAGTTATTTACCAATGTTCGACGGAACAGTATAAAGAAGTTTCGCTTCTTCGTATGGACGTAATACAAAATACTTTTGGAAACAGCTACCTTTAAATATATATATTTTTTTTATATATTTATGAAATATTGTACACATAAACAAAAATAGGTAAAACGGTATTGCATTTTATTAAATCAGATTTGTAATTATAATCACATTGTTTTTGGTATTTTAATTTTACGAGGCATAAGTCGACTAAGTACACGTCCTATCTTCATTTGCGCATGAAATAAGGTCGATTTTAGCTATTGAAATGACCCGCACCCAACCAAGGGGGTCATTGTCATTAGAAATTGTAAACTAGGAAATGACCTGCTTTGTTACAATATGTCAACAACATTATCATTTCCTATTATGTCATATTGCGTGCGGGTATAAACTGGGAAATTACCCGCTTGGTTACATATGTCAAAAACATAATCATATACGTACTCGTACTCGTACTCTTATGTCATATTGCATGCAATTTGGCCAGTGCAACATTTTTCTTTTATTATTGATTGATAGGTTAGCAGTTGTAGGATTGCTTACATTACTTTTAAATAGTGTTTTAATTTTTAATGTAAGCAGCCTTTAGGGTGATATTTTCGAAAAACGATGCGATATTCTTCAAAACATTGAAGAGAGAATGCAAAACAAAAAATTTCAATTTTATAAAACGAGTATGTTTTCCGTTGGAAAATTTGGTATAAGTTGATAATGACGTCCCGTAATAGGCTTTGAGGGTATAGTATAATATTTTCCCTAATAAAGGCTGACCCTAAGGCCCCAAGGGAAATTATATGGCAACGCCACTGCACCTTAATACCCAAACTTGACCAAAGCCTTAAGCAAGGACAACTGCTTATCGTTTATGTTATATATTATGACGTGTTATTACAAAAAATTTAGCTGTTAAACTAATCGAAGGAGATAATATTAATAATTTTCAAACGAAAAATGAAACCGAAAAAGACAGAGAAAATACAAAGAGTCCCGGTAATACAGAGGTCCTAGGTTCGATTCCCAGATTCGAGTCTTACATTTTTTTTTCTGTGGCTTTGTCTATGTTTCATTTGAGTTTTGTTAATATTATCTTCATCAATGATTAAATATTACAATGAGGTTTATACAGGTACACCATGCGTGAATCCAATGCACCATCAACATAAACATAATACTGAGGTTTTTGTTTCGACCTAAGAACTTTATTATTTATAAAAAAATATATTAATTATATTAGTTTTAGCAGGGTTTTGATTATTTAATAAGTAAATCTTACAAATTTAAACAATTGAACCCTAACGGTGCAGAGTGCTAATGAAATAGATATTTTTGGAAAATATTCGAATTTTGAAAATTTTGTTTCTAAAACGAGTTCAGAGGTTCGAGTTCCACTATGAATCTGAAAAGATCGAGAGAATTGTATGACTAAAACCGGAAATTAGGGCTTGAACAATTCGACCGCAAAGATGCAAATTGCAAAGGAAAAAGAATCTTAATAAAAATGAGAGGTTTGAATTGTACAATGAATCCGTAAAAATCGAGAGAATTGTATGGCTAAAACCGGAGATTAGAGCTTAAATTGTCTTAGCATCTTACAAAATCTTTACTGCCATGCGCCATTCGAATACCTATTGCAGTCAATTGCATGTGACTGTCCTCTCATTGGTGGAAAAACATTTGAGTGCGACTAATTTAAAAAAAAAGCTTTAACCTCGCAAAAATGCTGATGAAATATAAAGTTTCGATCATTTCAGTTTATCACCCAAATCGGTTAACGGTCAGCACCCAAAAATACACACTTTTCAGGTTGCTAACTCAAGAAATACTGCGAATGATTTATCTATAAATTCTTTACGGGTAATTAAGAAAATATATAAGATTTTCAAAGACAATAATCCTCAAACTGGAATCTTTTATTTTCTTCGAAAGATTGGTATTCACTTTGACGTCATTATTAAAAAAATAATAAAAATTACTCTGTTATTACTTTTTTAATATACAAATATCAACAAATTATAATTTTCAATTTGTTTTTTATAACCTATTTAAGTTTGTAAACCTCATTGTAATATTTAATCATTGATGAAGATAATATTAACACATCCCAAATGAACCACGAAACCGAAAAAAACAACAGAATATAAAAAGATTTCAGTCGCATCTGGGACTCGAACCCAGGACCTCTACCTATCCGGGTAACCGCTTAACCAACTTAGCTAATGAGACCAGTTCAATTTACGCCATCTACACCGATATCATACTGTATGCTCAAGACTTGTTAATATTATCCTCCATTTTTAAATCCCATATTATTTTATTTTCTATTGTTTTTTCGGTTTCTTGATTCATTTGGGATGTGTTAATATTATCTTCTTCAATGATTAAAAAATATAATATTATTGACATTATTAATTTTTAGTATTCTATATGTCCCGATGAGGAAAGCCGATGTTCATGTTTTAAAAAAGTAATGTTTACATAGCAATTTTTATTAATTTATTGTAATATTTTAAATTATGTATGAATTTTAGGTAAAACGTTCAAATTTGCTTTCAGTGGTTTTCAAACTGCACCTATTTTCAGATATTTTGGGATGTATTTCAGAGAAGTTTAATGATTACAGTTATTACTGGTATTTTTTTTTGAAACCATATACATTTTTCCAAATACATATAAATAATTTACAAAAAAAAATTTTTTTTTTAGTCAAATTTAATAATGTTATTGTTAATTTCTGCAAGTATTTTTAGTTTTTATTATTCTGACAGCTGTTTCGGCGTTTAAGGCCATTTTCATTCGGACTTAATAATAACATTATTAAATTTAACTTACATTAATTTTTTTTTAAATTATTAAATGGATTTCTATGAATTAAACATAAAAACAATTATTACAAATTAATCGTTTGTGGTATTGCAACCCAATAAGCGCCCGAACAAAACACTCTATCTACTACTAAATAAACAAAGGGATATAAGATAAACACTTACACATCATAATGGAGTTCGGCAACGATTCTCCAACTTTTTTCAGTTTTTGATATTGCACTAGATTTTAGCATTTTATTTACACAATGTTTTAAAGATTTATAATTAATATTCTTTTTTCTCGCGAAATATAAATCGATGTTTTCTGACAATTTCTGACAATTTCTGACATTATATTTGTATTCAGAAAGTGTTCAAAAAAATTAATTTCCGGTGAATTTTCTGATAATAATGGGTTTGCGGTTATCCCAGATGGAAAATCATTAAATTGGTGGATAATTGGTATAAAATTTCCCAAATTCACAGTCCAGTTTCCTGAAGAACTTGTTTGGGTAACATCAGTCTCCATAGGTTCATCTTCGTTGTCACTAAGTTGTGTTACAAAATCTGAGTCATCCTCACTTTCCTCAATTTCAGAGTCAAGATCGGGGAAGAATTCTCTTATATCTTCTTCACTGAGAGCGCGTCTTGACATGTTTAGAGATGTAAAAATTAATATTTCTTTCAAAAATCTTTGATGTGCAAAACAAATGACAAAACTGAATGTAAAAATAAACAAGTAAAATTTCAAATAAGGTATAAAAATACTAGTCCACATTTGCGCCTAACATTAAAAAAACTTTTAGAACCACACCAAATAGAATGAAAAAACCACGTGATATCCACACACACAAGACGTCACAACGGCGGGAGATTTAAACAAGTGGGCCAAGAGATCTGCAGACCCTTTTTAGATGCTGCTTTGTGTAATGTAAACAATATAAATTATCAACTTTTTTGAGAGATGTCGCTAAGAAACAGTTCGTAATATTTTACGAAATAATATTTAGCCCCATCTACTGTTAGATCATCGAAATATCATCCTCCAGACAATCATACTCGCGATTTACATCGTACGGTGTGAATGGCAGTTGTGGCACGGATTGTTCGTACATCGGTAGCTGCTAATGGCAGCGAAAAGATTAAGCAACCTGCAGAGTAACGTTGAAGGCCGCTTTTGAATGCTGGCCCTAAAATCATTTTATAGTGGTGATATACTCGTAGATATAATTCGATATTTAGGATTAAGATTAAACACGTGGTTGCCAGTCAAATTGAAAGATATATGGTGACATCAATCCACCTTCCATTAACTTATATTCTTCAAATCACCGAGAAAATCGTCAATGAAAGGCGCAAAAGAAAATTTTATCATTTCCCAACAGCCACGCCAGCCGCCCCGCGACTAGTCCGATCGCTTAGTCGCGTTGTTAAATTCGATGCGATTTTTAATGAAATTCCTCCAAATGATCCGGCATTCACTTTCGACTTAATAATTCGTTCACACTCATCCCATCCAGGGCACATAAAATTTCCCATTTCACCTGGCGGCGGATTCCTCGGGCGTAATAATGACATTACCGAGGAAGGGCACTTGATTAAATTTTTAATAAATTGTTTTTAAGTCCCGCTGTAATGCCGAACGCCCGAATAGCCTCCGCAGTGGCGCTGGATTCTGAAATGTTATTTAAACGAGACTTTATTAACACCTGGAGACCGTTTGTTATTTTGGAACCTCGTTTAAAAACTATAAAACGAAAAGCTGCGTATTGGTATATGGCAGGTATGCCTGATTTACATACGCAAGATAAATTTATACAAATTTACATAATAAGAAAATAAATCAAAGAGAAATTCCATGTACAACTGGAGTACGTAGTATTAGATTTTTCGATCTAAGATCCGAAAAGGTCTTTCGGAAACGGCAAATAAAAAGTAGGTCAGAATGAGTGACATAAGAAAACAAATAAAAAGTAAGTGCCGAACACATGCTTTGGCATAATTTTTATAATATTTACTAAAAGTGCCTACGACATAAATTTAAGGGTTATTGTTAGAAGTGGCTGTGTTAGACTTTAGTAATTTTAGTTAGATACCTACTGTAGGTGTCCCTTCTTTTAAGGCTATAAATACTATGTAATGAATGTGTAAAAATATTTTACGGCTTATTTTATCCCAAGAATTTTAAAAACAGCCACCTTTCCTGAACAAGTTTTAATTTTAATAACTTTTTAAAAGGCTTGATTAATTTATCAAAGGCGTCAAACAATCAAAATATTTAATTTTGCAGAGCTTTTAATATGTGAATACTGTACATAAAACGCAAATACCTTACACCCCCTTTACACCATGCCTATTTCTCAACCATCATCATTTTAACCCCCGAAAGATTTCCCTAGAATTTTCCGGGTAAAGCAAAACACGCGCCGACGCAAAAAGTGATACTTTACTGCTAGAGTATGGAAAATTGTGTTCAGAAATGTTAGTAATTTTTGCGACGAGTTTTCGTGTTTTCCGTGCGTTTCGTTCAGGCGGGGACTGAGTTAAGAAGCAACAGTCTTGTTATAAAGTTTCAGCTGCCTTCAGTTATCCGCCGGATAGCGGGGCGCGAGCACGCAAGGTCTGACAGCTGCTGCTGTGCGCGTGTTCGGCTTGCTGCCTGCCGTATCGTTTCGTGTATCGCAACTGACCGCAGGATTCGTGCACTCGCCTTCGGTGCTTAATGGTTAACCGTGTAACTTTATGTATTCAATTTATTACTAGCAGTAAATTCTGAATAGATTCGATTTTCTTAATAATAATAAATTTTACAAATTGTTAGTAGAATCTACTAATAATGACATCTAAATAATATAAGGTATATTCAAACAATGGCGTTCAGTGAGAATTTTTAGCGATTTTTTAAAACAAAATAAAAAACAGTATTAGACTCCATATGTACATAAACAACAATATTAATGATACTTTTAGTCTAAAAAAACTGAAAAAAACATTCACGGTACGCCACTGCATATAATTTATCTTCGGTAAACTCAATAAAATTATGTAATATCATCACAAGAGGTAAAAATTGTTTAATTTAACATGGTTAATATTTACGCATGCATCAAGTTCATACATTATGGGAGATTTCTTTAAATATTGATATCTGGAGAGCTTTCAGCTTCTAAATTTAAAAAAAAATCCGTAACAATTTTAAATACTAAAGATAATTACGAGATGCGTAAAATATTAAGATCATTTTTTTTAACTTGTCATGTGTTGCCAGAGACTAAAAGATTTCGTATCACACAGTAACATTACAAGGCTTTGTATGAATCGATAGATTATTATTTTCGTGATTAAAAAATGCATTCTTTAAAATTTCCTTTAGCTTGAAGTGACTGATTTTCTAAAACAAAGGCAAGACCTTAGCATGTTCTTTGTTCAAAAAAATTTTTTTTTTTTAAATTGCAATTTTTTTTTAATTAAAATTACTTCAAATGTTAACATTTTCATGAAATTATTAAAAAAATATATATAATAATTAAAACTGCACGTCACAGATAAACACAAATTTTCAAATATATCGTGAATAACATTTATGCAGGTGTGTAGTTATAAAATAATATTTCTTTATTTATTTCTTATTACGTTTTAAACATACTTTACAGTACATTAACTATATAAATTGAAGCTTAAAGGCATTGCAAACTCAGTAAAAGCTCTAAATTAAGCGGTTATTTTTTTTTAATAGATCCATTTCGATATTAATATTTTGAACATAAACAGTCACTGGAGGCAGCATTCTTCGACATTCAGTAGTTTCTTGAATCGTTAGCGTGCAGAAGCTCGTAGCTAATCTGACATTTTAAAGGACTGGCTCGGCCATAGTTGACATTTCTCAGGTAGCTAGTCTTTTATTGTCTCTTGCAGAAACCCTACTTGAAATATCGGAACAAAGGAAACTACATTAAGTACCGTTTTCAATGAGACATAACAAGATATTTCAAATAAACATTACTTAAATAACTCGAACAAAAAATATACCCGATAACGTATATATATTTGATTTTATTAAGTTCTGTTAGTATTTTACTTTTAATTATTGTGACAGCTGTTTCGGCGCTCAAAGCCATTTTCAAACTGTGGATAAGCCACATTGCGACATTTATTAATCGGCTTAGCTCGTGATCTCTTATCTTTCTTTGGAATATTATGTCTAATTTAAAATTGGCGGATTAACATTTTTTCAAAGTTAAATGGACTCACGGTGGAAATCAAAGGATGCGATTATCTTATTATTCCTAACAGAAAAATATTTTAAATAATTTCTTATCGCCAGAGCTCAATGTTTAAGAGGAACGGCCGCGCGGCCTGTTTCATACAAAACTTAATATTCGATTTGAGGCCAAATTACCCACCCAAACTGAATGATCTTTTTTAAAACTAAAGCAAATATGACAAATTAAACAAAACTACCGCTAACCCAATAATAATTTCCGAAGTTGCCGCTAAAATCAGGAAAAATTGATTTCTTTAGTATATCCTATATTTCATAAATTAACACAAAAAATAAAATACTTCTAACCCGTAGTAGATATTTGCTATACCTTTTGATATAAAAAAAAATCATTCGGTTTGGCTGAAAATTTTAGCCTCAAATCCAAAATTCAGTTTTGTATGAAACAGGCCACGCCAGCCAGCCAGCCAGTTCCCCTTAAGTGTTTTTACTGAGACAAATAATCAGATTTCAGAACAACTGTATCTACTATCTTTTTATTAAAATGTCGCTATCTTGATTTTTACTTCCAACGTTATGTCCAAAATTGCAAAATCTGTTGTATTTTCTTTCGTCGCAGCTGTTTTTTTTTTCGTTTGACACGTATTTCCATCAAATTTAATTACTTCAATTGTTAAATATATTTTTAATCAACCTTGATGAATCAACTGGGCTTTTTGCACCACCCTGTATCACCCGTTTATGGTTCCAATTAATCAATCTTACGACAAACAGTTCATTGTTGTCAGTAGTACTAAAAGCACGTTTATTTTGCTTGATTTTATTTTCTACGTCATTCGAAAAGAATTGGATCAATAGAGACTTTATCTTTTTACCAAAAACCCTTTCCAGGATAGCATTATGTTTGTAAATATTTATACGGAAGTACTTATATGATATTAAACAATTGTTTTCATTATTGGAATTAGAAAATAACAAAACAAAAATACTTATTACATTCAGTAGCGTTCAGTAGTATTTTATTTAGCCAAAACATTTTACTCCAAAATTCCATATTATACCCTCCATTACCTTAGTGATCAGGCTTAAATATAAGATTGCTATCAGCAAGCGCCGCTAGCACATAAAACACAGTTTACAATTCTTTTAAATACAAATAAATAAAAGCCCTACAGTAGCAATACGAAGCCCGCTCACTGGGTAGAGAAGAGTATCTCCGCGCTTATGCACCTCTAACCACAATTGACACAGTAAGAAAGAAAATTTTCCCTGGCACTGTACACAAAAAAATTACAATACAAAATATATATACATTCAGTAGCAAATGGTTCAACAACTTTTTTTAACCCTTTTATGAATAAAAGATTCATTTGGTTGTTTCATACAATCGTGGGGTCAAAAATTTCTTAATTTTCTGAAAATAAACGTCATGAAAAACGAGATATTGTTTTGTAATACTATTTAAAATTTTGGTCCTTCCAGCCGGATTCGCAACAATATGTTAATTAAAATTTATAAGCTTTTATTCAAGCGTGGTAGTGAGGTGTGTGCAATACGCAACCCGTAACAACGAAACTATTAAATACAAAAAATATATCGATTCGTGTTTCGTGTTCTGTACTCTCTTAGGCGATCTTTCGTGCAAACGCTGCCCTTAATAATTTATAGGTTCATATTATATGATACTGAACAATGGAGTTGTTGCACTCGTTGCGACTTTCCTTGTGAAAGGAGGAAAAACTTTGGATTCGGCATACGGAAAACATTTTGGGAGCGCTGCAATAGCGAGGGAGTTCTAATAATATTCTAAATGCCTTATTTGAGAAGATAATTAAATTATTGTGTAGTTCGCTTGGATAGTATTTATGGAAAGATGAAATTGAGTTTTTTTTTACTTGTGCGCTGTATAACATGTAATTTTAGCAAAAGTAAAATATATAAATACGTTTAAAAAAAATAATAATAATATGATGAAAGTTTAACAAGCCAATACAAACGATAAAAATGTTTCATTATTTTATAAAAGAAAATGCAATTTAAGTCATAAATGTATCATAAAATCCACGACAACGACTATATTCAGAAGCGGATGCGTTTGTATTTTAATTGAGTTATAAAATTAAATGCCTTTTTAATTGCAGGGGATCAGAAACATTTATTACAACCAACGATGATAACAAACCATGGATATTAACGTTTTTTTCTATTTACATGGACTGGAAAAAATCAATAGCTTAAATCTTAAAAAAGTGTTCAAGTGATAATAAAAATGTGTTTGAAACTAGGAATCTATTTCAAGAGGCACCTTTTTTTCTTCCCCATTCTGTTATATGGTAAGTATTAGAGGGGAGGACGGACATTATATGTATTTATAAGGAAACCTAATAACTGTGTAATTATGTCTTTTAATAACAGCCCTACGAGTACCTTATTATGTCTCCTTATACCAACTTGCTACATAATTCTTCTACCGTTAATAATATGAATAATTGACTCTCGTATTATTTCAACATTATACACCAATACGGGAAATATCGTGACGTACCCGACAAGCTATAAACCAGCGATTCCTCACTTTATTTCAAGTAAGAAATGTAGATTGTATTTTGGTCTCCGGCGATTTTTTTTTCACTTAAAAAATTTTGGTATTGGACAGGTGGGGTCGGGACGGGAGGTTAGGCTGTTGAGAAACTCGGTTGAGAAACCAGTGGCAACACGTGAAAGATTTATTTATTTTTATTTAAAAGATAAAAAAACAATAAAATATTCAGCGGAGATTTGCCATTGATATTCTATGCTCCCAATCAGCTCAGGAATCAAAGGTTAAAGTTTGTCGGGTACGTCGGATACACGCCGTATCAGGACCAGTGGCGTGCTTTGCTCTATGACCAAAGGTAAGTAAATTGTGCATTGAATATTTGATAATACGGTCAACTGAATAAATGAGCGTACAAGTTTCGTAACAAAATTATATATTTATTTTGATCTGTAATTTGTCGTCTTTGAAATTTTTAAAATAATAATAATTGAATTTCCTCTACAGAGCCGTTTTTGTGAATAATCACTTCAAGGGCGCTGTACAAATATTTTTCCAAAACTTTCTCCCAAGTATGGATAATTTATTGAATTTTTCTATAATTTCTTCTTGTGGTTTGTTTATCTTAGGGTAGGCACAGATTTTCAGCCGTTATGGACTGCACACCACTGATCAGGATCTACGTTATTCGATATTATTTATCCATTTAAAAGCGATTCATCGATCTACCTCTCACCAATAGAAGTTTGAGAGATGTTATTAAGAGTAATGTAAAATTTAAAAAAATACGATTATACTTTTCGTATTGCCCTATTCAAAGCAGCAATCAGAACCGTAATTTTGATAAAGAAAGGGGTCATTTAAAAGTATCTTTGCCGGAAGGCATGCAGAAATGGCAACACTAATGCTGGGTCCCCGCCTGATTTATTCGGTGGTCGTCTCATAGAACGAATTTTTATATGACAGGAATTGTAGCGTGCTCACGCTTGCTCTATTTTTATTATATTTCAATTTATTTGTATTTGCGAAGCTCAAAGTGACGCAGCAAATCTTCAAAAGAAAAGTTCATGTTTTTTTCTATTGGACATAACCATAGTCAATGTACTGTACACAGAGTACACACATTTACACAGAGTACACAGATTTACACCCTTAGTTTCTAAATTGTTATATTATAATATCTGCTGATGAATATTTTATGTCATAGTTTTAATTTGAATGTATTTATATACTATAATAACAGATACACTATGTAGTATATCTGTTATTTTACAATTATATTAGGTTAGGTTAGTTAGTGTAAAGCGCACTTGAGGTGAACCTTCACAAAACTGCGCTATAGAAATTTACTCTTACTATTATTATTACAGAGGGCGGCATTCGCGTAGCAACAGCCGTTCACACGACTCTATTCTATGGTATATTTTAAATGGTGTTCTAGAACTAAGGTTAGACTCGATTCATCATTGGGCTTCTATTCTATCGAGCATTCTTTTACATAGATAAGCCTGTTCTCACCCTTCTATTTCATGGATTCTGTGAAATATATCATGGGTTAGATGAAAGGGGAACGTAGCTTAACAGAACGATTTGTGAGTGCGCCTTAGTCATACTGAGACTGGGAAATAAGACTCATTTGTGGTGTCGTTAATAAATCTGACTAGCCAGAAGATAAAAATTCCATTCTACGTTTCCTATATTTTTAACATTTTTAAGTACTGAGGTTTCTATGAGGGGCCTGTCATTGCGTGGGCTGCTGTACGGAGGGTTTTTAAGAAATGGAAGGAACTTGTCACTACCGAGCTGTTAAGCACGACAACGACGTATTTTCGTGCGAAAAAAAAATGTTGGGCACGTGTTTCACGTATCTCCCAGCCCATATTATATGGAATTATAGGTTCCTGCCACCGGGATTTTTGTAAAGCGTACATATAGAAAAAAATATGAAATCAATATAGGCAGCTACCACCTCCCCGCCCATTACGCATATAAATAAAAGTATTCTGACCATTAATTTGTGGAATAAAATCGCGTGTCGATCAGTTTAGCGGACTGACTCACACGCCACCTGTGTAGCGCGACTGTAATTGTGTAATTATCATTAAAATTACAATCTCGGAGTTCAGTGCGTATGTTTGGGGGAACACACTAAACAAAAAGTGTGTCCATTTACCCTTTAATTATTATACGCTTTAAACGGCTTACCTAATGAACATTCATTGCAAAATTTATGTTATTACAGAGCGGTTTATTTATATATTTATTCGACGGAATTTGAGTAATACTTAGTTATTTGCATAATTATTAGTTTTTTAATGTTATTTCTTTTTATGTTTGTTTAAATTCATTTATTCATGGTCATACGATTAAGTTATTTCTTCAAAAGATGTAAAATCACTTTATGTATTCATATTTATTAAATTAAAAACAATTACTTTGTTTAAAACCACTGTATTTAATATGTAAATATCTACATGTTTCAGATTTAACTTTAGAAAATCCTCCGAAATATCATAGCAACTCTATTCAACACGCTATTTCCATAATGAGCAAAAGAGCTTGATATATCTATTTTACAGTCAAAAATTTGTTATTTTGTCTCCATATCTTCAACACGTTCAATAAGAAAAAAGAGTTGAAACTCTTTTATGTCCAACTTTTACTGGGAATGTCTATACGCTATACGTGTACCTATATACATTTGTATATATCAACTGCACGGGATAAACAAAATCACACCGCTTATCTCTACTGAGACGCGAAACACGAAGTCATAAAAGGAAAAATCCCTCCAGATTCAGCGGTCGGTTTGAAGTTTCCGGGGTTCAGAAAACGGTTTGGAGGATACGACTTGTGTACGCAGACGAATCAGAGCGGCAGGGCAGATAGGGCAGATAAGGCAGGGTTGGGCTTCTTTGATGTTTATGATTCCTGTCTCCTTTTGACAGCGACGGATGCGGAGTTCCTCGAAATTCGCGCCTGCGAGGGTTCACATTTGCTTCCGTTCCATGCATCGCTTCTTCTCCAACTGTCTGGAATGAACACTTTGTGCCGTGCGATGCCACTCCCCCGTTTTGCTGACAAATTGCATTAGTTATATGGTAACGAATGGAATTTTATAAATCTAATAAAAGATCGGGAAAAATACGAGAAAAGTAAAGCCGCTTGCGATAAATGTCATGAACAGGAAGGCGAATTGCTAAAGCATGTGAATCTAAATCGTTTTCAGACAATGCATACAATTACCATATTGGCAGCAAATACTTCCATCCGTTTAGATAAACAAAGTGACTCGCACTTTAATTTGATGAAAACGTTTCATGTGTCAATAGTTGGTCGGTCCAATGGCAAAAATATAGGTATATTTAAATACTTAATGGTTGAAGTCGATCACTCTAATTCATTTCCTCTCAGTGTATTGAAATCGAGTGTAATTTGACGAATTGCAACACCTTCAACACTTCCATTATTGATTGATTGATATATCGACCGCTCCTACGTAAAGTATCGTAACGTCGAAATCGGAACTTTACAAGAGAGTGGTTTAAAAAGATATAAGCTTGGTGTAAGTTGGGCAATTGATCGTTTTGCACCAAATTTGGGAGGTAATTGACAATGGCGGTTCCAAATTTGGTGCAAAGCAATCAAAAACTCGACTTGCACCGAACTTATGTCTCTTTAAACCACTCTCCTGTAGAGTTCTTATTTTGAAGTTACGATGCTTTACGTAGGAGGGGTCGATATGTGTTTTTACTGGTAAGGTATGAAAGATCGTTTACGTCAGTACCCCTGTAGAGTGGGTACTTAGTACTAAACAAGCGTAATATTGTCGGTACCTACATTCTGACACACAATACTGTCAAACATATATATTTTGTTAGCCTGAACTCAATATGTAAACAATATTTGCCTACCTGAAAGTGGCTCATTAAACTCACTATGGCTATAAAGTAGACCTTCTTGAGGTGCCTGATCCAGCCAATCATTTATTTTAAGCAAGGTGAAGGAGGAAAACTTCTACCTTTCATTCGTGTAATTCACCCCAAAGGTAAAAATTACTTTTTTATACTATTCCGAATATTGGTGGTAACGCATCATCTGGCAAAATGTAGCAATAGGAACTTTTTTTTCCGTTTACTAAACAGTTGCATTTCGCTTAGGTTAAATTGTTGGATAAAGTATTTAAGCCAATAAGCCATAAAAGTATAAATATGTGGGTACCTAATAATAATGTAACATAAAAATGTTTCATTAACGTACAAAAATGCTGCAGTAAAAAATTATTATTTTTTACTCCTCGGTAAAATTAAAAAGTTGTGGCAAAACCTATTATGGTTGCATGGACGCTTTATTTCAGAAGGCAAATAATAAATGAGGAAAGTCAGAGAAGACGCGTAGGTATAATCTTAATTATAAATCAGAAAATCTGTGTGCTAAATGAGAAAAATCGAACTAAAGGGTGACCTCTGGTGTCGTGAAATACAGACAGCAATTGTGATTTGTACTTTCTACGATACAGCTGATTTCAATCGATACACTATTTCCATCGTGACTTGCTGCGCTTTGAAAGTTTAATTTAATTGTTGGATAGTATGTGTGTACCGTATTTTGTGCTCTATATTTCTTAATCCAAATCTGTGCATGAAGAGGGTAATAAAGCTAGTTGTTGAATAAAAAATAAAACATATTCCTAGGCAAGATTCGAGAATCTGACAGTTGAGAAGTACTGCCTTAAATAATTTTCATTTTCCGGAGGGAGTGCGCTACAATATCATAGAGACTGGAAAATGCACTCGCGTACGTTACGATCCTACACTGCTTTATTATAATACGGCAGATCTTGGAGGCATCCTTAACGTTTCAAACTGACAGCAAGTAAAATTTCCATTTTTATTCAGCCTTCCTTGACGGTTATCCTCGTCATTTATTCACATATTTTTAACATTTCGGGAGGATGAGTTGATATTCGCCTAGTCTATATTATTTTATGCTGCTGTTGGTCCTCTCTCCGTTCATAAAATTCGCCTGTTTTGTTATGACTTTTAACAACAGTATTATACAATTAAAAAAACAAAAATCTATCAGAAATCATCACATAAAATATGCACAAAAATTACATATAATTCTTATCCGGCTTAGAAAGTGTATTCACTAAACTATATGAATTATCAATTTATTTTATAATAAAACCACTCTACGAAAAACGAAATTGCGATGTGGTCACCTTAACATAAGTGGAAACCTTACGACGTAGTGGAAGTTAGTGCTCGTAAAAGGACCACATAAAATTGAGAAAATGAACCTAGGGTAGTAAACATCAACCGATTTCGAATATTTTTGTTTTTATTTTCAATGTAATCTTTTGCGAACGTTATTTCATTTCTCACCTTGCACCAGCAGTCTTTATGTAATCTTCATTAATAATAGTTTTTTTTTAATGGACTACAGTTTTTTATTAACTTTTATGAATGCGACCGTAGTGTCGTCATAACAAAAAAAAAATGTCGAGATATTTAAATTTATTGTTTACTCTTCGAAAGAGTAATGTGAAAAACATTTTATAGATATACTCTTCGTAAGATTTCCCCGAGAAGCGTATGGCGTACGTAAGCCTAAGTGTGTTGTGGGTATACGGTATACTTACATTAAGAAGATTAAGTATAAACGAATCCCCGGTGGCATGGAGCGTATGGGAGGCGGTACAATGAAGCGTCCATACAATGTCGTCAATACTGTAATGGAGTCCTGCAAGGGTTGCGTGGTGTCCGGTGCTCTCCCTGAACTATATAAGGAAGGTGGTATGCAAAAGTTAGTCAACCCACACCTATATTTAATATTTAATGTTATATATATATATATTTAAATAATATTGATGTTAACTTTTATGAGAATTTGCGTTATCTGTTTGATTATCTTCTTCCTGGGGATGTTATTGTATATTTTAACTTAATAATCAACATTGTTTTAGTTAAGTATTGAGTTGATCCATTATTTTGAATGCAGACGAAAAAGAAATTAAGTAATTTTATAATATTAAAAAAATATTTTTCTTAAAAAAAAAAACTTTTTTTTTTGCTTTGCACAAACTTGCTTTTCTTTGAAACATATCTTATATAATTTGTATCTTATACAATAGTTACAAATTATATTACATAAACTGGGAAAAATGGGATAAAAATATAATTTTAAACGTCTTCAGTGAATTTATTTATTATTTTTCCTTTTCCTTATAATAACGTTGCAAGAAAACTAGGGATTTAAACGTGTTTTTGCCAGGTTACACACACTTTATTTTCCTCATAATTAGATAAAAAATATATTTATTGATAATAAAAATACATAAAAAAAACAGCTAACCATGTTTGAATACAATTCATCTAAAGTATTGTCACTTTTTATCATAAATCTATTTCGATGTTGTGGGTTACACAATTGTTGCATACCCCGTTCAGATACTCCATAAGCACAAAATATATACAAGACGTATGTCGTTATATGTAGGACATAGATGGACTTTCCAACTAAATAGAGTACTGCCCAGCCTCTATTGCCAAGTTGCGAAAACGCTTAGCGGAGTTAACCCTAAAACGGTTGGGGTCATTGTGAATTGCAAAAGATGGACTTCTATGTACAAGAATCTTTTATAGTTAAGAGCACTGAACATTTTTATTATTATATATATATATATATAGTTCATAGCTCGATATAACTTGATGAAAACCTTAGCTAATAAACCGCATATTTTGACAATTCTATTAGTATATACAAACCGTTTAAAAATATTAAATGAGCAGTAAAAGATAGAGATGTATTTTACCTCTGAACACTTGTATGTCATTTTGTATGTATTTGGTTTATTAATTTGAGACACAAACAAGATATTTATGAAACACCCTTGTATTTTAAAAATGGTAAAAAAATCATTATAATGTCCCTAGACTGCGTCCGCAGCATTCTTATTAAAATAGATACAAAATAAACACATAAAAATATTTTTTTTAATTGCGCCATAAGCTACGTAATTTGTCCCCTACAATAGCACAAGCTACAATTAGAGCTAGTTATAATACTAGTAGTGAGAATTAAAATTTTGACAGGTTTTTCGTGGTTCGAAAATGTTTATCTTAAAAAATATATGTATGTGTTTGAAAAACGAAGAAAATTGCGGAATAAAATTGTACCCAACCCCTTCTCTAAACGTCTTTGGTTAGCAAGTTTCATAACAAAGGTCTTAAAGCAGTTAAAATTTAATTCTAAACGCGGTTAAGTTAGAACAAATTTCACTTAATTTGTTTCACTTATCAAATGAAGTTATCAAATATGCCCCGCAAACACCTATGGTCATATAAAGTATAATCAGAACGCGTATTAATCCGGTTGAAGATAAACAAATTCCTACATTAGTATTATTAAATACAGTGGCGGACCAAACACGCTCATAATGGCCACTGGCCACGATAACAGGGGTGCATTATTTGCGTCTTTAACGAAGGCTTTGACCCGAAGATTGTGGCACTGGAGAGGATACCGTAAAACATTGAGAGTCCAAACCTAAAAGTCTGGCATTTATTTTTATCATTTCCGTAATGACCCTGATCTTGAACCGGCCGTAAGTTCAGCTGTAATTTTATTTTATTCTACTTAGGTATCAAGCAGTTATTTCATACGATAATAACATTGTTAAATGAACATAAGATAAACCAATTAATCGAACAGTTATTAGCATTTATACATACTACATTATAAACAAAAACAAAAGAAAAAATAAACAATATATATTGTGAGAACTAGAAGAGTAATTAAAATGAATCATACGATACATCCAGCCAGTTTAACTTTATATATTTTATGGATACAGTTAAAAATGTCTACAAGTCGTAAGGTATTGAGTGTTTTTCAGATACGACCAATTAATTAATTTTGCGCATACCTAGATATACAATGTGGAATACTAAATTAATCGTTCCATCTGGTGTGGCGTTCGGGGCAACGAAATTCAGTCCTTTCTAAAAGAAATTTATTTATTATTTCTTCAGACGATTGCTATTCACTTTGTGGGGTCATTATTAATTAATTATTTAAAAAATACACTTTGTTTACATAAATTTATAAATATACATAAACATCTACATGTTTTGACGGCAATGCTGTCATCATCAGTATTCTCGCGTATATTCCTGATGATGACAGCATTGGTGTCGAAACATGTAGATGTTTATGTATTTATAAAGTGGTGTAAACAAAGTATACTTATTGTATAGTCGTCACATTTGAGGACCAAAGTAGGCAATATTATTTCTGAATGTATTCAGGTGAAATGAGTACCTCAATATCAAAAGGTATATAACGATCATTTACCTTTTGTTCTAAACTTTAATGCAATTATGTTCGCTGTGATAACTTCTATGTGGAAAATACAACCTTTTTTTTAATAATAGATAAAAAAAATCAAAATTATATTTTCAACATCGAAATTTTAAAAACGACATCAATGGTCGTTAGGTACCTTTTGATATTGAGGTACTCGTATGTGATGTGGCGTCTTAAGCAATGGAAATTAGGTACATTTTTTTCAATACTGCTAAGACATACCTATTGTAGTAACGAGATGACCGTGAATAATTTTGTATAAACATATTAAATCAATCAGTTGCTTTCTAATTTTAAGTGATTTTAATTTTAACGACATCAATGGTCGTTAGGTACCTTTTGATATTGAGGTACTCGTATGTGATGTGGCGTCTTAAGCAATGGAAATTCGGTACATTTTTTTCAATACTGCTAAGACATACCTATTGTAGTAACGAGATGACCGTGAATAATTTTGTATAAACATATTAAATCAATCAGTTGCTTTCTAATTTTAAGTGATTTTAATTTTAACGACATCAATGGTCGTTAGGTACCTTTTGATATTGAGGTACTCGTATGTGATGTGGCGTCTTAAGCAATGGAAATTCGGTACATTTTTTTCAATACTGCTAAGACATACCTATTGTAGTAACGAGATGACCGTGAATAATTTTGTATAAACATATTAAATCAATCAGTTGCTTTCTAATTTTAAGTGATTTTAATTTTAACGACATCAATGGTCGTTAGGTACCTTTTGATATTGAGGTACTCGTATGTGATGTGGCGTCTTAAGCAATGGAAATTCGGTACATTTTTTTCAATACTACTAAGACATACCTATTGTAGTAACGAGATGACCGTGAATAATTTTGTATAAACATATTAAATCAATCAGTTGCTTTCTAATTTTAAGTGATTTTAATTTTAACGACATCAATGGTCGTTAGGTACCTTTTGATATTGAGGTACTCGTATGTGATGTGGCGTCTTAAGCAATGGAAATTCGGTACATTTTTTTCAATACTGCTAAGACATACCTATTGTAGTAACGAGATGACCGTGAATAATTTTGTATAAACATATTAAATCAATCAGTTGCTTTCTAATTTTAAGTGAATTAATTTTGAAGACTTACATCGTATGATCTAAGATGGTGGCCTAAACTATATTGAAAAGATAAAATTCTTAGCATTTTTTTAACAGATTCTACATTTTTTTCATATTTGTAATAATGAGGATTCCAAATAAAACTTCCTTATTCCAGTTAACTTCTAATTAAGGCGCTATAAAGGGTTGAAATTGATTATGATATATTGATATGATATATTGATGAATCAATAAAACAGTTCACAATTTTGTATAAGAATAACGCCTCAGTGATTTTTCTACGTCAATGTAGAGCAATGATATTAAATTAATGATTACCAAGGCGGTATGATGTTTAGAAATTTTTAATGAATTTTATCGATACGATCAATATAGGCTTGATATGGGAGATTCCAAATGACTGAGGCAAAATCAAATTGTGATCTTACATATGTCATATAATATGTAGTAAAATAAGTGTGTACTGTATGGTTAAGGACTTAGCAATGCGTAAAATAAAACTCCTTTTAAAGGCCTTTTCTAAAATGTGTTCAACATGATCCTTATATAGCATTTAAGAATCTAATAAATCTCCAAAACTCTGATTGTTTCTACTCGTTGCTGGGGTCAATGCTTTAAATAGTTGGTATACTTAAGTGGGTGTATTTTCCGTGTAAATGTTATAACTAAAAAAATCATTTGTAATCTGTAGATAGTACAAATTACGTAATTCCTTGTTCGTGTTATTTCTACATGGGTCCAATTTCTGGGGAAATTTAGTAGGTTTACTAAAATTATTTGTCTGAACACACACTGATCAAAATCATCAAAACCTTGAAAAGAGAAATATTTCTTTAATTTGTAATGCGTATTAGCAGTGGGTAAAACCGAAAACCCCGTATTAAGAAAAGCCCTGTCTCGTGATTACCTCATTATTCGTAGGTAATTTTGAAAAGAAAACTGGTACATACGATAACAAAGAGCTAAAAATTCTTTAAGATAGAAATGTAACCCCGTCTTAGGACGGGCAAATCAAAAATATATTACCTTAAACCAAAAAAAATCATTGAGTATAGAAATGGAGTAAACATCGGCGTTTAAAATATGAGAAAAAATGTGAGGCCAATTCGCCGTTCGCCGGGTATATGGATATCCAATGATAATTGCAAAATGCCTGCATGACTGGACATATCGTTCTGGAAAAGATAGAAAAGGCAATGGTGTAACCTTTTATTGGTTATGTACCATAATCAAAATTCGTGTAAATTGGCTTTTTATTATTAAAAAACTCAAGGAGCAAATAATGAATTAAGCACGCCGGTAACTCAAATGCCCCAGGCAGCGACGGTCAGCGCGCAGCCGTGCGGCGCCTCCGTTCGTTGAGTTCGTTCGCGGTCGGAAGGATTAGGCCGACATCGACAGCGGCCTCACTTCCTTCCTACCTCACGCGCGGGCGCGGGAACAATACACTGATTTTGCAAGGAACGTAGACTCTATTTATATACCTCAATACATACAAAAGGGGAGGGTCTACAAAATTTGTGTTGAACCATAATAACCAATCAGCCGATAACACATTATAATGGTTATTTCATCATTCCAATGAAGTCGTTCAAAAGATTTGTGTTATCTGCGATCTAAATCGTGCGTTTTCCCACACCATATATTACAATACTCCTTTGCTGGAGTACCTACACCCCGAACACCAAACACCTAGCATCCACCCTATGGTATACCTATCTATATATACACATACAGTAAACACTATACAGGCTTCTCCCTAATTATCATAATGACAGACCGCGCCTTCGATGGACGGAACATTCCAAGAAATTTTCGGCTATAAAAATGGTATAAAAAATTTGTTCATGATTTTTTTTTATACGCAAGGTGCGCTGGAAAATGACTTGTTTATTGTTTCTTTTCGACTGTGGAATATATCATGCTACGAGAAGCACATCAACGTTTGTTTTCACAAAGCAACACTGAGCCAGCGGCTAAGTTAAGTAATGAAATATCCTTATTGGCTAAGTCATAAGCTGGAGGTATATTTTTGTTTAACTTTGTGTTCTCTTTGTATGAATTGCCGAAAGCAGGCGTTAGTTTCCAAGAATAGAAGCAATCTTGCTGTGTAATATAAAATTCTTACCTTTTTATTGCCGAATTGAACATATTACCTATATTTCTCTTCGAGCTTATATGAGTATGAGCTTTGGATTTTCCTTATATTGTATTTGAAATTGGCTCACCTGGATTATTCAAGATACCTTTGTCGGCTAATTATACGACCCCCGCGGGTAGCATGATCTATGAGACATTTAACGTCGTAATATTGCTATAAACAACTATTTTGTTATATAGTGTGATATACCCCCCAACCTTTATGTCCAAAACTGTGGTACAATACTGAACAAGTGGTATTTATTCACTGCGCGATGCATTACAGCTGGTATGAAAATTTATAAAAATGTGGACATGAACGTGCCTGCGTGGACGCGATTCGCTTTAAGTACGCAGGAGGCTCGTCGAGCGAAACTTACCACGGTGCTTTACTGTGCGTGCAGTCTAAATGAACTCCGATCCGTGGAGCCCCATTTACATCTCCTTTTTACCTCCCTGCCATAGCCCCCTGCAAATCTATATAAACCCCAGGGGTCCGTACGGACCACTTTGGGAACCTGCGGTTTAAACCATTATTAAAAGTAAGGAAAACATAAAAACTAAACCAATTGGAGGTTTCCTCTAAGTATTATAATATTTTTTCAAAATAACCTACAAAACAACGATTGATGGGGTAGAGATGTAATCGAAGTAATTTATGTATTTACGGGGAATAGTGTGTTTGATAACGTCGTTTGCGGGAAAATATCTCTCATGTGTCAAAAATGTCAATTGTTCAAAAGGAACTAAAAACTGATTTTTGAGAATTACGGATTGTTTTTTCAAAACATACAAATACGCTTTGTAATATGAAATGCAATTAAAGTATATTCTCAATCGAAAACCTTCAATTTAAACCACAAATATTTTATTTTTTGGGGTTTTGCAAATTTTTAACTAATTTTCGTAAATTCAACCGCGTGGGAGATACTTTCCCGTTGACGACGATAATCTACTGTGTTCACCTATTAGAATAATTGTGTAATGTTGAAGCAACATTATTTAGTAACTGTATCATAATAACCAGATCCTTTCTAACCCCCCGCCTCTCCACCCCTTTCCATTCATCATCCTCCTTTTTCAGTTCTTTTCAACTTAAAAATGTGCATTTACATAATATTTAAAGAATAAATAATATTCCTTTGGATGATGTATATTTGTTGTGGCCGTATAAATAATGGGTACAAAGCGAACAAAAGGTTTCGGAAAAGGGGACTCGAAAGGAGGTTTTGGAATAGGGGCGTATAGGGAAATCTTGAGCTTCCTGCATAGTCCCCGGAGAAAAGAGTAAATTTTCAATCTCATATGCCACGCCTTGTCCCCGTAGAGGCATGAAGAGAGAATTTAGACAAAACGAGACGTTCGCTAATACCGTTCTAATACACGTTCTTCTATCTACCACTTACTACCCACACCACTCTATATCTACGGCTTTTGACGATTCCTTCCTTCGAGGCTTAATAAGGAACTACGCGGAAAAATATTACGGCTGAAATAAAATATATTCATATAGATCAGCAAACGCCGATTCAGAATATACAAATTACGTGGAATTTATGAATCGTTATTTAAAAGTGCATAAAAAATCATCTCATAAAAAAACCTGCTATGTTGATACCATTGCATTCGGAACATCTGACGTCGCGGGTCTCGGCCGCGCTTATTCTGGTTTCGAATTTGTATAGAATTTTTATTTGTCGATTTTGTTTTGATTTCATTTTTTTTCTTGTGAAATTTAAACCTAATTTGGGTGACTTTAAACTCTGCGTTTGTTGTTCAATATAAAAATTATTATTAATGAAAGAAATAGGAATATTCGTGGGCACACCAATTATCAATAAGAATATTATGACAATATTCATGTTAAATATTATTATCCTTTATTGAGTCAAAACGTGTATAATTTTATTACTTATGTTTAGTTATGGTTTACTATGAACAGAATATAAAATTATGTACTGTAAAGCTCATCTTTGTTTCGACATGTGACATTTTAACCTCAAAACCGACCGGCCATAGATATGGAGCGTTTTGGCGGATTTTTTCTATAATTTTCCTATAAAAACTAACTACAGAAAAAAAATACTGTTATTTAAATTACAATGACATTATTGATAAAAAAAAAATAATAATAATAATAACAATGGACCCGAGTTCCTTGGATAAAATCTATCCATATGCATAAAAATCAATGTAAGTTTGTTTGTTTGTTTGTCCTCGATTTTCTCGAAAATTACTTGTCCAGTTTGTTTTTATCAGTGCCGGGAAGGTTTTGAATGAATATGAAAAACTGTTGATATAACGTTTTAAAATTAGTATGAAAAACATTGAACCCGCCATGTTTTATTTAGGTTATCCCATAGATATAACACTCTTGTTAACCACAGATTGCATATTCAAAAGAAGAAGGTTTTTTTGGGTAGAATATTTTCAAAATGGAAAACACGAGTAGGTACCTACTTAAGAACTTTATTATTTAAATATGGAAAGAATGAACGTTTGGAATGAAATAAAATATTCAAATGAATGTTTCTTTATTTGGAGATAGTCTCTTTCACTGTCAAATCAATTATGGCACCCTAATGACAGTTAAAAATCCCGAGCCAGGCAGGGTACACGTCAGCTAGCTTACTATAAATTCAGAGAATGTTGACAACTGTATTAAGAAATATTTCAGTTTACGCTTTGCGCTTTACGAATTAATTATTATCACTTAAGAAGAACGGCTGCGCGGCCTGTTTCATACAAAACTTAATTTTGTATTTAAGGCCAAAATACTCACCTAAACCTAATGATCTTTTTTTTCATCAAAAAGTATAGTAAATGTCTAGTACGGATTAGAAGTAATATATTTATTTTTGGTTTATATTATGAAATATAGGCCAGAAAACAATTGATTTTTCGCGATTTGAGAGGCACCTTTAACAATTTTTTAGGGGCTAACAGTGATGTGAAAAAAAAATTTACCCCGCTCGCTTTGAAAATATAATGAAATATAAAATAGAAAATTTAAAAAATATTAAAATAATCATTATGGTGGACTTTAAATTAAATTTAAAACGACCAATTTACGTTGGAACACAAATTTGCCGCACCAAATTAAAATATCGACCCGAAAAAATGTTTTGTTTTTAAATTTTTATTCACATAATCATATTTATATTTCAAATATGATAATTTTTTTAAATATGCTAAACCCGCAAAAAAAATTTCTAAGTTGCCTCTAAAATTTTTTTTTTTTTTTCATGGCCTATACTTTATAATTTTAAACAAAAATAAATAAAATACTTCTCATCCGTACTAGATATTTAGTAAATCTTAAAATAAAAATATGTATCATTCAGTGTGGATGGGTATTTTGGCCTCAATTCCAAAATTAAGTTTTGTATGAAACAGGCAGCGCAGCCGTTCCTCTTAAGAAATTGGGTTGATTGGCTAAGCTTAAGGCATGATACTTAATTAACCACTAAACGTTTATTATCATTAAAAGGCATTTTAATTACTGCTTGGATGTTTTATTAAGTAAAGCTAAAGGCGTTATTTTAGTTAAAGACACGCACAGCATCACATTACTTAATTAAGACTTTAAAAATTCCACCAATATCTGTAACAGTTGTTCTTTTATCTTTAATTAAACTGACTCTCAAATTGTTCATAATTGTCTGATTGGAATACTTTTTATAACGTTGAATAAATAGATGTACCAGATGATGGGAACATTTTGCTGACTGAGAATATATCAATAATTGAGCTTACTCATCCTGTTCAGTATGTGATATTAATTGATAACTTTTTATTTGGTAAGTTCGGTTTTATTCATATATTGATAATCTGTTTCAATTAGAACTACCAACGATTCGATTAGCTGAAAGTTTTAAAAACCATATATTTGTCGTTAGTGCGAAAGTTCCTTCCAGACGATCGGGTGGCCCAGTAGTGTGGCCGACGGAAAAAAATATATTAACCGAGTTTTTATTTTTTGACAATAATGGCAATAGTCCTTGTCTCCGCTGAGCGAAGCGGTTTAGAAATTTGAAATTTCGCTTTGGAAATCGCGCTTTATTTGTGGTTAAGCAAATTCCAAAGCGAAATTCCAAATTTCAAGACCGCTTCGCTCAGCGGAGACAAGGACTATTGCCATTATTGCCAAGTCAAAAAATAAAAACTCGGTTAATATATTTTTTTCCGTCGGCCACACTACTGGGCCACCCGATCATCTGGAAGGCACAGAAGCTTATTAGAATACAAATCAATAGTTGCGCCCATACTATCTTATTCATATAAAAATACTGAACGCGTGCAGCGCAAAATTTTACGTTTTATTAACTTCAAACTACACATACCAATACAATACATAAACTATACATTCTTGCTAAATACACTCAATATGCACACCCTAGAAAACAGAAGAAATATAACTGACTTAATTTTTTTTTATTTAAAATTATTTATTCCTTATCAGATTGTTGTGAACTCTCGCAAATCAAATTCGAAGTATCTCATCGACAAACTCGGCAAAATATATTATTCTGTAACAATAATTCTGGGACTAACTACCAAATACATGCACCCATTTGTCGCCTACGTGCACTTGGAAACAAATATCTGGTATAGATATATTTAATGTAAGTTTACCCATGTTTAAAAGATACCTGAATGATATTTTTACGTAGTAACGATTATAAGAACATCGCATGGGAGCTATTTATTTATTTATTTTTTCTTCACAATTTGCGATAAGAATTGAATAAGAACATGTTTCCGGTTAGCATAAAAAAAACTGATTCACAAAAAATATTCAAACACAACGTAAAAAATTGGATTAAATGTAATAACCGGTGCACTCACCCAAATTCTAAATTATTTATTCAACGATTTACGAAGCATATCTTAATATAAGTGTATGTCCATATGTATTTTAAAATTATAAAATAATTTGTAAAATTACTGCCTCAACACAGGCTAGCCTAGTGAGGCGGGTTATGTGAAACTTCAACTTTAACTGTTATAATATTATTTTCTATTTTACTTTCTAAACCACTGTACACTTACATTATTATATTATACATGTCTTTTAGTTATAGTTCAATTTCATAACAATAAAGATTTTATTATTATTATTATTATTAAATACATTTCACAATTGAAAAGGAATAAAAGAACTAGCTGTTTTATAATTCTTTTTTTAGTTATCCTTTTATTTATCTACAATCCAAAAACTTTTTCCTCTTTTTTCTTTCTCTGTATCATGTACTATATTATGTATTATGCAATTTCATATTACATATTTTATACATTTTTACGTCATCGGATATATAAAAACACTTTGCTTTTTTCACTATCTGGCACTCATATTATATCATATTATGCACTTGTATGTTATGTATCATGTACATCACAATTTTTTTTTAATGTATTATCTGCAATTAAAAACTTTTCGCTTTATAACTTCTCTGTGTCATACACTTATACATGCATATATACCTACAATGTATCGTGTTCTTTTTTTGTTAAGTTAAAACCTTTTTTTTCTTTAGGTACTCAAAATCATGTAAAATGTTAAAATATCTAAAAGCCCATCATGGCGTTAATAATTAATAAATACATAATTAACAATTCCCATCCCCAACCCAACAATCTAGACAAATATAAAAAAATATGATAAATTTCAAAGGGGTTTGTCTGTCTGCTCCTTAATACAGAATTTAATTCAAACGAACTTAAAATACTATCGTGGTCTTGCATAATTAAATAGACTATTATCAGTTAGTTCGTTAGTGAATCCCGTTTTGTCATAATACAAATAAATTACTGCTTTTGCCGAAATCCGTAATCAACGAAATTACGTTTAAATAGAATAATCAAATCTGATTAGAATAATTTGTATCTATTATAGATACGTACTCTTCCTATACAAATAATGAATATTAATTAATTTTTTAAATATAGTTTAGGTAGCCGTGGTAATTTTGTTAAATAAATTCAATGAACATTGTACAGCGCGACTCTTCACTTTTACATTTGAATCCATAGATTGATGAGCCTCGAGTAAACTTTTTATTGCTACTTCAAAAGGTACCAACGTTTATGTCGCTCCAAGCTCCGTTTGATTCGGAACCGGGTCTGGAATACTACTCGTGCCAATCTGAGAAGAAAAAAGTGATTTTTTAACGTCGCGCCGTACAAAATTTCAATATATATTTTCTTAGGTTCTAATAGCGATGATTTTTGTTGACCTTCATTAATTGGTTATATATTGGAGGTGAGTAAACGAACTTTCACAATGTTCTATTTGAAGTAGTTATCGATTAACGTAATCAATAGATTTAGTAACAGCGTTATAATCTGGCTTTATGTCCGTAACCCGAACCATTGAAATATGAAATGGTTATAATATGTCATTAATGTTTTCGTATAATGTGTGTTATGTTTTATTTCATCACGGCTCAACAATTTTAAGATTTCCTCAATAACCGAGTAGTTTAGAGCAGCAGCCCAATTAGCAGAAGGTCTCGGAATTTAGATTTCGGCTTTTTTTGGAAATTTTCTTAATGAACAATTGAAAATTTTGAAACACACAGAATGGCGCCTTGTCTTACTTTGTCAGTTAAAAGCATTTTTTAAGCTCTATAGCTCATAATAGATATTACGTTGCTATCTGAAAACCGTTGAGTTAACATAAATTATAGAAAGGGGGGTCCGGATAAATCAACACACGTATGAATGGGAAAACTTTGCAAAAGTTGTAATAAATATAGTCATTAAAAGTACGGCAAAAAAGTACCCCGAAAACCTAATTTATAGTTTTTTTTAATATTTTTTTTTTGAATAACTGTTATTTTAAATAACAGTAAATAAAAATAAATAAAAAAGATTAATCGGGTTAGGTTAGGCCCTTTGTACTACACAATGGTGACGCAAGTATCCGATACTCGGCAACTCGAGTAACTTCGCGATTACCGCAATCCATCTGCAAGGGGGTTCATACGCACGAACACGTCGCCGACATTTTATCGAATTGTCGGCGACGCCAGTCTCCGGCGACCTGTTTATCGAGGCCTTCCCCACTCACACTTCGTAGTCGCTGAGTCTTTATGTATTTATTACTGTATTTAACCATATTATATCATTTATGTACCTCCTACATCTGTCTCAACACAGAAAATTTCACAAAGAGACAGGCATCGAACAATCCATTATAATTATGTTTTATCTTGATAAATACAAATAAAATGAAATATTCTTGTTGGCAACGTAGGTCTCGAGATTTGAGTAGCGTTGTGTACGGACTGTGCGCGACAAGTTTGCTTACGACTTGAGTACAGAACTTAGGTATCGGATACTTGCCTAGCCTTGTGTACGAAGGGCCTTCGGTTAGGTTTTCGGGATAGTTTTTTGTCAACCTCTCAATGACTTTATTACATTTAAAAAATATATGTTAATTCATACGTTTGTTGATTCATCGTGAAAACCTTTTTTGTGTCATCGTAAGATTATTTTTAGTTATACAATATACGATATAATCACCGATCGCAATTGAGTTCCAAATTTCAAGAAACTTTTAATTTCGCAACGAGTGTGAAATATTATAGAAAGGGTATTAATGCTTTTTGCCCATAATAAATTAATTTACATGTAATTTAACACTCTGAAAAATAAACCTATTAAAAAAAATTAACGTCAGTAATTTCAGTTGGTTAAAGTAGGTGTAATTCTCTCCACGTGTAATTTCGTCCATATATAATTCCATCCATGTGTAATTCTGGTATGTGAAATTCACGCCCGTGTAATTTCGTCATGCAACCATGATATACATGCATACAAACAGATATTCTGCTTTAGTTAAGATCACGATTACAACTTAGTTCTGCTTCGTAACTTTTACAATGTCGCTTACTTAAATAACCATGAAATGTAAAGCTTCTCGTGGGCTTAGAAAAGCTACGTTTATTTCGTGAAAGTCGTGATGTTGATATATTGTAACAATCGAATACGCGTGTTTATCATACTACGAGCTTTATCCCAATCTCTACGGAAATTATTTTATTTCACAGCATGCTGGCTAATCGGTAATTGTGGTATTTAACTATTGTAATGTGTAATAACGATTATGGAAAGTGATAAACTTTTCCCGAATCGTTTTACAGTCTGTTTGAGTTGATTACAGAACCTTTGTGTAATTATTTTCAGAAATAAATCCCATTGAAGGGATTGAATTTAGGACAAAAATGATTTTTTTTTTTAAATACAAACCCCGCATAAGAAACCCTTAGGTGTTTTCTTGGGGCTCTGCCTTGATTGAATTGAAAGTTTTGTTCTGAAAAAAATAATAAAAGTAGCTTTTTTTCTTCGAGATTTGAAATGAGGTTTAGTAAACATATTTTGGATCCAGTGATTAAAAAAATGGGGTTCTTGGAAGGAAAAGTATTGAAAAATAATTTCAAGCAAGTCATTTAAGTCGGAATGGTTTTATTATATTATTGTATTATATCAGATAAAGATTTTTTTCTAAATATTATACTATTGTATGTTATATTAGGTTGCTCGATGGTTAAATAGCTCAGCTGACAATTAGTCGGATCTAGTTCGAATCCCACAGCGGGTCTAAGTGAGGATCGATAATCTCACACATTTTTCAACACTTGTAGTGGAACTATCTGAAAGTGGTAAGGCTGAGAGAAGTGAGGGTTGAAGAAGAAATAAGCACCTCAATATTTTCCATATAGAAACTATCATCAAATTTAAAAAAAATGGCTTAAATGATCGTTATGTACCTTTTGATATTAAGGTACTTAGTGGAACAGTTCAAACATGGGGAATCTGGCTAATTATATCAGATCTGATAATTAAACCTTCGTTAAACCATTGCCCTAATACTTGCTTAGTAACTAATCCACAACCAATCTCTCTACCTCGAGTCTACCGTATATTAAATTATACTTTAAATCACTTCCACGAAGAGAAAAAAGGAAAGCTTTCCAGGAGTAACCTGCCTCACCATGAAGGGTTTCGTTATTTTTCCTCGTGCAAAAATCATTACAATCATTACAATCATTCAATTTTTTTATTATTAATTATTTTTATTGCGATTTTAAAACCTCATTGTAATATTTAATCATTGATGAAAATAATATTAACATAACCTAAATGAAAGATGAAACCGGAAAAAAACAACAGAAAATAAAAAGACAGTATAAAGGACAGATGTCCCAGATGCGACTGAAATCTTTTTATTTTCTGTTGTTTTTTCCGATTTCATCTTTCATAATAATAATATTATTTTCTTCGATGATTAAACATTACAATCATGTTTAAATTAAAACCTTTCATATGAAAAACCTAGAAAAGGTATGAGGAACCCATACTTTCCATGCGTACCTTTCCTCATAACTGAGGGGCATTATGATTTCGTTCCGTGCAAATAAATTATTTCTATACCCATGTTACGTTTTTAAGTGAAAATATTAGAAAAAGTATCAGGAGAGCATAATTTACAGGAGTAACCTGCCTCACCATGGAGGGCGTCATGATTCCGCCCCTCGTGCTTCAGGGCGACCCAGCGGAACTGCGCTGCCTGTTCCGACTGGACCACGACAGCCTCTACTCCGTGTCCTGGTACAAGGACCACGAAGAGTTCTACAGATATGTTCCCAAGGCCAACCCGAGGCAGCACACATACAGGCTGGATGGGGCTAAAGTTGACGTAAGATTATCCATTATTACTCCAACCCATTCGCAATATTTGACGGGTAAAAAATTATTAGGGTCAAAAAGTACCTAAATTAAATGATTAATTTCTGTAAATTTCTCTTTGTATTAAGGATACATTATTTTTTGTTATTTTAGACTATGGAGCTATTTCACAGCATTTTAGTAAGCTATTCGTAGAATATCGTACAGTAAAATATACGTTATTCTACTAGTAGCGTTAATAAACAGCTTACTGAGAGGTTCTGAAATAGCCCTTAATACTAATACTTGTATGCAAAACACTACTCCTATATGGTGTCTTGTCTCTTTCTAGGCTGCGCAAATTTTACGCCATAGCTCACCGTTTGTTTTGCTTTATGAAAAAACAAAGGTACCCTTCAAACGCTATTTCTATACAGATGTGAGAAATTCAATAAAAATGGTTGACATTACAAAATACACATTGACATAAATATAAAGCTACGGATTTGATCCCTGAATGCATTTCCATAAAGGTTAATCTATTCCGATACAGCGGGGTACACTGTACAATGTACGAACAAACACCCACTGTGCTATTTCATATCGCAAGGCAAAAAAACTTCTAAAAATTTCCATATTATTTGATATATGATGAACATCAACAGCATAAGAACCACGATCAACCACAATTAATCAGTGCTTACTTGAATTCCACTCTAATTGATTGAGGTGGAACTCCGCTCTCTCTTTAGTAAACTGTGTGTTTTTCTCAGTAAATTGTAAGACTTTTTTACCATTTAACCCCGAAAGCTTACCCTTTTTGAAATCAAAGTAATTTTTTCATAAAGTAAAAATTTAATAATGTTCACAAATAAGAATTGGATAATCTTTATCTGTTGGATTTTCAACAGTTTGTATTATTTTTTTAATAATTATTAAAAAATGAAATAATAATGGCGCTATATTTTATTTTTATTTACAATAATAAATTTTCTATAACGATTTAAAACACACCAATTTTGTATGCCGCCAAAACAATGTATTCGTTCGAAAGGCTTTGTGACGTCACATCGGTCAGCGTTTGTACGGGCAGTCCCGGGTCACGGTGAGAGCTGTCTTAAGCCTCCGCATTCAGAATTTGTATGTGAATTTGTATGTGTACAAACAATATATTCGTTCAAAAGGCTTTGTGACGTCACATCGGTCAGCATTTGTACGGGCAGTCCCGTATCACGGTGAGAGCTGTCTTAAGTCTCCGCATTCAGAATTTGTATGTGAATTTGTATGTGTACAAACTTCACTTGAAAACTTGATTTTTTATGCACTTAAAAATTGACTATTTTTTTAACATAATCTCTATTAGATGTCTTGTTCAAAAAGAAATTAAAGGTTAAGAATGCTCCGAAAAATATAAATAACATCTGCGGTTCTGTTATTTAACTTATCATAGGTATGAAAAAATTCACAGCCTTTCGTTAAATGCTACTTATATCAGTGGTTCTAAAATTTTTGCTCTGTTCTAAATATGTCATATTCTATTAAATGTTTTTAAAACGATCGCTTACGCGTTATTTATATTAGCGCGCTGCCTCTCTCTTCCGTATTAACATATTTCCTTTTCAAATTTTCTTCAGTTTCTACTCGGAGGGTATTGCTGAGTTTTAACAGCCAATAGCTTGATTTAGTACAATAATGATCAGAAGATTTGTTTTTTAAATCTTCCACACATTTTAAACGGTATATCTAGTTTGTGAAAATGCCTCATTGCTATGTCTATGCTAAGAGTATGTATCCTAGATTAGGGTTAAATGTTTAAGGACGAGTCTCACGTTGTAATTATGTACAGCAGCAGCGGTCTGATGCCCAGACGGTGATCTTGCGAGGGGCCAAGCCGGCGGCCAGCGGGATATACCGGTGCGAGGTGTCGGCTGAAGCGCCTTCCTTCACGTCCGTCAACGGAGAGGGCCGGATGGATGTCGTGTGTAAGTAAAGACCTTTTTTATATATTTTTATGGCCTTTTGAAAAAAATTTTTAAGCCTCCGCATTCAGAATTTATATGTCCGTATTGCAAACTTCCCTTAAAAACTTGTTTAAGCCTCCGCATTCAGAATTTATATGTCCGTATTGCAAACTTCCCTTAAAAACTTGTTTAAGCCTCCGCATTCAGAATTTATATGTCCGTATTGCAAACTTCCCTTAAAAACTTGAAGTTTTTATTCACTTTGAAAAAATATATTTTTTAAGATATTCAGATGATTAGTTGAAAAGGTAATGAATGAATATGAAATTCCGTCAATAGAAAAAAATCGCCATGTATTCTCCAAAAAATATAAATAACGCCTGTTATTCTGTTATTGAACATGTTATGAAAAAAATCTTACCTTTTTTTTAAATACTCCCTTAGTCAGTAGTCTTAAGATTTTTGCTCTATTCTAAATATATGGTGTTTCATTAAATATTTATATTAGCACGCGCTCTCTCTCTCTCTCTCTCCTCCGTGTTAACATATCACCTTTTCCAAAAACGTTCAGTTTCCACCCGGAGGGTATCTGGATCATAAAGATTGTTTTTTTTTGCTGGAAGAGAATGCTCTCAGTCTTCTTCTGGTATCAGATTTAATGAATTTCCATGACATTTTATTATCTTGTAGTCCGCTGGTCGAATCGCCCGCGCGCCCGTTCAAATAGCAAAAAACCTTCCTACCAAAAAGTTATTTGTCGAAACAAATGATCGTTTATGGTGTTTTCAAATCTAAACACGCTATCAAACAACATCAGTCGTCAATAATCATCAGCGTAGATTAATTAACCTAACCTAACCATAACTTAAATTAAGCACTTGAAGATTGATACAGAAACTAAAAAGGTGACGGCCGCATCTGAGACTTGAATCCGGAACCTATCAGTCTATCCGGGACTAGCGCTCTATCAACTAAGCTAATGCTTTCCGTCATTTTTATCAATATCTTATTTCAATTTAACAACTCTTTATATCATCTTCAAATATGTAACTCCCTTTCTTTCCCGCTATCTTTTTCTGTGTGATGGCAAGATTCTACCCGAATTAGATAGTTTCTCGGATATACCTATCCGTTTTTTTAATTATATGCGACATATATTGACTTTTTCTTGGAAATTTACTTTTCTATAGACTATTTCTTTTTCTTTTGATTAGAAAAAGACAATAAATAATATTGCCATCATTTCAATTTGGTTAATTTTTATTATAATGACAATCGAGACACTTCATGCAGGGCTAACTTTAAAATGTCTTTGAAACGTGTTACATATTTAGAAAATTATGGGTCGTAGCCATCCTCAAACTAATAATTATAAATCTCCGATGCTTAGTGAGTAATTTAAGCCTGTCAACGCAATTACAATTAATTGTGGTGTCTATTTCAAATAGGGCTAAATGTTGGCTTAATAATCGTGCATGTCAGATTGGCCTGTTTGTGAGTCACAAGAGTTGCTCGGGCTTTTGATATTTGCCTGTCACCATGACGAACGCAGAAAATATACCACTACATATACGGCCTATAGACAAAAACCTCTAAATTTTTAATTACCGTGAACGATTCATCAAAAAATATAAATGTTAAAAATAAAACTTCATAATAGTCAACGACAATGACCAAGTCCGATTGAGCTAGGGCCATACAAAAAATCAGTTGTCATGATAACCAGAATAATACTATTTAATAAAATGAATAGATAATGTTTTTTATTATGTTGATATTTATATATTAAGTGGTGATTTAAACAAAACATTACCTATTCATTTTATTGGAAATGACACCACAAAGTGATTTTACGTTTATTGAAGAAATAATATTATTTAATAAAGAGGTTTTCATTCAAGGTGGTAAATATTTCATCTTGGTCTATCAATATCCGATGATAGGGACACGAGTATATTTTGCATGAACAATTATAACAATGGTTTACCAATGTCTTCTGAAAGGTTTTCCTTTGCCGCGTAATACTTAATCTTATTTAATTCAGTTATCTTAGAGTAAAAAAAATATAACTTTTTAATATCAGAAATAAGGTAAAGTGTAAATATATAAAAAATACATACATATAATAGTTTTGTTTATAGTCCTCCTCACTAGGAGATCCTATGCTGAGGCGAACTAGGTTTTGAATAAGGTGGTTTACAGCAACTGCTACACGTGAATTTCAAGGTTATTTTCAGTCATTTCAATGACGTTGTTTTAAGAATACTAGTCAGTTCTCCTTCTATTAATTCCTTAAGGCCCCGCATTAATCTCAGAGAATTTAGATTTAGGAAAGAGTTCTGTCTAGCATCGGCTCTGAATCCCGACTGACCGCTGTTGAAAGGCAGATATGATCATTCGAAAGATGACAATGTGACAATTCTAAAAATATTAATAAAACACGACATATTTAAGATAGATCAAAAATCTCAATACGAATGTCTTAAATAGCATTTAAGGCCATCCACCGGTCACCACAAAATTCATAATGGGGCGTATTTGGACTAGATCGCCCGTATCGTTTAACCAATTAGAAGAAAGGTCGCCGAAAAGACGTACCCGCCTCTTATAACGAAAATAACACAGTGGATACGCTTGGTAAAGTCGTGAAACATAAAATAACGAAATAATATATTTTTTGTTTTATTAATTTATTTTGTTTTAATATTATTTAAATACATAGAAAAACTCCAGTAAAGAACGACAATATTATCTAGTTTATTATTGTTATTAAAACATTTTTTAACGTTTACGTTCAATATAACAGTATTGGAATATGATGTAGATAAAAATGTAGAATTATCCCGTAATAGGCTTCAAAACAAATCCCCTTCAACTTCCAGTTCTGATAGTATGTCCATTCCCACCGTGCGCCTGTTTACTAACAATTTATGAGTTTTATTACAAAGAAGAAACTATGGGAACACAACTACATAATAAATGGATAGACATTTACAAGTTACTTATTTTGCCTTCTTTTTATTGGTTACTTCACTCTTTTTAAAAGTATTTATTAAGATTTTATTTATTTATATACATATTTTACATTGATTTTAGTTATTTATCCAGTGTTTACCTAATTAGGCCATTAGGAACTTTCTTCTATCTCCTGAAAAGAAGATTTTTGATAAACAAATTGTAGCGGTGTCATGTTCTCTTTGTCACATTCGATCTGCAATTAAAACACATTTAATTAATTTTGTACACGTTTCGTAAAGTAACATTTTATTAAACAAGTTATGCACGTAATAAATTTTACATAAACAAATATTTTTTTAATATGCTAATATTACCTACATATTAATAAAAAAAAATTTAAGTACTGGTAAGTTTATTTAATTTTAAGATCTAAATAAATAATAACTCACCGCAAGAGAATGGTTTTTAAAATCCGTGTCTTCTGTCTCATCTAATGAAGATATTCGTTTTGATTGAAATTTTGTGGCGGTGCATTATTTTCTTTGTTACATTCGATCTGCAATTAAAACATGTTTCATTACTTTTGCACTTATTTGTTGTTACGTGTTGTTTTTGTTAAAAATGTATTATTATACATGCACGTTCATCAAAAAATAAACGCTAAATCCATAAAAAGTAATTTACATTCAATTTTTATGAAAAATTAAAATAATTCAAGATAACCAAATAATTGACGATTTCATAATTTTTTATCGTGACCACTGTGCGGCGGTTTGGAATGCGCGCGAAGTGGAATGATTTTAAACTAAAATTGATACTCGCCGTCAAATAACAAAGACGATGTTTTGGGAAATTGCGTTATTCCAAACGTATTGACAAAGATACTTCATGGTTGTTTCAATATTGAAATGAGTATTATAATATAATTCAATTTTAAAAGCGGGTAGGTAATATGTTCCAGCTTACCTGTACATTTTCATTGACAGTTAAAAGTTCTCCGGGAACTATCAGCGACTTCTTTACGAGTTGTTTTTTTACGGGTTGATATAGTTTCCTGTAAAAAAAATACATTGATGAAATAAAAATTTATTCAAATTTTCTGAGAATATTTAAATGAACTATTTCTAGCAACGGTAATTATGTGTAAATCCCAATTTGGGCGTAAATAATAAATAAAGATGATTGGAACTTACCCAAACATTCCAGCGTTGACTTTTCTCTTCCTTAGTCCGCTGAGTGGACCCACTTTTTTATTTCCTTTGTTGCCCATTATACTATATCACTCGGGAATCTCAAAATCGATTGCGCGTAAACTATATTGATCTTAAAAAAGTAGCACGGAACGAAGCGACGCGAACTATAAAGACGTCTATTCGCCACCGAAGTTGGGCGTGAACTAACTCGGTATAGAAGTGGAACATTGAAATACGTCCTAACGTTCAGTAACTATAGAGTTGAAAATTGTATGAACCTCCGGGTACCTGTTCGATATTACGTAAGAAATATTTTATTAAAAACATGTATTTTATGTTATGCTGTTATATTTAGGGTTAAAATTCAAAATGTTTCACGGTCATCTAATGGGTAATAATTTTTTCTACATTACGCAATAAAACAAAACTAGATAAATTGTTGTTAAGTGGGAGATCCTGGATATCAAACCATTTTTACAGCCCTCACTCTTAATTTTTTTCTAGGCTTATAAAGAAACAAATATTAAAAAAATGTTCGGTTAAATTTGGGGCAAGGATGTGTTCCATTCACAGTAATTTACTGAAGAACCTAGAATAATTATAGGTAATCAAACTTTCAAAGCAAAAAACACCATTTTCATGATTTTGACGATTGCGAAACAAGCGATCGCCTTAAAGAAAAACTACGATTTTTTTTCAAAACTATAACATGTTAAATAACAGAACAAACCCGTTTTTTTTAATTTTCGGAGTATAGTTTACGATTTTTTTCTATCGAGGGAATTTCATATAATTAGGTACATAAAACCTCCAGTTTTTAAGGAATATTTGTAATATATCCATAGAAATTCTGTTTTGCAGAGCCTTAAGCCAAGTTTTGCTGTACTTAATCCAATTATTGATTGAATTAATTTGTTTGATACTAGGTGGACAACGATACTACTACTGTAACATGTTGTAAGTTATTTTTTTGTAAATGTTGTAATATTTCTTAAATAAAAATGTAAGTCAAGTAAAACTAAATACGCATTCATTTAAAACAATCGCTTAATAATAATAATAGGTCTTTATTCCAGAAGGTATGCAGGGGTACTGCACTGCAATACGTTCCATAAGTGATAATAGTACAAACAATTAAATGACAATCGGTACGTAAAATAAGAGGAAGAAAAAAATAACTTTACAAAAAAAAAATTTTTGTAATATGTGCAAAAAAAAATTCATTTGCTAAGAGAGAAAAAAATAAATTTGTTAAATAATAATAATAGCTTAAAGGGGGGGACTCTAAAATACACACTTGGTAGCTTGCTAAGGCAGGAAATCCTACGAACCATTTATCTATAAACTCTACACGGGTAGTTAGGAAAATGTCTGAGGTTTCAGATTTTTTTTACTGTAAGCTTTTAAGGTCTATATGAAATAGGTATTTAAATTTTAGATAAAACGCTCGAAAATGCCTTCACTGGTTATCAAACTGGATATATTTGGTAGGTATTTCATATAAATTAAAATATTACTGTTTGAGAATTTTCGTCATTGGAAACCTTAGAAATTTTACTAACTACCCATATAAAATCCACAGACAAATTATTTATTATATTGCTTTCGTTAGCAACCTGCAAAGTTACGTTTATCGCCTTATTCGGGTGCTCGTCCATAAAAGCAATTTTTAAAGATTTTTTAAAGTTTGCTTATCGTGATATACGGGGTAACCTATCTCAATACTAGTAAACAATGGATTTTAATTCATGCACAAGAGCTGCACGTCACTTTGTGATGAATTCCCCTTCTTCTTTAATCAAGTTGACGACACCAAAACTCAGTTTATGATTAATTAGTAACAACCCATTATTACTCTCGGTACTGTCTATTGTAGATACTACATATTACCAAGTAGTAAAATCTATGATCGATTTTAATTTCAATACACAAGAAGCGTATTTATAATGTACGTTGGGACTACAATATTTAACTTTTATAGAGTATTTAAACTTTTTTTTATTGAAAATATACGATTGTATAGTATTTTAATTTTATTTTCGTATTAACGAATAAATTCTCTATGAAGCTTTAAAACATACGATTTTTTTATTTTCCGTCAAAACGAAATATTCGTGCAGAGGACGTTTGTGATGTCACACCGGTCAACGTTTGTAGGGGCATTCCTAGGTCCTGGTAACAGTTGCCTTAGCAGCCAGTAGCGTTACGGACTTCATAGCCAAAATTGGAACCGTCTTAATCGATTTTTAAATAAACAATTTCACATGTTGGGTGCGGCGATCAAAACCACAAAACTTTAAATATTCCACACATTTTAGCAATCTCTCTCATTTGTGAAAATGCCTAATTTCTGATACTAAATTCAAATTGTTGTATCGCAGCCCTGCCCGCCGACCCGCCACAGATCACGGGGGACGTGTACCCGCGGGACTACCGGGAGGGGGACGTGCTGTCACTGAACTGCACAGCAGGCTCGTCGCACCCCCCGGCCCGCCTGCGCTGGATGGTCAACGACAGACAGGTGAGAGGATAACAACCATACAAGCATCATGGACACGTAACATATCAAGCGTTAGGGTTTTCATGAAATAAGCAACTTTCAGATTATTCATGGCAGTCAAACCCGCAACATTCAAAATTCAAGATATATACAAGTATTTCAGTCACCTGATTTAGCGACTACAATGTAAAGACTGGCCGAGAATGTTGCAATGCTGAATAATTAATGGAGGCAAGATAATGCGACGAAGAATGGTTTACTTTTTCATTTGATACTGAATAAGATTCTCGACTGCTCGGGGTCAGACTATGTCATCTTCAATTTGGAACGTTGTGAGACTGGAAGAAGAGGTAGAGGGGAAAACAAAGGTTAAATTGAAATTTATTTTAACATTAAGGCTCTGCAAAACAGAATTTCTATGTATATATTACAAATATCCCTTAAAAACTGGAGGTTTCATGTACTTAAAAATATATATTTTTATTTTATAATCAGTCAACGGGTTGAAAATGTAATTATATGAAATTCCCTCGATAGAAAAAAATCGTAAACTATTCGTACTCCGAAAATTTAAAAAAACGGGTTTGTTTTGTTATTTAACATGTTATAGGTTTGACAATAATCATATTGTTTTTTAAATGCTACTAAGACATTCGTCTTGAGATTTTTGATCAATCTTAAATATGTCGTGTTTTATTAATATTTTTACAATTGTCAATTACGCCCATTCATTCTAAACGCTCTTCACATTGGCGCGCTCTTTCTATCTTTCGAATGATCATATCTGCCTTTCAACAGCGGTCAGTCGGGATTCAGAGCCGATGCTAGGCAGACCTCTTGCCTAAATCTACATTCTCGGAGATTAAGCGGGGCCTTAAACATAACTAAATCATGAGAGAATGTTCTACTATCGATATGTCGATCGATTGAAATTTTTTAAGTATTAAATTCTATCAGCTACGATTCTAAAGCAGAAAATTGGTTCATGAGGCCTACCTAGTTTATGCGTCGGCAATCGAAGGAAACATCATGCATGATCCCGAGATGTTCTGGCACTATATAAAAACCCTTTGGAAGGACTGTAATCTTGAAAACACCATGATGAAGGGTAATAAGGAATTTAAAAACTCGGGTTAGGCTAGCGCATTCGCCGATCATATTCAATCGTTCTACAGAAATCCTCCACTTATTAATATTTATTAATAATGCGGTTTTAATACCAAAACAGCTTTGAATGTCGATTTAGGTATACACAACAAATCTGACGTTTTGAGTGACATTAAATATACGAAGAACTCACTCTATCGGCCCTGATTTTGCTCCCGTATATTTTTATTAAAAGATGCGGGGGATTTCTTAAAACATCTCTATGTTTTACTTGTAGCCTAGCTCTTAGTTCCTCCACTTTTCCACAGATTTAAAAAATTTGAAGAATGGCTCCAAAAAATTATGCTTCAAATAGACGCATACATTATCCCCAAACAGCTGTTTCAGAAGAGGAAAATCCATAGAAACCGGTATGATGGTTTTCACTAACTATGCTGCTAGGTACCTAGATAGTAGATACTAAGTTGACTGTTCTTATAATGCTTTCTCCAAAGCCTTTGATACCATGAATCACGATGTCTTGAACTTGCTCAAATGTATTCCCTTCTTATGCTAAATTTTTAGTTACCTGGAAAACAATTTGTCGCACACGGTTTCTTTCAATCCACCGAGTTTTCCATTTCCTCTAGGGTCCCCCAAGGGTCAATACTAGGGCCACTTCTCTGTTTTCATTAACGATATTGCTGAAGTCATCAATTTACATCCTTTTCGTAACAATTTAAAATTATTTCTTCTAATTGGAAATATTATAGGGTGTACTTACCTATGAAATCTAACGGCTCAGTTAATTTTGGTTAGGTACCTTAGCGTAGTGTGAACGTGTGTAACGTAGGCGGGGTTCTTGGCGCCGTTGAAAGCAGTAGGTGGCGCCTGTGAGCGTTGGTGAAAGGGCCTTTTTAAAGGCATTTCAGGAGATGCTGGTGAGAGGCCTTTTTAAAGGCATGTCAGGAGATGCTGGTAAGAGGTGGCCTGGCCGAGGTGCATATTTGGAGATACTCGTGAGAATGCTTGGCCCAGGAGCATATCTGAAGATGCTGGTGAGAGAGTCTAGCCAAATAAACTTTGTGGTTTGGAGGGGTTATCAATGGTTAAACTGCACTCACTGTGACACTGTTATTTTGTTAATTTGGATTACTAGCACGACGCAATTGGCGCGTGTGGCCGCGGAAACGTGTCTTAACATACTCGACGTGTTATCGTTCTCAACAAAGGTCTCAACTACCGTGGCAATAGCGTGACCCTGGGGTACCTTCATAGGCGTAAGGAGCAAAATCCTCTCGAAATCTACCGTAACCTTTTTTTATATTTAAGATAAATCAAATTTTTATCAAAAATTGTTATTATTAAGTTCTGCAACCACAAGGAACCTAATATTCTAATAGTTTTCCGGCAACTTAGGGTTTTTTTAGATGTAATCACCAAACGATATGAGAAGTTCTCCTTTGTTATATCGATATCCGTTATTTGTGGAAGAGGGACGGGTGACAGGCCGACGCATGCGCAACAAACAAATTCTGGATTAGAGCATATAAATTGATTACACTATCTACTAACCGTATATTTATACAATATCAAAAAGTATTCGATGATCGACGTTGATATATAATATGCACAAAACATTTAAAAATACACATCAAACCCGCATAGTTTTTTGATTTTAGTTTATTGTGGACTAAAAATGGATTAAATGGGATTAGAAAGAGCATACGCAGTCCTTCGATGGGCCGAACGATAAGTGAAAAAACCTCCCATAGACCCGCATTTAAGATACCAATTAGGATCATTGAATACAAAGTACGGATTACAGTAGAGGTTTCCAATTTAATTCAATGGATAGGGGACTCTAATGTTCATGTGTGTTTATTTAAATTACCTACCTACCTGCAGTATAAAATTGCTATTACCCGACACATTAACAAGTTATTTATAGAAAACACCTGAAAGCCATAACATAACCAATATGAGGAAATTCAAAGTACCTACAAAAAACACAAAAATATGGACCTTCACTATGTGATCTATGGCTGACTGACGACCTTTGTGGAAGAGGGGTAAGCTCCTTGGTTCTGGGCCCACAAGTCGCCAGTTCGAAATACATAGTGAAGAAATACCTTTTTATTATTGTATGGGTTTTTTTTTCACATAATAGTTCAAATACGATCATATTTATTTATTTATTCTTAAATTTAATTATGAAAACCAAAACATTAGCCACCCATCTCACTAGAACAATCCTGTGTTGAAATGAGCGGCTTTACAATATAATAATAATCAGTAAATTTCAATAAGCAAACAATAATACATTAAAAAAAATTATATTAATAAGTAGATAATACTAAATAAATAATAAAAATCAGATAATAATAATAAAATAAAATAAAGTAAATATAAATAAAATAAAATAATAATAAAGTAAGTAAATAATGATCAGTAAATAGTAATAAGCATGTAATAATACACATTAAATATTAAGTAAATATTGATAAGTAAATACTAAAGTAAATAAAATTATGTAAATAGTCATAAGTACATAATTATAAGAATAAAAATAGGTAAATATGTACCTATATGTTGTTCAGTCATAGTTAGATAATTTAATATTGATTATTACTATTTTTCATTTTTAATGTAATTTTTACAACTATTGTTAGTTCAATTCGGCACGTGATTGCATCGTTATATGTTAGTGTTTTAATTTAATGAGTCAACAACAATTCCATCTGCGTCAACTTTGTCTATATTATTCATTCCATCCATAAAAATCCAAGATTTACAACATTGGGCCAGATCGAGAACTTCCTGATGCAGAGATTGGTCCTTCGAGCCAGATCAAGAATACCTCATTCTGGCCCAAGGTTGTAAAGCTTGGACTTTTATAAATAGATTGAATAATATCGAAAAAGTTGATGCTGAAGGAATTGTAGTCAAAGTCAGTAAATTAAAATACTTTTAATATATGGTATATTTCCATCACGACCTTTAGTACTCTTAGTATCATACTGGTGAGAGATCACAATTCGGAATCAATCGAACTGTGTGTTGCTTGAAATATCCCAAACGAAGGGTTCACAGCCTTTTTGAGGTTGGGAGATACTTTTTACCATATTTTTCATGGAAATGGAGATCTAACAAGAATCTTAAAATAATTTTATCTGTAACTCTGTTGTCTTCTTCAAAACGTTGACCATTAAACTGCTTCAAAATCAATTTGTCCCAAGACAAAGATGGAAGTTTATTCATCAGTCGTTGTAAATTTAAAATATGGAAATAATTCAATTTGCTCCGCGATCAACCGGTTGGGAACCCTTGTCAGACATTACCTATGTTTATCGATCTAATCTCTCATGGGGATCTCATAGATTCACTGTCCCCGGCCAGTGGATCTCTTGGGAGGTTTCATTTAAAAATAATTATAAAATGGTTTGTTTGATTTAAATCGTCTACGAATTATTTTAAGATTGAAAAACGGAAAAACAATTTTTTAGGTGATGAGATGAGTATAATGAAACCAATTTATAATCGCCAGTTTCCCGCTTACATCACATCTTCCCGCCCACATCACATTTGGAGTCGATATTGTGGTCCACCTTTTTTTTGTTTTGTGCTTTCATTTTCGAGTAATTCGTATCTGAAGTTATGTTTTTTTGTTGGCATATTTAAATTATTCAGTCACTACGGGGTCATCATAATCTGTTTATTATCTTTTGAAATTATCCAGTAATATTCTAACCCTTTTTTGACCGAAAAAAATTAACAAAACTAAAATTCGAAATTCTGTATGATGTAAATTCAGTTACCAATGTCCCGCTTATACCACAAGTTTCTGGACACCGTGTATTTCTCATGATTTTATATATTGTAGAGTTCAAGAGCTAAGAGTTTAGTACTAATATAACTACATACATAAATACATATGTAGTTATATTTTTTAAAAATGAAACCATATACGGTGATACTCTGTTTTGGCATTCAAGGCGTTTTTTATACCTGTCTAAAAAAATGGCTTTGAACGCCGAAAAAGTTGTCACAATAATAAAAACTAACCTCCCATAATTTAATAATTATTATTTTTTAATAATTTAAGAAGGGTTAAATTTTTTTTATTTTTTTTTTATTTAATTTTACAAGAGAAAAAAATACAATTCAAAAAGTCCCGATGAACTACTTTTTTGTAGTTTGTCTAATGGGAGCTTGTTATTTGAAACATAAAATTTACAGACAAGGTTGTATGTTTAATTGATGTTGTATAAATTTACAATGATGAAATACAATGAAGCCCACCTAAAATATATATATATTTTTTATAAATAATGCCATATAGGTATATATAGTTATATTATTTGTATTTTTTTACATCCTTACCTCTACAATATAATACTAAATAAAATCATTTCAAATGTACATAAAAATGTATAAATACCATATTTTTGGCAAAAATGTACCGATCTGAAGAAGATCGTAATTATTCAAAACGGGTCCGGTCTAATAAAAAAAAAAAACAAAAAGTTTTAAATTCGTTCCATTATATTCATTAGGATGGAATTCCACAAAGTACCAACAGTTTCAAAAACAGAAATTTCATTTAGTTAGTAGGTAGTCTAAATCTTTTCTTAATTAATTCAAACGAAATTATATCAGTATCCTAATAATTCCGAAAGCAGAATTCGTCTACACAGATTCCGAGAAAGACCAGGGAAATATTATGGGGATTTGATTTCTTTCAAATGTGTTCCAGATCTCGATAAGATTCCAACTGTCAAAGTATTTTACTGAGTAAACACCTAAGCCACAATATTATACCATAATTCAGAGCCCGACCATCACTTTGACAAGAGTCTGTCTCATCAGGCATTATATCATCATAATATACTGTCACATTATTGGGTTGCCTAGGAATATGAGATGGAACGGTTAAAATCCCTGGCAGGATTATCCCTTTTGAATGAAATCTATAATCATGATGATTCATAAAATGATGGAGACCTGAAAATAATATTTTTGGTCACAAAGAATTTCAGATTAGATTATTAGAAGTGCTAAAGCATAAGTGGAGACATAATTGAACAAAGGAAAAGGGGATCTTGTTTTTTTTTAAACTGAAAATATCGCAATTCGCCTTGACAGAAATTGAAGTTTTAATCACTTTACCTTTTTTATAGAATTCCATTTGCTTATGTTTTATTACTCCTGGAGAGTTTAAATATTCTTACATCGAACACTTTATTTAAATTCAAAATCTCTGTATACAAAAATTATTGGTTGTTTGTGTCCTCGATTTTCTTGAAAATTGCTATTTCGGTTTCGCTGAAAATAGCACAGGTTTTCAATATGTAAAACTGTTGCTATAACAATTTAAAATTAGTATGAAAAACATTGAACCCGCCATGTTGTATTGAAGTTAGCCCATAGATTTTTATTTTTATTTTTTTATAGATATTTATAATATATAATTAACGCCTTGTTTACATGGTAATAATAGTAGGTATGTAAGTACTGAAAATAGTTTTTTTAATTAATTTATATAATCCGTTTAGTTTATTTTTTTAAATTAATACCTCCTCAATTGAGAAATTCTTGTGTTTAGAGATAAAGTACTATTAATATAATATATTATAATTGAACTTATAATATACACCTAAAATTAGTTTTTTTGTAAAGTGTATTTTAAGTTCTGTCTTAAAAATTTCGTAATTTTTTCAGCTTGTATTTCTTTAATGGTAATGGTATTAAAACTTTAAATTCGTTGAATAATCAGATGGTTATTTTAGAATCATTTGAATGAGTTTTCTTTGGACTATTTCCAATGGGGTTAGGTTTGTTTTAAAAGCTCCTCCCCAGCCTATTATTCCATGTTGTAGAATTGATTGTGCTAAAGCATAGTAAGCCTTCAGTAGCATAGATTTTTCTGAAATATTTCTTAGTTTGAGGAATATATAGTATAGTTTTCGTATTCGTTTAATATTTTGTGCATTTAATATGTTGCTCTATTGTTATGCCCAAATATTAAATGTGGTTCTTTTTTGTCAATGTGGAGTATTTAGGTGAATTGCAGTTATTGGGAAAATTTTTACAAGAGCCGTGTATTATAATTTTGTAATTTGTCGTAGGAAGGTTTTTGTCCGATAGTGTAAATGTAATGAAGTAAGATGATATATTACTCTGGTCAGCCACAGATTACAAATTAAAAAACAGAAGGTTTGTTTGGGTAGAATATTTTCAAATTGGAAACACAAGTAGGTACCTACTTAAGAACTTTTTTATTTAGATGCATTTTGAAAAAATAAATGTTTGAAATGAAATAAAATTTTAAACTGAACGTTGATTTGTTTCTGTATTTAAAGACAGTAATAGTCGTCACAGGGTATGACTTTCGCTGTCAAATCAATTATGGCACCCAAACGACAAGTAAGAATTCACAAATTTATAACTTTATTCCAAAAAAAAATCCCGAGCAAGGCCGGGTACACATCAGCTAGTAGTAATAAATCTAGCGCAAAGAGTTTTCCGCGGTGGCGTGCATTATTCTATGAACAAAGGTAGGCTGTATATAGTTTTTCAAGTTGTGGTATGAATTGTGGCTTGAATATTTGAAAATAGTAATAATTTTATCATCATCGTTTACCGATTGTAGTGGTCAACTGTATAAATAAGCGTACCTTACCAAATTCATGGAAAAAATACATTTTGATCAGATGTTTATCTTTTTTTTTTAAATTCCGTTTTGGAATTTTTTATTGGGATAGGCACAGCTTTTGGCCTTTATAGACTAATATAATAAAACACGTATAAAACTTACTTCCACTTTTATTTTATTTTACGGTAACCGGTTTCAGCTTGTTAAAGCCATCTTCAGATTGGTCCGGTCTGAAGATGGCTTTAACAAGCTGAAATCGGTTACGGTAAAATAAAATAAAAGTGGAAATAAGTTTTAGTGTTTTATTATATTATTATAATGGAATTCCACCATGTATTATTAGTTTCAAAAATAAAAATACTTTATAGACTACACGCTACTAGGTTTCCGATACCTTTATAGACTATACGCCACTAGGTTTCCGATACATTTATAGACTATACGCCACTAGGTTTCCGATGTCTTTATAGACTGCACGCCACTGGGTTTCCGATGTCTTTATAGACTGCACGCAACTAGGTTTCCGATTCCTTTATAGACTGCACGTCGCTAGGTTCCCGATGCCTTTATAGACTGCACGCCACTAGGTTTCCGATTCCTTTATAGACTGCACGTCGCTAGGTTCCCGATGCCTTTATAGACTGCACGCAACTAGGTTTCCGATTCCTTTATAGACTGCACGTCGCTAGGTTCCCGATGCCTTTATAGACTGCACGCCACTAGGTTTCCGATTCCTTTATAGACTGCACGTCGCTCCGATGCCTCTGCTAGGTTTCCGATAGACTGCACGTCCTTTATAGACTGCACGCAACTAGGTTTCCGATGACTGATTCCCGATGCCTTTATAGACTGCACGCCACTAGGTTTCCGATTCCTTTATAGACTGCACGTCGCTAGGTTCCCGATGCCTTTATAGACTGCACGCCACTGGGTTTCCGATGTCTTTATAGACTGCACGCAACTAGGTTTCCGATTCCTTTATAGACTGCACGTCGCTAGGTTCCCGATGCCTTTATAGACTGCACGCCACTAGGTTTCCGATGTCTTTATATACTGCACGCCAATAGGTTTCCCATGTCTTTATAGACTGCACACCACTAGGTTTCCGTTGTGTTTAAGCTATCCTAGAAAATTTCAAAAAAGAAATAGAATTAGATTAAAAAATCCCCCCAGAGGATACATGAAATACGTGTAAAATTACATAGGTCTATATAAAAACCTAAAAAGAGAGAAGACTTTTTGTTTTTGATGACCTCTCGGTCTTCAGTGATTCCCATGTAAATGACAATACAAGATGCCGATGGTTACAGTATTTATTGTTATAAGGGTTATTCTAAGGAATGAAGTACACGCGAGACAACCACTCATATATAGCCTACTCTGAGTCATGCTATCTCTTTCATAGTCGGTTGTCCCTTTCATACACTTAGACATACGTTCACCACATCCTTCCATACTTAATCTCAAGACATTAACACAAACAGGGACTATACTTATAATATTTCATTTAATAACACATATATCTTCAGTTGTATAGTCCTCGAGTTAAGTCCTATTTTCTTTAAGTTCATCCACATGCAGGTCTCTGCCTGAGCTGTTCTTTCCAAGGCGCAGAGGTTATTGCCACTAGGTCTGACCTGGAATGAGAGATTTGACTATTATCGTCACTTTTCGAAGAAAAGTCGGATACGTCCAACTCGTCAGCTGAAAATGTCTCCGATACGGGCATAGAACATCTTTATTCATTTTCCATGAAGCACATAATTTAGATAATTGATCACAATATCTTTGACATAATAATATTCTTCTATTTAAATTGAATTCAAACACAGCATTTATAAAAACATCACAAGTACACGAACACTACACAAGACAACAAAACAAACTGTACAAGAACACAGTAAGGACTGAAAGTGGAAAAAGAAATATTGGCCATGAGGGTGTACAAATATACAATATCCTTCCCGATAGCCTGAAGACGGAAAGTCGAATAGGAACATTTAAAAAGAAACTATTCAATATCAAAGTGAGCAGAGTAACAGTGTGTAATGGAGATATGTAATATGAGAATGATATGTGGGGTATATAAGTGATGTAATGCGATGTTGAGTGATATGATGTATAATGTAAGTGTTAAAATGAGTTAAGAATAATATGTATGTATTTAGGTTAAAAAGTGAAATAATTATATATGTACTTAGGTTAAAAAGTGAAATAATTTTATATGTATTTAGGTTAAAAAGTGAAATGTATTTCTTTAACTTAATAAATTAATAAAAAAAATAATAAAAAAACTAAATAAAATTTCTGTCTCAAACTTTTACTAGTATTTCCTGATATCCATTTATCTCTGTTTTGATCTGTATAATCGTTTGATGTGAAATGCTGTCGATTTCTTATTACCTCTTTTATGAGAATGCTTTTAAGATTTAAATTGCTGTTTTTTTAAATATTCGCACACTTGATAAGTATTAGAGATATCTGTATGATAGTTATATCTCTGAGGTGCGTATGCCATTTTCTTTTTTTTTTTGTTCGACAAATTGAAAAATTTGGTAGACATCTGAAACGTTTAACGTTTCGTTTCACGTGTTTGTAGAATGCCGTGGGAAGGTGAACACTTTCGAGCTTTTACTTGAAATCTTTACACGGAACACATTAAAAATGTATTTCTTTAGAAAGCTTTCTTCTCAATTAGATCAATTAGCTAGTACCTGCTACTGAAAATTGTCCCGTTGTCTTCTGAAAAATTCATAAATATTTTTATTTACTTTATATATTATTATTCTAATAATGTGGAGATTACGTTTTTCACGATTAATCGAAATAAGGAACGTTTAATAAATTTATCGCCATTATTAAAAAAAATATTGTTGAATCAAACTATAATACTAGATATTCCAACCGATCCAATTATATTATTCCAGCAACAAAAACATCAATGGAACAGTCGCAGTTTAATTTCCTTCCTCCTAAAATGTTCAATAATTTAACAATTGAAATAAAGCAATAGCCAAATACCACAGTTTCAAGAAGGCGCTTGGGGACTTTTTGATGAGTGATTGTGATAGTGTTAGTAGCCTATTTCTCCTATTTAGATAGAGGTGTATACATTGTTTAGGTGTGTGGGTATATACGTCTATGTTCATGTGTATGTATGTGTATATGTATATATGCGTAAGGGTGTGTGTATATGTGTTAACATGTGGATATATACGTACATATATGTATATATGCGTACATATATGTGTATATATGTGCGTATATGTTTGGGTGTATAATGTATATGTATGTATACACCTATGTACACATGTGTGCATGCTTTCACATACATACAAAAAAAAAAACAAAAAAATAATAAATAATGTATATTTTTATGATCTAATCCTTACTTTTTACACATAATTTAACATTATTTTTAAATGTACACAAGGAGTTTGACGGTATATTTTAATGAGACATCAGGGGCGTAGTTTGATCAAGATTTTATCGATGTAATTGATTGGGATTGTAGGGAAATACGAATTGAAGAGATGAAGGATTGCAGATCGAAGATTTCCGCAGAATCTGTTAAGTACGGTACTTGAAGAATATTTTAAGTATTATATTTTGTGGTTTTACTAGTTCGTTTATACAAATATTAGTTGCACCTCCCCAAGACAGTTATCGATATGTGATTGCATCCACTTAATCCAAATTTGTCGATTTTGATTATGAAGCAAACACTAAGCACAATACATTGATATTGACCATTCTTTATTAGAGTTTTGTATTCAGCGAATTCAAACTGAAATATTATCGCTTTAAAAAATATCACAGAAACATAATTTGTGAAGTTGCACGTAATTTCTTTCACTCAGATGATGTGGCGTGATGTTTATATATTATACTCTAACTTAAAGATCATAAATTCCAGTCACACGAGCGACTAATTAGTTAACTTTATCGTGATTTTATTTGACCTCACGACGATATAATCCGAAACAAGGTTTTTAAGGTAAGTACTCTACCATTATTCAGGTGAAAAATAAATGAAAAAAATATCCGATATTTTACAAACGTAATAGCTTAATACAGAAAATATTATTTTATTTATTTATAAAATACATGATATTTAATGGAGACATTTACACGGAGTGGATACATTAGATCACCATACTAGGCGGCTGCCTGATTCTGATGCTGACCGATGGAGTATAGTTGCTTTGTATGAAGTCTAGTGTAAACATACGGATTTAGTTTAAAAACATGCTGAAAACTGGAAATATTATAATAGAAAGTAGAAGATAGAAAGGAAAAAAGTTTTTTTTTTTTATATGTTTGCTTGCATGCATGCTTACATGTGTGCACATAAAATGTAAAAACATACATACAAGTAAGTGCAGGGATAGGGAATTCAAAAACAATTACCTTTTGCTATAAAAAATACCTTGCAATAAGGCTTATAATGAATAGCGGGTACTCTAAAGCTCTAGGAAAAGCTTTAACCTCTCTATGGACGCATTTAGATCATTACAGGTTACAATAAAAATTGACTGATTTTAGATTATTTCTGTATTAGCAAAAAGAAAGTGGAATAAATTAGTGAATTGGAACGAAAATAGCTACAATACCCGACAGGTGATTTGGCAAACTTCTGGTGAGGATGGAACGACAGCTCACCACGGATCCCAAAACTAAAGTAAGTCTCTCTTGCCCTCGCCCGAGCCGACCTACCTGCTCGGTCTTGTTCTTTATCCCCAAAACGAGCGTCAACCATTACGCTAGGCCCAAATGCCAATAATGAGAAAAATGGTTCATGCTTTTAAGAAAATCCGGGGTAGTTTGTTAAACTTGCTTCATAACAAGACACATGACATATATACACATATACACTAAGGTGGTCCAGGTCTATATAGTAAAAAAAAAAAATCAAATATAGGTGTAGCCGTACCCTTGATTTGTTACACCTACCATTCCTATGATGTGTTAAAAATTTCAGCCCCTTATCTTATATACAAGGGTGCTCATCGAATTATAAGTTTTTGACAAAATTTCAGGATTTTAAATAAAACACGTAATTTAAGGTTTATTAATATTACAAGTATTTTAATCAAATAAGTATACAAATTATTTAAATATGAATAAAATTTTGTAACAAAGTAATACTTAACATAATATTAGTCGCAATCTTTCAAAACTATGTTTGTTAACTCCTTTTTGGATGTTTCAGTGGAAACGATTTTTCTGTTTTGTTCAACGATGTGAAGTAAAAATTGCTTTTCTTCCTCAGTCTTAGTGAGTAACGTGTTGTAATCTTCAAACAGTTTAACTCCTCTCTCCGCTGTATCATTAACAACACGCAAATTTGTGACGCAGCTTTTGCCTTGAAGGTAATCAACATTGTCATTCCAAGTCTCAGGAGGTAATTGCAAGAAAGAGTCCTTGATTTCAGCCATTTCTCTCAATTCTTCAGATCTTTGTTTCCGTTTTAGAGAGCGTTCTTTGATCTTTTCTAGTTTCTTGTCGATTGAGGTCATTACCATCTTACGTTCTCCTCTTTGATCGATAAGAAACGCTCTGTCTTCCGCAATTTTGATCAAATTCAAAGCGCTTCCATGGGCAATATCAAAAATTTTGTCTAGTTCTTTTGTAAACAAATACTCTCTTTTTCTTTGTGCTTCAGAATTTCTTCCTCGATTTTTCTTCAATAGCAACCAGTTCTTATGAAACTTAATCAGTTTTTCAATGCAATGATTTTGTTGTCCGGTCGGAATACTAGATTTACTCCATACTTTTATAAGTTCTGGAATAAGTATATGCGCGGAGTCTTTCACATTTTTTGATTCATTTAATATGTGGTGAAAACGGAGTAAAACTTGCCGAAGAGTAGGAAGTTGATTAAACCTCATCAATGGCTCAATATCTCGAACCCCAAGTAGAAAAACTTTGTCTTTTTTTCGAGTAGATGAACACATTTTATCACACTGATTCACTTCACAGTCTACGAAATAAGTGTTTAAATTTGTCTATAAAACTCTTCAGTACTTTATTTTAATATTTATTTAATAGTTTAGCACACTGCCATATTCAGACTGATAATAATTATTCATAACTCACGGTTTATATACACAAATATAGGGTAGGGGGAGAGGGGTGGTCTACAAGGATTTTATTCGAATATATGGGTTTTCTTACAATTGTTACTAAGTGGTTTTTGGCTGTCTAATTTCTAATTATTTTGGTTTTTTCCAGTAGGCTTAATTACCTCGGACTTGTGGTCTAACTTCAGTAATGTTTGGGAAAAACCTTAAAAGTAATATGCATTATTAATGACCTGGAATAATTATATCACCATAAATATAATAACAATTTGACAACTCTAAAAATTAGGTCATTAATAATGCATGATACTTGTAAGGTTTTCCCAAACAATATTGAAGTAAAGCTACAAGCCCGAGGTAATTATGCCTACTGGAAAAAACCAAAATAATTAGAAATTAGACAGCCAAAGACCACTTAGTAACAATTGTAAGAAAACCCATATATTCGAATAAAATCCTTGTAGACCACCCCTCTTACCCTCCCCCATATTTGTGTATATAAGCCTGAAGATGGTCTTGACAGGCTGAACCTGGTTACAATCAAATAAAATTAAGTGGAAAAAAGTTTTATATTAGTTTTATTATAATATATTAAAAAGTACAAATTAAGCATTTTACACAAAAATTTCAAAAACAACACTCGATTGAGCATCCCTTTTTACTTGAGCCATCTCGCTGAAATTTTACTATGTTATTACTATGAATACATGTAACAAATTGACGGAGCGGTCAGATGAAAAATAATAAAAAAAAAATTTTGGACCACCCTAATGCAGATGTGTGGCTTTATGTTATGTATCCCGCTAAAAAAAACTATATTAAGGAAGTCAAATGTATTGGCAAAGGTAGTTTGCAACATGCAACCAAAATGTATAAATTCGTCAAAGAGAAACAATTTTTTGATGTAGAACAACTGTGAAAAATATTCTACAAAAATATTAAAAATATTAAATTTATTTTTCATATGGTAGGTGCAGCTTTCTTATTATTTATAGACTGCACTACCTGCAAGCATAATTGAAATCGGGAGATGCTGCTTGATGGGAAATCCACACATTTCAGAACTCAGCCATCGATCGGACATACAAACAAACGTGGTTAATTTTTTTTAATGGCTTGTTTCTGGAGATAGGGATGCAAAATTTAAATGGATTAAAAACATTTTAAGAGTTTATTGATTCAATAAGGGCCGGTTTTATAACCATCCGTTCGTAACGCTTGATACCAATTTTATCTAATATTTGGTTTACCGTCCGACTTTGCCGTTTTATAAACGTTCACCATATTACTAGTCATTTGACAGCTGTCAGTTGTTGCCCGACGATCGTTTATTTGAACCCGTTCACTATTTTAATTAAAAATATAATATTTAATTTGAATTTGTGAAACGGATTTCGTTTTTTATATGAATACCGCACAAGAGTCCCAACTACTCCCAACCGTCTGGAGCCATTAAGACTATGGCATCCCCAATTGGGGAATGTTTTGAGGCTGAAGGTATTGGGGATGAGAAGGAGAAGTGGAGGAGGAAGGTGGGTAAATACCTGGCTATTCAGATGTGGTCATCAAATACGGCTAAAAGCCATTTCAAGCAACGTTTCAATTCTGAATGGTGGTCTTTCACCTGGGCGATACTGAGAGTACCTTACACTCTGGAACGTGCGCAAATGTACTATACATTAGTTTTAAATTAAGTAATTGTGAAACAGCACAAATTAATGGCATAAAATTCACGCCGGGATTTGAACCCGCGACCTTCGGATTCGTAGTCGATAGCCTCGCTCCTCGACCAAGGAGACCTTCAAATTATCCGTCCTTATCGAGAAGTGAGAGTGATGACAAGCGAATGGCTATTATTCAAGATAAAAATGGACGGATAACGGTCCGTTAATGAAACGGTTCGATACGTAACAGAAATTTTGTAGATCGTTTATAAAATTGGCCCCAATTGATTTATTTTCTTTGTTCAATTGTCTTCAATGACTTTGTTCGATTGAACAAAGTCATTGAAGCTTATAAACCTCATTGTAATATATTTTTAATCATTGAAGATAATATTAAGATTTTATAGACTTGTAATTTGGACGTAGTTGAGCAGAAAGCATTCAACCCAAAAAGATGAAGCTTAGAAAGGGGGGATTAAGAAATTTGACAGTAAAAAGGCATATTACGGCATTTTTGAAGTGAAAGAGAAATTAGCAAAAACCTATTGTATTTGGATCTTGAATATTTTTACCATATAAAAAACTACGTTTTACGTGTTTATCCGTAGGAAAACACGTAAAAGTCGATTTAGGCAATTTATGGGTTGGACACTTTTTGCATAACTACATTCAATTCTTAGAAATCGAATTATGATACCTATAAAAATGACGTAACCGATTGGGGTAGTTTTAGCTCAGTGGATTAGAGCGCAGGGTCCCGGACAGACCACAAGGTCCTGGGTTTAAGTGCCAGCTGCTACAGTTATTATTTTCTTTTCTGTGTCTTTTCGATTTCACGTTTCATTTTCAGAATTGTTAATATAATAAAAATGATCTATTTTCTGTTTTATTGTCCAATTTTCTGCTTTCAAAACATTCAAAACGATGTTAAATAAAGATTTCAGTCTTCCCAGAGACAAAATACATAATTCTCGAAATAAGCGAGGAAAGAAACGGAAGGACGAGAAATATTTATCTGAGATAAATAAACTAAAGGGGATTCATTGATAGCTCATCCACCATGGAATCGATTTATATCTCGTCATACAGTGTTCTCAAGATGAAAATATATTTATTATTATTTTCTATTGCATTGCATTATGAAAAAAAGTATTAATTATAATATAACATATAGTACCTACCAGTGGCGTGCAGTCCATAATGAGTAAAAAGCTATGCCTACCCTCATAAAAATAACGATTCACGATAGAAATTTAAAAATGCGACAATATTAAAGAAATACTTGCTTGCAAGCTCATTTATTCAGTTGCCCACACAATCAGTGGCAAATATTCAGGTAAAATTCACTTTTCAAAATTATGTTTATAAATTCCTGTAAAAAAATCAAGGCAGAATAAAAATTGAAGGCGTACAAGAATGGTAGATACTGTCAGTATCGCCGTGGTGAATGACCACCCTTTAGAATCGAAAAGTTGCTTGAAATTGTGACAATTGTGACCGGTGACAAACGACCGGTCAGTGGCTGAGTTGGCATCCCTTTTGGATCTCACCCAGGCATCGTGAGTTCAATTCCTCGTCTGGCTCCTCCATTTACGACACAAACAACATCTTCCGCTTACTGTGATGGTAGTAGAAGATTTTCAAATATTGTCAGGCTATTCATAACTAGGGGATATTTGCCTTTCTTTTAAAAAGTGGCTTTAGCGGTGTTTGGTGACCACAGCTGAATAGCCAGGTATTTTTCCACCTTCCTCTTTCCCATATCCTTCCCCTTCTTAATACCTCCCGCCTCACAACATACTCTCATTGGGGATGTCATAGTCTTACTGACTCCAGGCGGTTGGGAGGAGCTGGGACTTTTGTGTAGTGCTAACATAAATAAAAAAAGAGTATTTCATATATCGTAATGTGTATGTGTGTGTATCTATTAATATATACGTATTGTATGAATACATTTGTATATGGTTTTTCTTCTGCATGCTTGTTTATTCCTCTTTGTTCAACTTAAATTCAGCGGGTTCAAAAGTCTTTTCAATCTTACAAAGTGGTTAAATTTATTTTAAAATTGGTAAATTTGTCTATAATCCTTTTTTTATATAACATACATCTAACTGAATAAGCATTCCTGTAAATTGCCATCTCAACATAACCGTTTCACGCATACTGGGCAAATATACGTCAGAACTGATATAAAATATTTGTATATATGAATTAATAGGAATTACTTTGTTTATAATATATAAATATCCACAGAAGCAAAGCTCCCCTCATCAAATAAACAATATACTAAAATGAATGACAAATAATAAGCAAATCGATTAAATTACAAAACATAAATACGAATTAATAATAAATGTTGAAAGTAGGTAGGTAACTCATTAAAAATGTAAAATTAATTTTTAAAAAAATTACTATAAAACATTAAATAAAAAAATCATATTAAAATTTTATTTTTATTATTAACATAAATACAACCAAGAAAGAAGGCATTATAATATATATGTGATTCAAAATGAAATTAAAAATAAATCTAAAACCATTCAGTTGTAATTTTTTTTTCTAAATATCTAGTTCTTTATCACACCGACAGAGGGGGTGAAGACACCAACCAGTTTTGCTTATTAAGCTTCATTAGGGTAAAATTAAAAAAAAAAATAAACAAAAATACATATAGTGAACATAGTTGAAATTTACAAAAGGAAGGAATATGTAATTTATCAAAATGTGAAACATGAAATACGAAACTGAACAACCAATGCAATTTCTTTACACTGCTCTTATTACGTTAAAAACATTATATTTATTATAGCTGTTTATTTGTGATAGGTTATATTACTAATCCTATTTTAATGGACAGATTACAATATTTCAATCTCAAACGACAGGTTTGAATGCTAAATATTTTCTAATGTATTTCAATGAAATTTGCTGTGA